>JAWQUT010000155.1:452722-498610 GCA_033807755.1 Ellobium chinense
CTTGCATAAGACGAAGTAATTAATGCCCAATCCTGATTAGTCCAACTGCTCAGCGCTGCCACAGAGGCAAAATCACTTCCTGGCGTCCTCCCCCCATGGTACTAAACAACGCCGACGGCTTGAAAAACAAACAAGACGGTGCCGTGGATAGAGAGAGGCAATAAAACTGGACATTGCGAATGCCATTAACCGCAGCACAATAAGTAGGGCGTGTGTATTACACCACCGCTGATAAGACAGTAGGGGGAAGAGAACGCTCGTGCGGTGCTGAAAAATCGATCGATAATTAAACATCTCGGCAGCAGTGTATACATATACATGTACAATGCACTGGCCCACTGCACTGTGACGGTAAATAAACAAGAGGCTGCCCTCATGACCTCCCCAGTGTGCTCGCTCGCTCGCGTACGGTTGACTCATCTTTATCATTTTCAACTTGAATTAAATTGAATTTGTCCTCTAGTCTAAATAATGGCTTCCTCTAATCCTGTAAAGAGAAACCGCAAGACTCTTTCCATTGGGTCGAATATTAACATGCTCAAGGAAATCGACAGAGGTGCGATGTCGAAGAATATCATAGCTGAGAAATATGGCGTTCCCGTTAGCACGCTTTCTACGATCTTGACAAACCGGGAACAAGTGGAAAAAGCGGCGGCCTCTTCATCTATTAAGCTACTACTCAGAGTGATTTCTTAGAAAAAGAAATAATCCCATTTAATACTTCCTCAATATGCCATCTTTAGTTACATCCCCTGTTGAATAACCCTCGTGACCTCCCCAGGGTGCTGGATCGCTCGCATACCGTTGACCCGCCTTGGAAATCGTTAGTCGAATCCTGATTTCTCCAACTCAATGGGGTGGTCCCAGCGAATTGGAGTTAAGTGGACTCGACTGTATTTCCTCAATCTACTCCCATCAGGACTTCTTAGAGGATACAAAATTTTCAGACATCAAGATAGTGTCAGAAAATGAAAGCTCATCATAGGGAGTTCATTCTGAAAAATCTACAGCCCTAATAAAAATATATGTCAACAGTGAGAAAGGATATGTGTTGTCTCTGTGGGTTACAGCACGGAACCTTTATGTAAGTGAGATCTAACAGAGATAATCACAATTAGACCTATATTCTGTTAATGGAAATTAGCAATCTCATTGGAAAATCAAGAATAAAAATTCTTCACAGATAGCGAAACCTGGAAATAGGTAAACCAACTACTGCTCAGCAAATATGTTAACAGAATTACTTTACAGAGAAGAATAACCGAAACAGAATGTTAGGTGACAGGATCTTAGTCAGAAACTACTGTTCTGAATGAAAGCAAAATATAATCACAGTGATAATGTAATAGGCTAAACATGGATCCTTCACTGGATCCTGGATCGGGGAACGGAGCACCTATGGGGTTGCCCGGAGTGCAGTGATGTTGCAAACCCTGAACAATGAACAATGAAACGTAAATAACGGTAAAGGGTGGGGATCTTTTAGAGTTAAATAAGAAAAATAAAAGCTTGTAACTAGACACAGGCACACCCACCTTTATAACTGGGACTCGAGGCTTGAAGCGAGATGAGAGCTGGTTGAGAACTTCAATCAACAACTGCTGGTGTTTCAAGGTCTTGCGCATCTTCATGATTCTCACAATGGCTGCCTGCAATGGTCCCAAAGATGATGATTTTTTAAAAATTCTTATTTTCAGAAGAATTTTTCACCCAACTCAGACCTTAGAGATACCCTGTATTCTAGACCCCCAACAACTGGAAAAGATCTGTACATACCAACAAAGGACTCAAGCTCAAAAAGCCACTGGATGAGAAAGTAAACTTAATTCTTCTCATGATTTTACATGTGAAGATAATGAGAGCAACACAAATTACCCCTTCTCTGCTTAGCTCAAGTTCTTTTACAGGGCTACATTCCAGAGCCAGAAGACAAAGCTTATATCATGGGACATTTAACAGAAATATAACAGAACCTGTTCACTTTGTTTTGGTTTTAGTCTCCAGTCTTTTCAGTTGTCTATTTTTCTAAAAATAGCTGCGACAGTTAAATCACACTTGTATTTGGAGCAAGATTTAAACAACTGATCAGACATGTCAATTCCGAGTTCTCAGAATCAGCTTGCACACTCCCCCTCTGAAGCATGATTGGCTTACCAGAAATGATGAATTGAAGTGTTGCGCGATATAGTAAAAGTGTTGCGCGATATATTAAAATGTTTTCAGCATCTAAATATAAGATTCTCTCTTAAAAACAACAGCTGTCATTGGTGTAGCCCAACAGCTAACCCACTCCCATTTTTAGCTAACTCCCAGGAATGCCACCATTTGGGAATGCCTTGATTGACATATTATCAACAATCACAATTTAAATCTGTAAAATGCATTTCACACTAAATTTCACTCTGAAAAATGCATTCCACACCACAAGTTTACCTGTATCAAGAGCTTGCGGTCCTCCTCTATGTTCTTGTGGGTGGACTCTTGTTCTGCTTTTACTTCTGTCTTCATTGGCACATTGATGTTGACTCGCAGTTTTTTGCTGGTGGAAAACAACGTAAGTTCATTTTCTTGTCTTGTTCTCATTCATTAGTGGATGGATTCAAACCAAAACTCCCCACCGCAAACTTAACATTCTCTACTATGTTTGAAATTTTCAGAAGCTGACCCTTTGCTGCAAAGCCTGCAACACAATTGTAATTCACTAGTTGTAAAATTTCCTGCAAAAATTGAAAAAAAACAAACCACTTTGTGCCACCAGAATTGTTGTAAATTTAACAGGAATGATGCAAACTATTGCACAGGTACTATTTTAACCAGATAGGTGTGAATGATTGAGAAGGGGAAAACATTATGAAAGGTTAACAAGCTACTTTTGAACTTGTATCAGCTATATCAGGGTTGCAGCAAGTTGCCAGAGTGATCCTTATTACTGTGCAATCTGATTTGACAGTTACAAATCATGACAAAGATACATGCTACTCCCATCAGAACTTCTTAGAGGACATTTTGTTTTTGCTGCATCACTGAATGTCAGGATACATAAATTCATCATAGGGAGGCAAACCACAGAAATAATTTATTCTCTATCATAAGCTCTTTTTCCTTAATTGGCTTGTGTCTCCCACACCAGCATAATTTGTAGACAGAAAACAATAAAAAGAAGATGATATGCTATGAGTTTTTACTAACATCTTGGCCTCTTTGACTAGCCGAGACAGTTAAAAAAAATCTTCGCTAAAGATACTGGACAGACTATATTAATGGATCTACATAAGTGTTATTAAAATCTAAATTCCAAGCACATGAGCAAGTTTAAAAACTGTTTAAACACTTCCTGGAACACCAACACTCAAAGACGACCCCCCCCCCAATCCCCAGGCAAATTAACAACTTAATACTTACTTCTTGTACCCCATGTAGAGTCGGATGGGCGTTTCATCCTTGATGTCCGCTTCACTGACATTATCATCTGTCACCAGGAGCTTGGACTTGAGTAGAATCTGAAGAACTTGCTGCAAGATATCCTGTTAAACAGAAAATGACAACTTTTGTCAGTCTAACTTCTTTTGTGCACAGGTTGGCAGTTTCACTTATAGAATGGAATGTTATGTTTTGAAGCCAGACCACCAATCCCGCTGGGACTACATTGCAGGCTGCATATTTGACAGCAAGAACAATTTTTTTCCAAAAGGGCCGAGACATTTTTTTTTTCATGGGGCGATTATGCTTTACGCCGGTGCATGTTTTATAGTAGAGAATAGAAATACAGTAGAATCCTGTTAACACAAAAATGAAGGGACTGGCAACGTCTTAGCAGCTTAAGAGAGTTTTATCTGTTTACAGCATAAACTATGGGAAACATTAGTCTGTCATGATGTCTGAACACTGCGTTCTGTGTGTTGTAATCTCAAGTTGAGTGTTGCTGGGCATCCCAAACACTGACATCATCTTTAACAGATACCATTTTCAACAAAATTTCCAAGCCCCTCAAAAAAAAACACCAAAAAGCAAGGGAAGGGAAAACTGTTAGTAAGGGTTGCAGCAGGTTGCTAGAGTGATTCTAATTATTGTGAAGTTAAATAATGTGACAGTTACAAATCATGCCAAATATATTCATGCTACTCCCATCAGAACTTCTTAGAGGACATTTTGTTTTTGCTGCATCACTGAATGTCAGGATACAAAAGATTCATCATAGGGAGGCAAACCACAGAAATAATTTATTCTTTGTCATAAGCTCTCTTTCCTCCACTAGCTTGTGTCTCTTAAGAAGACAGTTATAATGAGTCCATATTTAGTCACGGAAAAAAGCATAAGTTACGTTGTATTCCACCACTCCAGAGGTACGTTTTTCCTCCCTCGGTGGTGCAACAATTGTTTTGTTATCAAAAATTCCTTGACACTCATTATCAGGTTGCTGAAAGTATTTTATTGTGAATAGAGGGCCTTTGGACAGGGCATTTTTTTTCATTCATCTTAACCCAGATTAAGTCATGTTAAGTGAATTCTACTGTAGAACAAGGCACGCTTTAACATGCCCTTTATGAATACCCATTATATAAAACCAGTGTCATTCCGCTGTAACTTTACAAATCCTAATGTAATAGCTTGGTCAGATTAGCCTTGAGGATATCAGAATGTCCCATGAATTTCATAACAAGCACGTTTAAGAGTATTTTGAATGGTAAAATTACTTTGTAAAGAGAGGAAGACAGTCACACTTATTTATTTTCCAATACTTTAGTGACAAGCACAAAACCTCAACGAGACAGAATGACCAGTTGATCAAAACACTGCAATAAAAAGGAAAAACAAAACTGAGCCTGATAATTCAGTCAGCCTGACTTTGCATATAGCATATTAGTTTTTCTCACATTTTCACAGGAGATTGCATGACTTCCTATGATTTCAAGATTTTACATCATTTACACATTTTTGGTCAAATTCTTTGAGTTCTCATAATTTCTAAGGCCTGTTTGAACCCTGCAAACCTGCAGAAAAGAAAGAAAACTACACATCATCCAATCTTCTAGTTAAAATATACTTACCATTTTAATAAAGGTACTTTCCTGCAACTGATGAACAGTGTACACCTCCTCAGAGTTGTACTGAAGCAATACAGCCATCTGAAAAGTGGATGCCTGAAACAAAAATACAAACATCATCATAATCCGTTTTCTTGTTTATCCTCTGCGTTTTTAACTTTTTATTTTTTGCTGACATCAACCACAGCACACTGCACTGTTAAAGAAAATAAAAGTGCTGTTCTAAAATATTATAAACTTGTTCCAAAAGATAGTAAACTCACCGTTCTGATAGATTATAAACTCAATCTGGAAGGAAGCAAACTCTTCAGAAAGATTATAAACTCATTTTCTGAAAGTTTATAAACTTGCATTCTGAACTTTGTTATGCCCATACTTCCATCTCCACATAAACCATTTTCTGATTGTTCAGTAGTATGAATCACTTGTATATTCTCTCTCATATGCTAGAACAACATCTCTGTAGCTACAATGAATCCTTCACCAACCTTGCTAACCTCTCTCAAGGTTACTAGAGTCCAATGTTATTGATGAAAAGTAGCAAACCACTTGCAAGTGAGATTAGTAGCCTAGGATTTATCAATTAAACAAATAAGACAGCGCCTGCAGCACTATACCATGCCCTATATGTATTGCACTATGTCTAACCTGTAATGTGTATCTGTTTTTGAAGCAGTTGGTGACGATCTCTCCCTTGGACATCTGATATAACCAGTTCAATTTCCTTCCACTGTGCCGACTGCCGTAGAAGGATGTGAATCTCTGATAGCTCCTCTCCAACTGAAAAGAAAAACAAATTTTTATTTGCCACCTAGAGTAGTATCACGGCTGCGAACACACATAGCCTAAAAAAATTGGTATCCTTCGTTTGACCTCGTTTATCTCCGGTCTGGGAAGACCTAGATAGAAACCGAAAGTGGCTAATAGACGCACATTTTTTAGCAAAAATTATGGTGGGACAGCAAAGTTCAGCCAATAAAGTCATAGTCTATTAAAAAATTATGGGCAACTGTCAGGTAGCTGTCCAAGGTTTGCCATGTTTTTTTAAACTTGTCCAAGAATTGTGAACACCTGTCCAACCATTGCGAACACTAGTATATTGTACGACTAGGTTTTTTGCTTTTTTTTTTTTTCCAAGGATTTTTTACATTTTATAATACAAGGTTTCATTTGTATTTGAATGCAGAATGATGCCAATGTTAAAGATGAAGGAGAAAACAGTTAAGATGACTGTGCTGATGGTGGTGATGATGATAATGATGAAAATCCAAGCTGGCAATTTAATTACAGCAGAATTAGCCGTAGCTGAAAGCAAATTTAAATTTTAGACTCAGGCTGGCAATTTAATCACCTAATATTGCCTTACAATCCCCATCCTTGCCCCTTTAAGGGAAAATATGAGAGTGTTGGCAAACTTATCATTAACAACAAATTAATGTTCTTTTTTTGCGAACACCCCCATCCAAAATGCCAAAATCATGTTCACATTGTTAAACACAAGTTAGACGATGTCTACAGCTATTTGGCCACCGTTGAAACTCTTGAAATATAGAAATAGCCAAACAGGCAACAAGGTAAAGCCTTCTTCCGGTTCAGAAATTATTCTTCCGGAGGAAGTGGATAAGCTAAGATGGCTACCCCCTGTTGATGGTACATTGATTCAGTCGGACATCTTGTAAGATGGTGGACATCACGCATATCCGGATAGTACCAGATATGTGTAGCCAACATGCCAGGTTGTCAGTTTCTTTGTAAATAAAAGGAGAGTGTGTGCCGATATGAAATAGTGTGAAGGTGTTCGCAAATCGTGACGTTCGCAATCGATGAAACTACTCTAGATCTGTCTAGATTAATTTACTGATCCATTCCATCATAGCACAAATTTCCAGTTCAGGAGAACTACAGATGTCTTGAAACACAAACATGGTACATGTGCCTTCTTGACTGCTCTTTGCTGATGATCATGCTTTCCCCAACTCCACAAACTGTTATTAATACAACAAACGTGTCCATGCAATGCAACCATACTTCTTGATTTCTGTCTCTTGAAACACTGCACAATTCTCTCCCCCTCCAAGTTTATCCCTCAGGCTTGTATCATAATTAGTATATACAGGATGAGTGGTTATAAAGTTTAGCATAGAGAAAGTATACCTAGCATCATAAGCATCCCTTCCACTAATTAGTTCTCATAGATGAGAACTGGGAATGACTTGTGGAAATACAAATAACTACTCACAACCCATAACTTACCTCAACAGGTAAGGTAAATGTACATGACTGCTGGAAAGGCCAAGAACCTGAGCTAAGCACCTGAATGCTGAAATCAACTGAAACAAGAACAGGAGGAAGAGATCACTTCTTTTCTTCAGACAGTATACAGTACTTGGCTCCTGTGACTTGTGACCAGGATAATTGCAACTTCTGCTTTATTGAAAACTTTTTGCATGAACAAAATACTATATTTTTAAGTCACTGGATAATCACAACTTTTAATCACTACTATTCCATGCTCCTAAAGACTTACGATTAGGCCGAGCTGGCAGTATTATCACAAGGGCAATTTAAAACTCCTTACAGAAGTCTAAAAGGATGAACAGGATTATCTTATAAGTCTGCCTGAAATTCTGAATTGGAAGTTTATAACTAGGTCAATAGAAAAACCACTCTGCAATCTCTCAACACTGTATCCTAGGAACTGAATATATGAAATGAAGGTCATATGAACATCATGCTCTCTTGGGTTGATGCAACACAAGCATTAATCAGCTAACGCAATCATTCACCATCCCAATGCAAGCTGGTACTCACTGTCAAGGGGATCCTTGGAGGTTTCAAGGTGTTTGCGAAAGTTTTCATTGAGATCTTTACTAACACCAATATCTTGGAACATTCTCTGCAACTTGGATGTGTACTCAAAGCCACAGGCTTGCTGGAGAGAGAATACACACACTACATGGAAAAGACAATAAATGTGGATTCAAATTTCCTCTCTTAACTCCTCATGGAGAAATATTCTAAAATCTTATACTTACATGCGCTTTGCTGTTTAATTTCTGATTTTATTTTTTGTCCTGGCAATTCAGTGCCCTGCTTCTGTTGAAAATTGAATTGATATTTCAAAAGTCTAGCAGTCTATAACTCACTGCGTTGTGGAATACTCATACTTATTTGCCATTTGGGAACAAATGTGCAGACACTAATAGCATTTCATTTGACACAACTAATCACATAATCCCAAATTTATATGATCTAAGGTGATCTGCCCTTGAGATTATCACTGACCTTATATCATGAAGATTATACTTCGTTGCACTACTTGTTTTCCCTAGACATGAGTAATAAAGTAAGAAAGAATGCACAAACTGAAAGACAATAGGCATGGTTAAGCAGCATAAAGGAAAGTACACATTTACCAAGAACTGCCAATTGAAAATAATACACACCTTGAGTTTGGAGATCATACTGGCTTCAGCATCATCTGATGCAGACATATGACCTACAAGACGCTTAGCCAACATTTTGCTGTAAAACTTCTGGAATACATCCTTGTCCTCGATGTACTTGAAAACCACCATCTAGAAGAAAACAGAAGACTATCAGTAGCACACTTGAAAAGAAAAAACAAATATTCAGTCGTAAGGCAGAATTACTCCTAAAGATGAAAGCATGCCTAATTTAATGCTAAACGTCTGATTCAAAGTAACACATATTAAGTTTTTATATCTGTGCAAAACATTCTACACTGGATGACAATTGACCTAACTGTATATGATCGCTCTTTACAAAAATGTCCACACCAAATTCTCTTGAATCAGATGAGAAGGAATTGAAGTAAAAACAGTGATCACACTGATATTCTCAATTATTCCATATGCTCAATTCATCTTTGCCTACAAAGCGGCTGCTAGAAAGACTGACAACTGAAAATGCTCTCTTCTCTACCCAACTTCACAACCTCAATTCATCACATACTAAAATCAAAAGTCATTACAAGAGCTCAGATTAAATGAAAAGGATAAAAGGCAAGGAAAAGCAATTCACACAACAGGATAATTAAGGGTCAATTGTATCAATTACAATTACATATAAAGAAATCTTAGTTTCATGTAGCTGACTACCCTTGAAAAACCTACCACTTGGTTTAACGTGTCCTCCAGCTCAGCCTCTTCAGGATTTTTGGAACTGGAATGAAATATGAACTTATTCATCTCATAACTTGTGTTTCACATGATTTCAAATCACATTTGGAACGAAACACCATTTTTAAGTCAACAAATAATTTCACAACTCAAGTTTTGGGAACTAAATCTGAATGATTAGAAACTGAGAGGTTGGCTTTACTGAGCTGCGTTGGCAAAGCCTAGAACATAACATCACTTACGCCCTTCCCTCAATAGCTACCTGGAACTAACTGGAGATCCAGTTGCCTACACACAATCTATAAACACATTTAACTCGCTCTCCAAACATAACTCAGACAATTTCAGAAAATTCTATAAGTTAGTCCATTTAAAGGCCAGAGAAGGATAAAAACTATGTCTTCAAAAATGACCCAGATAAGAGGAAGACTCAAATTAGACATGTGCCTTCCCACAACTTAATCTACTTCTGTGCTTCATAACTTAGTCTTAACTGTGCCATCAACAGGTGTGATCTTGTTATTTTCTGTCTTTCTTTGCACAACTCAGTTAGGCTCTCCATAAAGTAAACCAGATCGACTTGTGGAATCGAATCGGACTGTCAGGTGTGTGCACACACAAACTGTTAAGTGTGACTGCTTGTTTGTAAAATAAGAAGGGTGGCACTACGTTTTCTCATGCTCATGTGCTATTTCAAAGCAAGCGAAACCACCATTCTTGAATTCCTATGTATTACTCAAACTCTTTAATACAGTGAAACTCAGATATAGCGAGGTCGTCGGGACCGACCGCCGGTGTTCGTTAGAACCGATGGCTCGTTACACGCATGATCCACTGAAAATCATGTAAAAACTGTCAGTAGTGTCAGGGAGACCCATATACTAGATCTAACATGGCTAGACTGCTTGCTGTGGGTAGAGCGGAAGCGCCTTGTCTACCCAGGAGCCACCCAGGTAAACATGCCAGCATGCCACAAACCTGGGGGCCCCGCGGCGTGACCAGGTACCGCCATGTTTTAATAGTGGCAGGAGACGTCGCGGGTTGAGTGAGCAGTCTAGCCCTGTAAGTCTATGTGGAGACCCTTTACTCAACAGGGTACTTAACTCTGCACTTCAAATCAAAATTGCCTGGGGCAATGATTGGTCTAAACAACAGGCTTGGCCAATCATTAGCCGAGCATATCAATCCCATCTTCCTCCCGTCGCATGGTCACATCTCCACCTCATCCTTCCCTACCCCGCTGCTTGACCTACGGCGCAACTAGTTTGTACCGGTAATCCTACCGGTAAATTACATAAGTGAGACAGCGAGACTTGCATATTGTTGGCAATTGTTACGTAGCCTAAACGTTTGAGTTCCTCGCCGCTGAAAGTTTTATTGTGGACGAAAGGGTTGCGAGGGCTTAATTGCAGGTCGGTTACCTCGTTAGGGCCGCGTTTAGCGGATTTTGTGCTCGTTATATGAAAGGCAAGTTTACTATTACAAAGAAGGAAAAAAAACCGGGGATTTTCATTTTGCTCGGTACATGCGAGAACTCATTTTATCCGTGCTCGTTATATTCGAGTTTCACTGTATAAGTGCCTGCCCGTTTCAACCATCAAAGCTGGAAAAGTACAGATTTAACTTCATTACTATATATTAATCTTACCTCTTTTTCAACAGCAGATCACAGTATCTTGCCAAAAGCTCTGGAGATTTAGAGGAGTTGCCAGCTTGCCTTGTCACAGAATTAGAGTTGATAAACTGTCCACAAGCCTAAATTCAACAGAAAAACAAATAGTGATACTTGATCAGGATGTCAACTGTGCTACAAAAGCAAATGCAAAGGCAATATGTTGTACCACCTCCACCCTTGTCAGTCAAAATACCACACCCATCTGATTATTTCTAAGAGATGAGTGCACTACAATCAGTGCCCGGCCTTTCATGACAATATCCTAATATAAGTGTAAGACCATGGTAATTTGATGACTCCAATGCTCGAAGAACATGATGTAGTGAAGCAATTAGGGTTTTCCAAAACTCTGCACTATTTTCAGTAGTGGATCACAATCATGGGATTAGTGAGACAGGTTGTCCAAGATCAGATGCATCTTTAAACATCAGAGAATGGTAAAGAGATAAGTACAGTTTTGTGCAAGAAATGAATGCTGAAATATCAGCATCACTGGTATTACTTCTTCCCCTGGTAACTAATAACTGAGACAAACCTTGTCAAGTGCAGCTACAAATCCTGCATCATTAGCAAAGGCTGTCATAACCAGAGCATGGTACTTCTTGTGGACATCCAGTATTGTCTGTACATACACTTTAGGATCCTGAAGGAATGTAGATACATGTCAGTATTTTGTTAGTGTGACTGGTTCACAGCATCCACACAAAACAGTCATGCAAATGCACTTTTGTCATTAACATGTCAGAAATCCTCAGTCTAGTATAAGTTAGCTAACAGTTTATATATTTAGCTGCTGACAATCAACACCAGCACACATCTGTTTTCCTTGATTAAACTGCCCAAACTTATGGCAAGAGGTATCTATGCAGATGGACAAGAAGATGCTAAAATGTAACTCCATAAAATACTGGTATTTTGTAAAAGCCATGCTGGCTACAGGAGCAATTGGGCACCCCTGTCATTATTCTACCATTAAAAGATGATGAAATTTGAGAACTCTACCTATGATAAACAATCTGTTAAAGCCCATCATGAAATTATCAAGAACAGGAAGATGATTAGTGAGACAATACAGTGTTTATCAGCAAAATTTAATGCATGCCCACGTGTATAAAACATCTTATTAATCCAGAAGTATGTTCCACTTTTGAATGTGTGTACAGATTGTATTTGCTTACATTGAGTGCAGCCTCCCCACATTTTTCTAAGGCTGTAAGACCCTGATTGAGAATGTGTTTCTCCAACAGGGACTTGAGTTCATGGAGGCCATCCTGAATTCGAGAAACCAACTGATACATCCGTCCAAGATCTGTGAGGCGTTAAAACAACATCAAAGTTAGAAACTCAGCATAATTTTAATGACTGGATGAGTAAAACCAAGGGTAAAGTAAATAAGATTTATTTATTTTGTTTGTGTTGCGGTTTTACAGTAAGCACAATTATAGCTATACTGCGCCTTTCTAATTCCAGGACTAAATTACCAGGTAGAATTTTCCTATCAAGTTGTCTCCGCACAACTTCAAAGAAATGGTTTCTTTACATGGGAACATGAACCAGTTTTGAGATGGCATTATGAATTTTGCAATTATTTCTTTTCTCTATATAAAGCAAAAATGATACAAACAACTATGCTAACTTTCAACATGTCCATACCTTCATCTTTGTCTGTATTGAGAAGATTTTGGAACTCGCAATGAAAGTTCTCTAGATGTTTCTGTATCAATACTTTCTCACAAACTCGTGCCAAGATATCAAATGTGCTCTCATGCAAATAAGTCTGCACACGTTTCTGCTCTTCCATCAGACGCTGCTCTGCCTGAAACAGCAAGACATGACAGAAGATTGTGAGGGATTCAAAAACGACTCTGATTGTTAAACAAATATATAAAATTTGTTTTCAAATAACTTGAAACTATAGTACTGATTAACATGAAAGATTTCCTCTTCCCCCTCTATCATCATGAAAAAGATTAGAATGGATGTACATGTTCTTAAGCTGAAGATTATTTCTGTTGTGAAAATTACTGTCTATATTTATGTCCCATAAAGGATATTTGGAAAACTAGAAATTCTGCACGATATGTCTCCATATTTATAAATACTACCTGTATTATTATTCATCCTATACAAGAAATCCTTGTTGTTGTTTTTTTTAAAATAAACATTTTACTATCATTTTCATTCTCAAAGCATATCTACAGAGTAGAAAAACTGCAGAATGCTGCGACAGGTAAAACAGAATAAGCGGCAAAAGGGCACCACAGCATAAACTCAATAGCATCAAATTAGTGCCGAGTCAAATTTCTGTCCCAGTGGCATGTTCATCTTCATATGGTTCTGTCTTTAAAAGTCATTATTTCACTGTCTGGTGCTGCTCTACCTGACCTGGAAATTCTATCCTCTTCAGCATTTCATGTCTAAAGTACGTGCAAATATTTAAAATCTCTGCACCTGTTACGGCCAACTCATCACTTTATCATTACTATACCTTTTTCATATACTCCGTGACAGGGTTGTGTCTGAGAAATTCATTGCTCTCTGTGGTATAAAATCTTTCTGTATCATCCAGAAACAAGTTTTCAAAATGTTCCTTGTATACAGACAGGGTGGGTCCTTTGGCACTTGGGTCATCTTCATTCAAGCCTAGCTCCACTGTAAATCCAAAGAAGATAAATATGAATTTCTCATTTTAAAACAGTTATCAGTGTTAACTTGTATGCCATAATTAATTGCATGAATTGTGATATCTCTGTATTCCTGATTACTGATGCAAAACACCCAAACTGAAGTGGTACAGCATTCATCACACATTTTCTCTACATGCACCACTTCTGACTACCAAGTGCAGCCTTCCCCTCTCGTCATGAATGATGATAAATGACAATAACAGAAAAATAACAAAGAAAAGATCACAGTGCATAACATCACAGATATTAATAGATCAGTAACCAACTACTCTATTATATAACAAAATTATGCATGTCCTAAATAAATACATCAAGTTACATGCAGAATTGAGGTCAATTTGTAAAATGATTCATCTTCACACAGCTGGGTCTTGCAGCCAAGACATGATCAGACCCAAAAAAGCAATCTAAATTGAAATCATTTCTGTTTCTCTACAAGGAGGCACTTTCATTTGCTTGTCACAAAATGGCAATACTGATAGTGACAGTTAAATCCAATGACCGACTCTTTATAGAAAAAGTACTATATAGAAAAAGTACTATAATAAAATATTACTGTATAATAAGGTCAACAGGACACACAAGATACCACTTCATATATTGTATAAACTTCCCCTGTAACATAGTGAAAAAATAAACAATCAGTTCACATACCATAACAACTAATGACCCCACTGACAAGACGAGTGTTGATCATCTCGCCATTTCTCTCCCTTTCTATCAACTTCAGCACCGCATTGGTGACCTGCTTGTTCAGGGGCCGGAACAGATTGTCTCGCCAGGTTATGAGGGCCAACTGAAATAAAAGTAATATTTAATAGCTAATATCATTCAATTTCTTGCGCTTTCATAATAAAAGGAGTTAAACATTACTATTGCACATTCCAGACTAAACAAATCCAAATACTAGGTAACATCCCAAATAGTCTGTGTATTTACGATAAAGCATTACATCATAATGTAAATCTCGGATCTGATCTCCTTACAGCTTTACTCAGCTGTCCCCCAAATCATTGTTAGCCATCATGACACTGCATTAATTGAAGAGAACAAGTACTTTAATTGTTGTCTGCATGATGGAATGCCTCTGTGTTTCTTAGTTAATGCACATGATCATAATATGCAAACTCTATCATCTTCTTTCAGCCACTACTCACGGCAGCCATAAGCTTATGTCAATTAGGTTCCAGGAGAGAAAACCATGCCCCTCACCAGTGTTATCTAGACTGGTGGCAAAATGTCTATTGATTCTCTTAATTCTACTACAAATGGCAGATGTGTCTAACAAATCATAGTCAGACAAAATGGCAGAGGTCTGCCTGAATTACACGGTCGAACTTTTGAGTCTGAATGAAAGCTAAAGAATACATTGTCTGACAAAGGCATCTCGTGGCGCCCTCAACTTCTTGAGAAAGAGGAACAACTCTCTATGCAAGGGCCAAATTCCAGTCACCCCAGCCCTCCTTCTTGCATCAGGTGCAGTAATGTTACAATACTCTTTCTTCACAAACTTAGTTCTGTAGGCAGTAAAGTTAACTCTCAGATAGAAAAAGCATTTGACAATAGAAAATTATATTTAGCACCCATCCACCTTTAAAAAATTTGCAAACATCTCATCACAAACAATACAAGCATGTCATGAAATAAAAGACTGTGAAGTCCACTATCTTTTAATACCCACCGAATATATGAAGTAGATACCCCGTGATCCCTCATCACATTCTCTGCGGACCCAATGTCTGTTCAGATAGGCACAGATTCCATCAAGTACTCGACTTGAAAATTGATAGTCCTCCCACTGGCGTGTGTAAAACTGTAAGACCTGTTCGTCAAGTAGATCTTGGCCATCCTGGGGATATGTAAATGACTATCCAGCAAATGACAAATTTTTGACACTATCTCCTCGTTTCAAGATGCAGAGCAAGGTGATGGGAATGACAACTATCAAACAGCAGGCAACCTTCCTGACTCCAAATGATCAGTAACACACTTTTTCAATACAGAATTCATTCCACAATAATTCACACTGGCATCATTGTTCATATCTCACATGGCACCCCATACCCTTGCTGAACCTCTTCTGTTACATTTTCCATTTTTGTACTATTTATAATTTCAACTGCTGAATAGAGTTGTATTAATGTTGTCAGATTTAAAGAAACTATTGTGAAATAATATTTCAACCTCACTTCACTAAAAACTTGCCACCTATGAGACACATTATCTTTTGGCTTGCATCTTTTTTTCTATTTGACAGTTCTTATTGAATTCCACAATTATCAGTTTTTCCACAGTATATAAAACTGATTCATGTATCCCATTTACAGCCTGCCAGATTCAATCAATTTTCTGCTTGTCCTGTAAACTTTACCAAACTCATATCATAAAACAGTGGCTCTTAAGCAAATGAAATACTCTTAGCACTGCAAACAATAGGAAATCATACCTTCAACAGATTGACCAAATACTGTCTAAGCAAATCTTTGATTCTCTTGTACAGTTCATGACCTACAAACTGTGCCCCTCCTCCTTGAGGCCGATTTCGATTGCGGGAGGCAGAGCTACGGTGAGCTGAGGTAGCAGCAGATGTACCCTGCTGGTTCTGATTTCCCGCACTGTGCACACTAGTGCAATAGTTATATACATGACTGGAAATAATGGTTAAGGATTGAAGTATGTCCTCACAGATGAATATCACTGGTTCGGAAATTCAAGATTGAAGAGGTGCAGGATCACATAAAGAAATTGACCAGAATCGATCTTGAACAAGTTTATTATGAAACCTTTTACAAGAATATATGACTATTCCAAAATAACGTTATGTTACTGCACCATCTGATTTCTTAATGGAAGAAAAATGCACCATTCAACCCTTTGATGTGTAATTTTGCATAGAAACTCCAACTGACTTACGGTGACAAGATCTGCACCATCTTATCTGCATATGGGGAAAAAACCATGTCTCCCCTTAAAGGCACTCTGTAATTTTTATAAGAAGAAAAATAAGTAAATGTTATATATGTAAAGGTTAGGATGAAAACATTTCACAATGCCATACAAGACTGAGCAAAGCTATATCAGCTGGGGGTGATTGCTCATAAAAAGTACACTACAGATGATAACAAATAAAAGGATACGTATAAAGTTCAATGTATCTCTGTTTGGACATGCTCTGTCTGCGGTAGACACTCCTGACGCCCGCTTTGAGATCATCCCAGATCTGATCCAACTCAATCTGTCGCAGTCCATGAGGGTTGGCCTGGGTCCGCTGCCCACTGCGCTGGTTTCGGGGTACAACAGACATGGAGAAATCAGCTGGCTGTAGAAGAAAGACAGATCACATTATGCACTGGGATACCTATTTATAGCAAGGAAATAACAAAATTAGGGGCATCTGGCCATATTACAAAATGACATAAATACAGTCACTGAATATCTGAGTTGCTATACTCTCAACTGGCTGGAAGTTAATTCAAAATGACCTCACTAGTATGCTACATCTAAGTTGCCTAAGTGGGGCAATTCATAATATACAGCAATAAACTGACAACATTCAAGGCAACCCAACTCATATTTTCAAAACCATATCCACTTTCCATCATGTATAAGTATGACTTGTTTTCAGGATCCACTGTAAGTTAGTGTAAGACTGATCAGTTCTATCACATTTCTGACACATAATCTTCTGCCTTCTGCTCTCTTTAAGTGGATAAGTAATTCTGAAAGAAAAGTCTATTACTCCCTGAGTTTTCACAATCTGTTTGTCAATGTTTTCAGAGAATTCACATACTTGTCTAATCCTTTCCTTTGTTTTGCCATATTCTTGTGTTAAAGTACAAAAAAAAGTACATGTCAAGTCTGATATGCCTTGCGCCTTTTGTAGACTGTATAAGCCTAAAGTTGAATGAATACAACAGGGCTTTTATCAAACACATTACTAATTAACAAGGATATCCTGAATAATTCAACTGTTTTTTCATACAAACATGTTCAAACAATTACTCTGTCGACCTATTTCTTGGACGATATATGCATTTCTCACCTGCTACGTAAGTTTTGATTGAAGTAATGCTGTACACTTGCACATGAAAGAACGAAGTAACACCCGTGATGTTGTCACCCACAGAAACTTGTCTGGTGCCTTCACTACTGCATCATGGCTCAAACTGCAGTCCTCTTACCTGTCAGGAAGTAGTGGTCATTCTGCCAATGGATAAAAGAGAAAAAGGTACCCCTGTTTATTTGTCACACAAACATAAAATTACATTCACAAATACCTGTCTTTTTTCTCGGTGATGAAATAGAACATCTATTTGCAATGCCTAACACCTGTTTAGTGGAGGAAAAAATGATTGGCCAACAGTTACATCATGTTTACCAGGTCCTTATAATAACATTAGGTTTACAATCTTACATATATTCATATAATACAGAAGGAACAACTTTGGTAATTCCTTTTTTTTTCGCCTTTCTCCAACACACACTGGAGGATTATAATAGTTCCAGCATGGTTCACAATGTCTGATCATCCACTTAGGGGGACAGATGTCATGCTGGCATACTTTGCAGAAACCATGCTTTTCAGATGGCAACATTCATGTTGGAACTCCATAGGAATGAAGAAAAATCAATTTCCACTGAAATCAGATAATGGAATTTTGGCCTCAAAGTCAGACTTACTCCAGTTTTATCAGTAATATTTGGCAGCTGTGCTTCTGAGTGTTGTCCACACTGATATTCCTTTCATGAATGCTGTATTATTATGGCGATATTATGACACAGTTGAGATATTCACAGACCTCTTATCATTAAAGTCTGCTAACATTTGAAGTGCATAATAATATATGAAAATTGAAGACTAGAAAGAGCAATAGCTCACAGCACTTAAGTAAAATGACATACCCAAAGTCATTTAATAGTAACCACTTTCATTTGATGAACACACCCTTCTAATTTGCAAAATCTTGCAACTTATGTAAGATTGCTAACAATGTTTAACAATGAGCAAGCTGCTCATGCCTCAATGAAAACAGGACATTGATCAATCCCACATTTTTCAATGAATAGAGGAAGCTGAGGTGTTGAAAAGTTTCATCCCATGAAAATGGAGATAATGAAAGAGAATCTGTCTGATCTCTCACTTATTTAATAGAGCTTACAGGTAATAGTTTGCAAGAATAACTATGATGCTTGGTGATCAGAGTCCAGCTTAAAAGACCACTGCCCACATAAAGTCAAAGCATGGATGTCTTGTGTCTAATTTTCAGAAGACCTTATCATTAATGGCTAGATTGATGAGTATACTAAGTAAATACAGAAGTACTAGTGGTACCTTTTGTGTTCTTTTTAAGTTTTACTATGCCTCGGTACCCTACTTCCACTGATTCATCACCACCACCATACCCGCCCCCTCCACTGCAATCCTTGTGCACTGTGTTGTAAACAATCAAACTATGTATCACTGCATAACATTAATAACAAGGCAAAAGTAGCTCTAACCAACAGGAGTATTGGTCAAAGCAATGGCCTTTTCTCAAGGTATATGACTATGAGTTGGGGGAGATATTTTTCCATTGTTGTACATAAAATTTGAAAGGGTATAATTTATAAAATTTATGAGGGATTTCAAGTTTTTCTCAAGTAATACAAACTTTGAAGGGCAGAAAGGATAGGGGGACTGGGGCATGTTCATTGTCTTTTAAGGGGAGATTTGAACTTTAAAAGGCCAATCGCACTATCGCATGGTCTGGACAAAGCACTGACGTCAGCATACAAAATACATTGGATCTGTCTAGTCACATACCTGCACCATATCAGAAGGGTAATAACCCCTGTGAACAGATGTTCCCATTGTTGCATTCTCATGATGTCGAGACAAAATCATCAGTCAAATAAAGTAAGTATCGGTTTATGCTGATGTATTCACATATGAATATCAAAACAGTCTGATCAATATGGCAGTGGGCCATCTTGCCAGTAATTTGAGTAAACATCAGCAGGGGGGCCATAAGATATCTTTAGACCTCTATTTGAGATATCTGATCATCATTATTCTATCCTATAGTTGTGTGCTTCTGTAATATCTGAGAGCAAGGTCTTGAGCTAGACATCTATACTGATCACTTTCCAGATTACTCCACCCAGTCCTCTCATTTCTCATTGTCCGGCATTAGACTAGTTTATTTTCTGGGAAATGTTTTTGTTATCCACGTCCAAGGCTAAAATAATATAATATAATAATTGATATGTTTTATTGCTGGCATCAATAGCTGAAATATTTGCTCTACTTGTGTTTGACCAGCAATCCAGAAGAGTGCTGAATGACTTTACGACTCACAATCCTAGCATCTAAATGCATTGTGGCCACCAAATGGCAAATCACTCAACTCTTATCGCACAAATATGGCGGTCAGACACTTCTTTCTTACCCACACATTTCGCTTTCTCATGGTCAGCGTCATTACTGAGCAAAATTAATCAAAAAAGATCATTTCCATCACAAGAATATTACATTCTCGACAAAAACTCAAATTCATACCTTTCCTTTGCGTCCAATGTGGCAGGAAAACCAAAAACACAAGCCAGCCGATTTGTCGTAACTACCTTCACGATACAGAACAGAATGAAGGAAAGTTGCAGCCCCTGCGGATGAGGGCGCTGACAACACGGTCTAATTTTAGAACATCACTAAGGTCGAATGAGGTCGAAGAATTATTGGTGTGGTGGCTCCGTAACATCTTTAGAATAGAATAGAATAGAATAGAATAACTTTATTAGTCCTTTACAGGAAATATGGCTTGGCCAGGTACAAAATAACATACTGCNTAACTTTTGGCTAAATGTAGAGAGGTAAAAATGGCAAACGTAGGCCTATATTCCTAAAAGTCTGTACCCTCTTAGCTGCAGCTGTCCAGATGACTGGTATATGTTTCTGACCCACCCACCAAGAGTATTACATCGATTTATATTTTGTGGTCCCGTCCCCAAAAGCCACTAGACTAATGACCACCAGCCCTTCACACAGTTCTCCGTCCACTATTATACCGAGTCTTTATGCTGTGCTGTGATTTGACATATGGTTGTTATTGCTATTGTGCCCAGGACAGGTTTGAATTTATCACATTGCCTTTGCTAAGCTGTTATGCACTTTGCTTTTATCCGAATGAGAAGAGTGACATGGAGTCTGATGGTACGACAAGTGAAAGAACCAACAGCTCACCAAATGTTCTTCTTCACAATCGGTTCTGATTCTGCAATCGGACAGATGAATGAGTGATGCTATGGGTGAAAAAGAAGTCGTGCACATGGAAATGAACTCACGAATGATCAAACAATACAATAAAGTCATCATAAACCTTCACAGCGTGCTTTGTCAAAATCGATTTATCAAATCAAGACATGGTTAGGGAAAAGAAAAAATCCATGAAGGACACCCAATATCAAGTACCACCGGGATAGGGATTCTCTCAAAGTTTAAGACATTTTTCCATAACCCTATCTTTAACTTCACCCAGACACTAAAAACCTTGGGATTTTACTGAAAACATTCTCTTCGGCGTCTTCGCCCCTTGAAACTTTTTGTTGAATCAGTTAGGCTTGAAAAACATTTCTAGTTCTTTGAAATTCATCAGTTAGGGTTATGAATTAGGCCTACATATGTCATTTAAAAAATTTTTTTTTGGTCTTTTACTTTGTAGTAATGTGATTAAAATCTCAAACAAAAGACAAAAATGGGGAAATAGGGTGAATCCCGACAATGTGCCCATAGCAAAGTAAGGGAAAGCACTCTGCGCCATTACCAAAACAAGATGGCTGCCGTAGGTACTCTGAACGACGAGGCAATCAAAAGGAAGGAGCGATTGAAAGCACTACGTGAAAAACGCACCACGCAAAACGATAAGTCTGAAGCAGACGCACCGGAAGAAAAAGAAAAGCTTCCAAGGTAATGAATTTAAGATAGAAATTCTGCCACAGAGATAGATTGGCTTTTCCTAACGACAGCACCGATTCATTCGGTATAATTTTCAATATCTTATAACTTATATTTCATCGATATTGAGTAGGTCTGCTTTCGATTAGACTACCAAAACATGGCTGATACGCATCATCCCTGTTCTCTAGTGATTCTGTTACTCAGGCTATGTCGAAGGACAGCACCACAACGATAATGATACAGTTAATTTAGTCAGCTTTCTCTAACAATAGCACTGATTTAGTCGAAATATCGATCTAGTCCATGACTAATAAATGAGCTGTATCATTATCGTTGCGGTGCTGTCCTTCGACATAGCCATTTAGTCATAGACAGGTAATGGACTAGATCGATATTTCGACTAAATCGGTGCTGTTGTTAGAGAAAGCCGTTACTCATCCATTGGAGCGGCATTACATAGTGTTGTGTCACATAAAGGCAAGACTGTTGATACTATTAATAAAGAAAGCCACGGCAATTAGTCTAGCCTGACAGGTGGTGTATGTTGCTCACCACACAGTCGAGGGCTAGTCCTATCTTCGTCACTCACAGGCTCGCACACGGCACTAGGGCCTAGTCTATTGTCTAACGTCTTCGTTTTGCTTCCCATCTCCCGCTGTCTCATCTGTCTGCTAGGCCTACCCGTCCCCATCGCTTTGTGATGAACAGGACCGGACATCGCGTTAGTTCCAAGAGCTGTCTGCTGGACCATGGGTGATCCTGACTTTCAGTGGCGGCAGTGCAATTCATTTAGTCCCTATATATACTCCACTCACAGCACCGCCACTTTCCATGTATCTTTACCTACTTCAATCTTTCCCCCCCCAAAAAAACAAGCCCCTTTTCCCCTAATATTAAAAGAAGGACCGTTTTCTCTCTTTCACTAGTTTCAGACAGTATTGGGTTCGAGGAATGCAATTCATTTAGTCTCTATATATATATACTCAACTCATAGCACCGGCACTTTCAGTGCATCTTTATCTTAACTTTTCCCTCCCGAAAAACCAAGCCCTCTTTTCCTGTTGTTGTTATCCCCAAAAGAGGGTCCCTTTTCTCTCTTTCAGACAGTATTGGGTTCGAGGAATGCAATTCATTTAGTCTCAATATATATACTCAAATCATAGCACCGGCACTTTCAGTGCATCTTTATCTTAACTTCCCCCCCCCCCCCCNCCTAAACATTTAAAAAAAAAAAAAACCAAGCCCCCTTTTCCTATTATTGATATCCCCAAAAGAGGGTCCCTTTTCTCTCTTTCAGATACAATGAGCTTCGGGAATGCAATTCATTTAGTCCCTAATACTCAACTCACAGCACCGGCCCATTGAAAAACCCTTTGTTTGGACTATAGCGAAGAAGACAAATTTTGCTTATCGGTTCTCTCGGTGGAATATTATAAGATAGTGGAAGATATGCGACCCCCCCTCTCATCGCACTTACCAATCACGCGCCGACAGTTTCATTTAGTGCCTCTATATTATACTCACGGAGCAACACCAGTTGACCCAAA
The DNA here is from genome assembly GCA_033807755.1 of Ellobium chinense. NCBI lineage: Eukaryota > Metazoa > Mollusca > Gastropoda > Ellobiida > Ellobiidae > Ellobium > Ellobium chinense. The sequence goes on from JAWQUT010000155.1 coordinate 475,752, forward strand.
CACATTAGATTTTACTAATAGCCAAAGAGACGAAATTTGACAATTGGTGTTGTCAGTGGAGTACTATAAGACAGTAGGAAATGCGGGAGCTTTCTCTGTCTTGCCCGTGAGCCCCCTCTCATCGCACTTGCCGATGGCGCGCCGTCAGTTGTATTTAGTGTCTCTATAATATACTCACGGCACAACACCGATTGACCCAAACACCCTAGATTTTGCCTATAGCCAAAGAGACAAAATTTGACCAGTGGTGCTGTCAGTGGAGTACTATTTATAGACAGTAGGAAATATGGGAGCTCTCCATCCTGCACTGCGGCGCAGTCCTCACACAAACAGTTCGCGAAGTCATCTGGCGTGGCGGCGCTCTGTAGAACAACATGCATCAGACTAAAATGATTTGAACTCTCTCTCACCCGCTGCCGTCGATCGATGAAAACACGCGAGTTGGCCCCACCCACGGGGCGCTGTGGAGTAGTCACAACATTGTGATATCGAAACCAGTATCGAATAACTAATATACCGACATTAAAAATATATAAAAATATATCAACTAAATCGGTGCTGTCATTAGGGAAAGCCGATAGATTAACCAAGAATTCCTCAGTCGTCCCATTCCTCTTTGCACAGTCTAAAGAACATTATTAGAACAGACAAGCAGATCTAGATCTTGAAGAAGAGCTGGACTAGTTCTTGATTTGATCTAACTAAAGTTGAAAGGTCAGGAGGAATTTTGAATGAGACTCCTGCCTGATGCTCATGTCTTGGCAAACATGAGTTTGGGACTCACCTCAGCTGACACTCCTGTCTTGATGACAGTGATGTGAGAGGAATTCCAAATGAGCTTCACACTTTCAGCATAGTAAACAACAATATTATATATTTTGTAAACTGTCCATGGTGATTTTATATCCTTTTATTTTTATAAGAATTCTGATGACAAGAATGCACAGAGTCAGCTCATTCATTCTAGCCGAAAAATTACTTCTAAGATGTCAAACATAAGAGAAGCACCCATAGAGGATGCTATTAAACCCAAACCCCACCCCTAATGTTTATTGCATCAGTCAAGGCGAGTCTCTCACCTTAGTGTTCCTCAACACAGGAACATCAGTCTACGTGAATTCCAACTCCTAATATCCAACAAGACAGATGCATCAGTACTTCTTTGTGTCCATGGTTTTAAGTGACTTCCAACAACAGAGATAGTTTGATTTCCAATACATTCTAACTCTCTGAAACAAGTCAGTATTCTCAAGCGGTCAGTCCTTGAGTAAGACCTTCTGGAGCAAGGAATGAGAAGCACCCATTAAGAACAATGGTACTGGTCAGAAGTATCTCTGAGACATATTGTATGTGTATAGGTATAAATGCTCATCAAGGGTTTTAATAGATTTTCTGCAGGAAGTTGAAACAACAGTTGAAACAACAGATCTGAACAGAAATGTATGTATTTCTTAATTTCAGCCCACATGAGGATTGGCTGGGCTAAATGTGTACACTGTTGTAATAAGAGTTTGTGATGAATAAATTAGCTATTCCCTTCTCATTTTTTTGTTTGTTTGTAGGGCAGGGTGCATCACATGAAATGCCTTGCATAGTCTCAGAAACAGCAGGCTTGCATCATTTCATGTTTCACATGCCTGAATCACTTTGTTAAAATTCCAGAGGGAGGAATGTCATCAACAGTTTTATAAGGGATTTATACTAGAAGAAATGCCATAGATTAAAAGACCAAGGTAATAGAAATTATCATCAGACATCTTGATCCATATGTTAAAGAAGTCTGACATGGATATAGATGCAGTTGAGCAGGAAGTCAGCATGTGGATATTTATGTATAAATAAGAGAGAAAGAATCTGTAGAAAATGGTCTTTGACAAGGAAAAAGTAGCGGCCAAACACATCACATGTGGGATATATAAGGTCCAGACCATGCATGTACAAATGTATTTACAATGTAACACCAACGTCTTTTCTCTACAGGCCCACCTTTAGAAGTTACAAACCTGAAAGTGAAAATCTCAAAGAGCAGGCAAAGGAGACAGCAAGACCATCCGATGGTTAGTACATCCCATATATTTTATCTCATCAAATTCTTTGATTGATAGAAGGGGGTGGCCAATTGTCTTTCACCATTGTTAATGAGGGGGACCGTAATGATTGTAATTACTTTTTGTCAGTTCTTGATTGCAATATATGGTCAAGTATGAATAGCACAACACATGTAAGTTGAAATCATAGTTCTCTGAAACAAACCTTTCAGGCCTGAATTTTATTTGTGTTTCATGTATCCTTTGAAATTCAGCAGTCTTGAAAAAGTTGTGTCGACCCTGAAGAATTCAAATTATACTGTGTTCGACTGTATTCTCATTTTATTTCACCTCAGTAAGCACAAATGATAACATGTGTTTGCTAAAAGCAAGCAAGCTTTCTAAATAAAAGAGCTCAGATGATCTATTTATCACACATATTCTGACATGCATTCCTCATCAGGTACAAAAATAAATATCCTTGTCATCATCATCATTTATATGACATTCCACAACTGTGATAATTTAGTATTTCATAAAATGTGATTTACATGCAATACAAAAAAGCACCTACTACTGTTTCAGTGACTGAGTCCATAAAGGATCAGCTGGAAGCCGGCAAAACAGATCATGTTGTTTCAGAAGTGGTATGTCTTATTCTTAAATTTTGTTAAGGCTGATGATTTACAGCAAGTAATCTTTCACTTTGCTCTTGATAGTGATTGGTTATATATGGCAGTTCTGTCCTCACTTTATCCCCATTCAGGTACACTGATAATATTCTTTGGTTTTCAGGATATTGTTACGTTTACCTTTGAAACAGATTGTAACAAAAACTTTTCTATGAAACTAGTGCCATTGGAAAATATTTTGTGTGTCTGTCCCAATGTTTTCTTGCATCTTATACCTATCACAAAATGTGCATAAGATTAATCTGAAAAGCACTATTACAGCAAAGCATTTTTTGAAGTCCCCCAAAGTTCCATTTTTTTTTTCAGACTAAATCACTGTCTCTCTTGCTTGTAATTAAATAAATCAGTCCACTGTAATACATAGGCCTTCACATAATTTGTTTTAAGACTAATGATACAAGTGCCTTCTTTACATTTCTCTTTCTTGCACATGTCCATTTCTCCACATAGCCAACAGCATCACATACTCACACACGTGATGACATGGTACTATTCCCTTCTGCTCTTCATTATCATGGATAATGTAAAATACATTGGAGCATGTTTAATACTCAGCTTATGGCAACCCATTAAGCTATTTCATATTACGCATATATCAGTTTCGAAAACATGGAATTCAATTTAGGTTTTGCGGAGAATCAAGTTGTGATAGGTGAATAATGTATTAAGCCTCTACTTACCATGGTCGCTCGTTTTGACCACTTTTCACCAGTTCCCTTCAAGCTTCAGCTCGCCATGCTTGTTTCGGGGTGATGCAGAAGAGGGAGGTTACTACAAAAACACATCAACTGCTGCTCAGAGTAATTTACCTTCACGGTGACGAAGCCAAAACCTTTGTTATAACGCTCGAGTTAAGTCTCAGATGAGAGTCACTTGTGCTTGGGCTGATTTATTGCATGCAAGAGAACGCCTGTGATTTAATCTGAAATTTGGGGCAGTAGAGGATTTAGAAATGCAATGCAGTAAGATGTGGATGTGAGATAACACAGCTGCATGTCGTAACAGGCATAAGAAAATATAAAAGAAAATGCCAGGACATTAAAAAATTTTGGTCATGGCCCTATTTCTCACTTAGCATTTGCTTAATAAATGTGTTCAGGTATAAAATTAATATGACACAATAGCAGGTCCAGTTAAGTGCATAACAGTTATGCTCTTACAGTTGTAAGATTTTCTGCAGCACACTTGTGTCTCTTTGTTTGCCTGTTTAGATTTTGAAAGTGGAATTACCAATGACCAGTTTCCTCATACATAGTGATTTCATGGGCATTTTATCTTCAGACATTTCTCAAAACCTCTGGTCGGCCTGTGTAAAGGAAGCAGACCAGGAATAGAACCAGTTTTGACGTTGTCGGAATCTATACACTTTTTTGGTATGACAAATATATAACTGATAGCATTTCTGATGGCAAGTTTTAGGCACAAAAGTTTCATACGTGTTTTTGAAGACTTGGCCCATCTCTGGCAGATTTTATCGTAATTGTAATTGATAGCTTCCTTGAAATTGTAAATTTTGTCATGTCATTCACATGTTTTTCATGCCTTTATGTACGTTCCTCAGGATCTGAGTAACTTGGCTCCTCGTAAGCCTGACTGGGACTTAAAACGCGATGTCAGTAAAAAGTTGGAAAAATTAGAGCGCAGAACACAAAGGGCTATTGCAGAGTTGATACGTGAGTTTGTTATCTTATGTCATTTTGAATATGTGTTCTTATTACTTTCAATCGTAAAATACTTTTGTGTGATCTGTTTGGCTAGAGAGAGCAGCTTGGGTGCATATTCAGTTATGCTAGGGAAATGAGATAGGCATGGAATAAAAATATGAGATCGAAACTCAGGCAATAATGGATACTGTGTGTGGGAAGGAACATTTAGGAAAAGTCTTTGTTATGTAAGGGATCATTGATGTAATGGAGCCATGAGTGGGTGTGTCCGTGTCCATAAATATAACTTTATGAAATATTCTTGTGAATCACCTGGATTCTTGATAAAGATCATTCATAAATGGCATGCAGTGATAGCTTTGATTTTAAAAAAATCTGAATAGAACGTTAGAAAGATGCCCAAGAGCAAACATCACACTCACAGTCTCTGTAAGAAAAATAAGGTTTGTTTGATGTCATCTTAAAGGAGGACACGCACATCAAAAATTATTTTCCGTTTTTCAATACTTTTTCTCTTTAAAAATTATCTATGGTGCCCACCGAGTCAATTTTGCGAAGATAGAGCATCGTTCTGTTACTGTGCACGTATGTAATGTGATGCAACAAGGAGAACTGGAGTTACCGAGTTTGGCCCTTGCATCCAGAATTATTCCTCTTTCTCGGTCAGCAGAAGCCTGTGGCAAAAATGATGATGTCACTTATGTTCCAGCAGCTACAGACACCTTACCTGACAATGTATTATTCAGCTTTTAATTAAGGTTCTGGTATTCCAAATTAAAATGTAAAGTTTGATAGGGTAAGTCAGAAAAAGTATTCTGCATTTTTATTGTTTCAGCATGATTTTGTTTGGCATCTACTGTTCACAGAGGAATTAAAATATTCATACCAGCATGCTATCACCCATCCGCAGAGCACTGGCTAGACAGCTTGGCCATGTAGCATGAACATATTTGACGTAAGCTGATGGCCGCCACGCGCGCAGTGGTTGTAACAATTCGGACTTTGGATAACGTAACCCTGTGGGTCGTCTGGGACCAGCAGAGGCATTATATTATTACGACAGACACTTGAAAGACTGTTTTATTGGAATAATAGAGTATCGTATGATTTTATATGGTCTGTAGGATGGTGCAGTCTTCCTTTAGGTCTTCCTATGAGAGGCAATACTTCTTAATTATTTACTTACTCCTCTGAAATAATGCTGGAATGACTGACATCATCAGTTTAACTTTTGCTTATTATGCTTATAAAACACTGACGACTATCTCATATCTACCTATAGATTAGACATATACAGATAGAAGTTATTGTTCTTGTTCTTGTTGTTATAGTTGTTGTTGCTGTTGTTGTTTGTTGTTGTTATTGTTGTTGTTTCATATTGTATCAATATATTGATCTCATATTGCCTGCACTAGTAAGTTAAATCATGATCTTCATTTTCATTGACATCATCAACCTGAGCAGTGCTTACATTTGGCCTATTCTCTAATTTTTTGTTTATGCAGGAGAGAGATTGAAAGCAAGCCAAGAGGACCTGGCCACAGTTGTAATGGGTGAACAGATGACCAGAGCAGTAGATGATGATGATTAGGGAAGATTTTTATGTATGTGTGGATGACATGGGTGCGAGGATGAATGCAGTTCCATTGTTTATAATCCACCTTTTGACCAAGCTACTGAGATTACTGAGAGGATATATTACCTAGAGTGCTTTTTATGAGAAGAAAAATGGCTGGGACATTGTTTGAGAATGTGCTAAAGAGGAGATTGTGTTAAAGAGTTGTTGTGGTAAAAGGGTTCCTCTGTGGAAGGTGATGCAAATCAGATTGGTTTCAAATACAGGCAGCATGTCTAAGAATCAGTTTACATTGTTTTTCATGGTCTAAGAAATTATAGAAGAGGAATATTTCATCTTGTTGAGAAACACTTCCATAATTATTTTGAAATGTGAAAGACAAAAGGAATTCGAATGAGGGATGAACAAATACAAACAACACATTCAGACTACATTTTTTTTTAAGTAGCATTTTTCTCTTAAACGCTCAATATTGTGTCCCTTATATGGATTAAGAGAGCGCAACATTTTAAGAAAGCAGGCCAGTTTTGTACTATGTCCTTTCACAGAATACGGGAGTGTAGATGCATGTTTCATCATAATGTATGTCTACTATAGTCATTAAATAGTGACTTTGTGGACTATGCTTTAACCCTCAGTAGGCCATACTTTGGTCCATAAAGACAGCAGTTGGACATCCTGGTGAAAATGACTCTTGAATGCCAAAGCCTGACTCATGATGACGAACTTTTGATGTCTATCTAATATGCTCCAGATGAAAACTTTGCCTATATTTTTTACTTTAAAGTATTGTTTTTTCATCTGTCAGTCAGTAGTGCTAATTAAACCATACTGAATCATTCTGAACAAGAATTGCAGCACATGTAATTACATTATTTTTGTCTCATGTCATCCTTTTTACTTGAAAATTGTCATACTACTAATGTGCAAAATTAAATGCATTTATGGATGTATGCTGCCCTTAAGGACCAACAAATGGAGGAACTTAAGACATTTCAAGTACCAGTTTCAGAGCAAAAATGTCAAAGGTCCTCTGAGGTTTTTGAGCAAGCACCCATATTGCCTGCATCAAACTTGTTCACTATAAAAGACTTCATTAAATGTAGAACTTGATAAAGAGCTAGTGAAAGACTGGAATTGTTGTACTTCTTGCTAAAGTCCAAATGGTTGACTGATATATGGATAGATTCTTCATTTGAAATGTTGAGAGTCAGAATTGTGTTGAGTGTGATGAAAATTTGATATGGGTGACAGAAGTTGAAGGATGCTTTTGCACTGTTATTCACTAAACTTGTATTTGTAAAATAAACAGTAACATTGTTCATTCATATTCAAGATGATTTGCACTACTTATTTGTATATGTCCCCCACTCTTTCCTCCATGTCAGCAATCTGATTTTTTTTACCTGCCTACATGCAGTCAACTTATCTTAAAATGAGCTTTGATCTGAAGAGGAATTTTCTTTGTCACAAAGTCCTTTGTCCTTCTATGCAAGATTTTGATCTATATCACTTTTCAATAACAGATATTTACATAGGAAAAGCAAATGAAGCTTGACACTTTCCATAACACACAACGTTCATGCTTTCATTAGCTTTGCCAACATAGTGCAGGACAATCTTGTGTTATGTGTACATGGCTCTTCCTCCAGTTGTGGGGTGCAAGACCCTAAATTTCCTTGTCTTTATTCAACAGTGTGCGAATTGTTGGAGGTAGCACCTTAAAAAATTGAAATTTTTATCTCTTCTTAGGTTTAACAGCGTAACTTTAACCTCTCATGATATTTGAAGCTCCATTTGTGTTCAGATTTGAACATAGTGTACACAGCAAACTGGGTGAGGACAGAAATATGCAGTCGGGAAAGTTATCAGTGACATGTGATAAACAGTAACAAACACAAAACATTAACACATACATACAAGAGTTCAAACACACACACTAAAAAAAAATCTCATAAGCAAGACAAATTTCTTTAATATTTGCTTTAGTGCACCGTCACATCTTATAAATATAAAATTCATATGATAACCAATATAACACACAGTTTCCTGAGAAATAAAAAAAAATCACAGAAATTCATCCGAGTTCTTCACACTTCATATGACATGATTGGCAGAATATTTGCCTCTGACTGTTACTGCATAATTTGTGTAGGTCTATGCCATGTAAATACTCATAAACATTTCATTCCATGTCTTGATGTGGACTGGACAAAACAAAATGTTAATGTTTAAAGACATTAAATATTTACTAACATTAAACACTTCACAATAAGATAATAGCTAAATCAAGTATGTTTTTCGAAAACTCAGTAACAGTAAACAGGATGATTTTGAAATGAAATAAGTCTTCATATGTACAAAATAAATACTTAAGTAAATCTAGATTTCACATTGAATTTTGATTTGAATGATATAACACTTGAAGTACCATTGACAACTGGCGTCAACAATTTTTGTTTTTTGCCTTTTGGTACAGCAGTTGACTGTAATCAATGAACAAACTCACCTCTACAAAATATTTGTGATTAATTCTCTTTACAAATACTGTATGACCATGAATCTTCACTCCAGCTTATTAAGCTGTACTCAAGATGTCTTCATAAATTTGTTCATCCTGTTTGGAGTAGTGCTGACCAAAATATCACAAACTTTGTGAGTTAGACGAGATGAATTGGCTATTGTTTATCATCTCAAGTTTCAGGAAGGGGTGTTCGGTTATGAAAATAATGAGTTAGGTTATGAAAGTGATGATCATGTTGGGAGCCGGACCACTTATTGCTGACCAGAGCCTGAAACAGATTCAGAAGAATATTCATGGTCAAAACCACATGCCAAAGATGATGGTGAGTAGGGAAGGTCTGAAAAGGTTAGATCTCGAGGTGAGTGCAGCACTACTAATTTCAACTTGCTGGATTGTTTTGAGGAGGACTCTTGTACTACTGAATGATTGTCAGAAATTGAATGGGGAAGTCTGGAATGTTGGTGCAGGACACAAAGAACTACTCATGTTTAGACTTTTTAAATTACTTCTTCCAGACATTATCACTTGAGTTCATGAAGAAACAATCGAATATGCTGTTGGGTGCCTCTGGCAACATGTACAAAGAAAAAAATGGACCCCAGTGACCAAGAAAGCGATGGGTGCTCTTATGGGTCTGCAATATGTAAGGGGATAAATTCAGAGCCATCCACCAAAAATGAATAATCATACACATTCATTTATAATTTTAAATACATCTGGAGATATACAGCATGACTATTGTCAATACATAAGTTCATTCTTGCATTTCAACACCAGTGAAGGCAGAATCTCAAGGGGGTAGCCAGGTTATGATCCCAGTCAAGATCTAATCTCCATGCATCATATCATCAATGGATAAAGGGATGGAAAATTGCTTCAGCAGCTTTGTTTTTGCCTCTTCTGGTCTCTTTTCACCACTGTATCACATGTCATATTATTAAAGGTACCTGAAACTCATTACTGGGTTAATCATAAAATTTTACTGCAAATAAACCGAGCTTTTGGAAAGAGTATGACCAATATACCCAGTAAAGCACTAAATGTGTTAAGTGAGTTCTATTGTAGATCAAAGTGGTTTTTTTTTTTTTTTTTTTGCATCTTCCTTTTCATTGCAGTAAACTGAATAAAAAAGGTATCAAGTCCCATAACATATTCAATTTCAGGCTTTCTTTGAAGAGAAAGGTTAGGCACTCAAACACAATGAAAATGTTGTCAGGGTAAACAACTTTTTGCGGACATGAATTGCCAAATTGTACTGCTGGTTCCTGCAACACTTTCTTCCACTATTCACTATCACAAACCTCATATTACAAAGAGAGGAGTCCCTCATTTATCAAATCCTGCAGCAGCCTTATAATGTTTTGACATAACCAGAGGTATTCGCATGTACCTGTCCATAGCACTGCCCTGATCACTCTGAGGCCAAACAGTTGTGTAAGTGGAACATAGAACAAAACAATTTTTCTTTATTTGGATTGTGATGGATTTCATTATTTAACGGTAATGATGCGGCATGACACTGCCAATAAAAGAAGCAAACCAAAAGCCATCCATCAGCTCCTTATTCTTAGCCGAAGGAGTCAGAGGTAAAAGAATCAAGTAATCCCAGGGCCATCATCCTTTAAAAACTTAAGCAGATGAATAGGTGGCAGGAAGAGTTGGGAGCAGAACTGGCAACACTCAGGGGGTCTCACAGGAAGAGGTCTGTTGCAGAAAAGACGGACCTTGAAATGGCTCAGGAGATAAATGGTCAAGAAGAGCTAAAGTTGTGTAGATCGGATTGACCTAAACAGTAGGAAGTTGAAGATCACAAAGTCAAATGCCTCCATTGCAGAGCTATTTTCAAGTTTTATAGCAATGTTGTAACTCTTGTGAGACATCTGGGCAGTAATATTTGAGTTTTCAGACATCCATGCAGAGAAGGCTGCGACATCCAGACTTCAGATGATTGTGCATCCATCTTATCTCAACCCAACACTTCCACATGTGTACACCGTGGAGTACATGTTGTCAGAAACATACAACTACTTTTCTCACAGCACAGTGAGGCAGATAAAATATAGAGACATTTACTCCACCATAAATGTGGGTGAGGTGCCTTTGAAAATTCTTCAGTTGGCGGACACAAGATGGCTATCTATAGCCCCATGCATCAACCGCGTGCTTCAGCAGTTTACGGAACTAAAGCTGCATTTTCAAATTGCACAAGATTCTGATAAAAGCTATGCAGCGATGTTATTATATGAAATCCGAGAAACAAACTCTATCTTCTGTTCTTGCAGCCAGTGGTCAACGAAATTAATAGAGTCAATAAAATGTTTGAATTAGAGGCGGGAAATCTCATGAGGTTAATGTCTGAACTGATAGGCCTGTATGAAATGCTGCTACGGAAAGCAATGCGCCCAGAGACTTTCCCAAATTGGACAGCTCTGATGGCATACGATATCACAAATGAGCGCAACCATTTACCAGTCGCTGCCCTGGACTGTGGCGCGCAGTTCAACTTAGCCATTGCTGACTTAGCTGGTGAAATTTCTCACGAAACCACTGGAGAAATAAAATCTAGATGCAGGAACTACATCATTGAATTGTTAAGTCAGATTCACCAGAGACTGCCTGACAATGGAAAACTCTTAGAGGACTTGGCCAAGCTTGACCCACTAAATATTCTTTCACCTGACCCAAGCAAAAGACCACAACTATGGACAGTTACCTTTCCCATAAAATACCAAAGAGACATTGGGCTTTTGGAAACCCAGTTCAACAGGATTTTCACGCAACAGTGGCACAACACATCTGACACTGAGCGGTTCTGGGTCGAAGTGTCTCAGCATAGAGATGCTTCTGATACCCATGATTATGTTGAACTTGCAAGCTTTATTTTAGAAATAATTTCCTTTCCATTCAGCATCGCAGCTATTGAGAGAACTTTCTCTCAAATGAAATTATACAAAACAGAGCTGAGAAACAGGATGGGTCAAGATCTGCTGGAGAGCATCCTTCTTATCCGGTCTTACATGCATCGATATGAAATATGCTGTAACAGATTTGAACCCACGGCTGCCATGATTCTCGAATTCACAAGTAATATTTATGCAGATACTGTAAACCAACCTGACAACGTGAACCAGCGCGAAGACTTTGTTTTATAAATTAAACCAGCCTCAAACATTGGATGCCGAAGGATTTTTATATTAACAGGTGAGCATACTTTGTCCATCATTGTATTTAGAAACGATTTTATTACTCTCTAAGCTTAAAGGACACGCTCTTCCAGAGATTCCTCATTGAAAGGTACTTATTCAATGGTAAAACAGGCTTGGCTATTTTTTGGCTATATTTTTTCCTAAGGTTGGCTATTTTATGGCTATTTTTTTACCCTGTGTTGGCGGGTTTCTGAATTTGGACCTGGCAACACTGGTAGTGTGTAGGCTTAGTGGGTGTGTACATTTTGCCCGTCGCTCCATTCTTCATCTTTCTCACTTGGCTTTGTTGTGGATTGTGAAGTTTTAAAGTTGTGAAAGACTCTCCCAACTGATTTTTTATCTAGTCTAGATCTGTTTCTTCAGCAAACTAATAGCACTAGATATATAATTTTCGTCAGTGAACATGAGCTCCAAAAAGAGAATGTCCTACTCTTTGGACTTCAAAATGCAAGTCTTACGGGAGGTAGACAGTGGGAAGATGTCTAAAGTTGATATTTGCAAAAAGTACAATATGGCAAAGTCGTCATTGTCGACGATGCTGAAGGATCGGGCCAAGATTAAGTCCTCGTTGATGTCGGCTGAATTTCAACCTTCACGAAAAATGATGAGAAAATCCAAAATTTAAGACGTGGAAGAATGCCTGATCCAATGGTTCAAGAACCACAGAGGGCCCAATGCTGATGGAGAAGGCGAACCAGTTTGCCTCAGAGCTGGGTGTCGAATTCACTGCCAACACGGGTAAGTAAGAGTGCTAGATATCGAAACTTTTTTCTTCCTCCTTGACCTACATCTTACTTCTCTCTTCTCTTCTTTTCTCTCCTTTTCTCTCTCCATTCTTGTTTGCTCAACGGAGGGGAGAATTTTTTCGACTCTCTTGGGGATACGGAGAAACACATTCTTGATGTAGGAGAAAAGGGGAAGAAGCAAATGAACATCATTTCCTTCATTGTTCCTGTGGCCAAGAAATAGGACTATTAATAAGATAAGATTTTTATCCAGAGCACAGTACAGAATGGTCTTAAATGTTGTGTATCATATTTAGTGTAACATATGGCATTAGTTTTGGGGAAAAGAGAAAGGCATTGGGCATGAAGAATGTGCACAAAGGCGAGGGAGTGGGGTGACAGAAAAAATGTGTGTGTGAGAGGTTGACTGAAATAAAGAACTACTGATATAGAGAACTTTTTTTTTCTGTCTGGGGTTGTTCTTTATATCAGTGCTCTACTGTATGGTCCAGTCCACCCTTTATGAGACTATTGAGAAATGAAAAAATATAAAGACAATTCAGAGGAAATGAAACTGTTGGACAGGCTCACTGCAGAAATGATTGCCCATTGACCTTCAGCCTCTAAGTATCACCGAGGACAGAGGATCTAGAAAATTGATAAATGCTCTTGACCCAAAGTATTTTCCGGCAAGCCGCCGCCATATCACAAGGAATCTCTTGCCTGCATTATATGCAGAGGAGAAGGAAAAGCTACAGCTGGTACAGAGATCTACGTCTTTTTTCTCTGTAATAAAAGATATCCGGACGTTGAGACAAACTGAGAATTATCTCACAGTCACAGCACATTATTTGAGTCCATACTGGCAACTGAACTCTGTGATACTGGGAACGGTGAAATTGGCAAACAGCCACACTTCTTTTTCTCCAGATCGCCTCCATGTGTTAGATATGTTGATGAAAATGGTCTTTACTTTCTCATTTCTTTATGTTCATTGTTCAGTTTTTACCAGGACCAAAATACTGCCTTTTCTTGGCTTGTTTGGACGTATCAATGTTTTTCTTTTAAGGCACATGTACATACAAGAGCAGATTTTTTTTTTCTTTTCAAGAAAATAACATTTTCCCCATCAAAAACGCCTAAAGGCATCTGGCAAAGTAGACATCTCTGTCTACAAGAATAAACACCATCAAGACATCTCTGTGACACATCCATGTGTGTAATGAATCATAGTTTCATTAGATGTGCATGATCAGTCTTAGAGTCAATTAGCATTACTGCCAATGTCATTAAATATGAACTTACAGTTAGCAGCCTAAAATTTTATTAAGTTCAGGGTTTACCGGACCTGCCACCCAATGGACAATACCAATGGTACAGCCGGTCACACACTTTTTAGTAACGTTTTGTTATGAAAATGACAGAAAAACCGACACCTTCAAACATNACGCTGCAACCCCGAGAACGCACGTATGCCGTCAACGAAAAGGAAGCACTCGCTTGCGTCCGGGCATGCGAATACTGGGAGAAATACCTCCTCAGTCGTCATTTCATGATGCGGACTGACTACGCTGCATTGACAACTCTGCTCCGAACAATGACAGACCAGCATAAGTCAAACAAATTCACTCGTTGGTTAGAGCGTCTGTCTCAGTCTGCCTACATGGTACAATACCGCCGTGGTAGCCAAAACAGTGTTGCAGATGCGCTCAGCCGCATGTCTCTGCAATCTTCACGCTCAGCTATGGCGGATCCTACAGAAGACAACATTGTCAAGCGGATTGACACTGACAATCTGTCGCTTTTCCAGCTACAGCAACATACAGGCCAGGACACTGACCTTGTCAAGGTCACCAACTACGTCCAAAACAGCTGGCCTGACAAGAAAAAAGTTGACAGTCGTCTGGATCCATATTACAAGCTCCCTGATGAGTTGTCTGTGGACAATGGCTGCATACTGCACGGCGATCGCATTGTCGTGCCAGTGACATTACAAAAACTATTGCTCAGGAAGTCCCATGAAGGTCACCCTAGTATCGTAAGAATGAATCGTAAACTTCGTGAGACGTACTGGTGGCCCGGACAAGACAAAGATGTTGAAAGGTATGTTAGGCACTGAATCGGCTGCCAGCGCAGCGACAAATCGCTATCACCTGCCAACGTCCTGTGCTCCACCATACCTCTTCCTGAGAGTTCGTGGAAGAAACTCGCCATTGATATCTGTGGCCCTTTCGCCATTGCTTCAGAACGTTCCAAGTTCTTAGTCGTCCTCATTGACTACTACTCCAAGTTTCCGGAGGTCTGATGACGGCATCCATCACTTCGCACAGAATCATCTCGTGGCTAGATGAGACTTTTTCACGCTACGGAGCCTCTGATGAGCTAGTGTCCAATAATGGCACCCAGTTCACGAGCCAAGAATTCGTTTCATTTCTTGCCTCGTATAACGTCTAGCATACACGCACAGCTGTGTACAACCTACAGGAAAACGGCTGTGTGGAACGTTTCAACCGCTACCTCAAGACCAGCATACAAGCCATGTATGAAAGTGGTCAACCATGGGAAAAAGGCATCTGCTCTCTTCTACGCAGTTTTTGGGCGACAGCGCCTACATCCAACGGCCAAAGCCCCGCCGAGCTCATGTTCAACCGCAGCATGCGCTTACCATACGAAATTGCGGAGTCACAACGAACACACACATCAGATTCTCCACATCGTCCGACTATCCAGCCACAGGTAGTCAACCCAACGGCGCTGCACAACCGAGGTTCATATCGTGTCAGAGACAGAGTTTTCGCACAACGACCCCAAGTGTGGTAGCATCTTGTGTGGTCCTGCATCTTTGTCCTGGTCAGTTGTGTTTGAGCCTCCTATCTATGAACACCTTGTTTTGTAGTGTCTCCTTAATATTAAACGTATCTAGTATTGGATAGAAAACCTCCATGTTGGTTGCGTATAGTTCTTTATCATCATTGATGCTTAAAGTGTTGCTGCTACGCTATACTTCAAGAACCCATTATCAGATACTACATTCCTCTATGTCATCGACGTGACATTGTCAAGAAGGCAGGAATTCAAGAAAAAGTTCATATCTCAAGCAAGCACTCTCTGGCCATGAAAGAAGCTATGGGGTTAAGTTGGCGTCAAGAAAGATGAGAGCATTGATATTTAAAAGCAGTAGGAATCAAAGTAGAAAACGAAAAGGTCACCAGGACTTTGTCAAAAAAAACTAACGTCCAACTATGTCAGGGTGGGGGACAAGAGCATTTTAAGATGATGTGGCATCAACATTGAGAGACTGTATGCAAGGATCAACAACCTAGCAAATTTTATTGAACATCTGCTGGACTCATACCAGAAGGCCATATTCCACATGATCAAGTGTGGGTGAAGGTGGGTGCTGATCATGGAAAGAAATCGTTTAAGATCACGCTACAAATTGCAAACCTAAAAAAGCCAAATGCAAAGAGAAACGTAGTCTTTGCTGCACGTGCAGGAATAAAAGATACCCATCAGAATATTTCAGTATTTCTTGAAGGGCTGAAAACTGAAATTGAGGGTCTGACAAGCAACGAGTGGAGGAGCAAGAGTCTCCACGTCTTTTTAAACGGCGACTATGATTTCCTTTGCAAGCTGTTCGGCCTGTCTGGAGCTCAAGGTACATACCCTTGCCTGTGGTGCCTAATGCCAAGGAGAGTGATGAATTCTCCAGCATGTTGCCTATACCAAGGAAGAAGTCTATCTAGTCTCCAATCTGACAATGCAGACTTCCTGAAGCACCACAAAGGGAACAAGAAGGAGGAAGCGGCATGTTATCACAATTGCCTACATACACCCATGATGCACATGCCACAGACACAGATGAAAACCTTACAGAGTTAGGAAAGTGCCTTAAGAAATATGGCTGCAATTGGAAACTATACCTGGACACAGAGGCAAAACTGCAACACCAGAAGACATGTCTTGTATTCAGCGAAAACAATGAAGACAAAACCAAACATAACGAAAAGGTCAAGCAAGCAGAACAAGCCATGTCTGATATTTCACACAGCAACCTCGCTCCTAGATCAGATCCAGTATGTTCCAGTTTAGATGGCATCCTTAGGAAACATCATATCACTCCACAAGCATATCACAGTCACTCCTTTATTGGCAACCAGTGCCACAAATATACCAAAGTATACAAGGACATCACGAGAGCTGTCATTGTGCAAACACAGGCATGTACAACCAACCAACTGATCATGGATGAGGCATTTCGTGGAAGAGAAGTGTTCAACTCCCTCAACGAGTCATTTAGCCTTGTACATGGTGCAATGTCTGACACAAATCCAATCACTCAGGACAAAGCTGATGCGATCCAAGCAGCGATCAATGCATATATGAAATTATACAGGAAATGCTACCCAAATAAGATGATTCCAAAGCAACACTTACTAGAACATCACTGCATTCCATTTATTAGATGTATGGCTTTGGGCTAGGTTTACTTGGTTAGCAAGGCACAGAAGCAAGTCACCAGTCCATCAAAAAGCTCGAAAAGCGAGCCTGTGGAATCCAGAATGACACTGAGAAGCTACAGTTCCTCATGAATTCACACCTACTCCAAGTGTCTCCAATGCTGCATGCAGCAGTTCCATGCATTTCGAAGTAGAAGTAACCATGATTTATTTTTCTTAATATGTCTACTGCCCATCAAACAAAAATCAGCTTACACATGATGTGCGCCACCTTGAAGATATAGCTGTTGTATTTAAATGGCAGCGGCACTGTATACTCCGCAGGGAGTTGTGAAAGCCTTTGAGTGATCATGCTTGCTGGGGTAGCTCTAATAATATTGTGAAATCGCCTGGAATAAACCGTATTATTATTGTTTCATCAGACATCATGAATGCAAATCCAAAGCAAAGATGGACACAGGAATCACTTGAAAAAAGCAGTCAAAGAAGGTATGGGTGAGCGCAAGGGTGCAGAGAAATACGGGATTCCTTGGGGGACATTCTCTGACAAACTCTCTGGCAGACGAAAAATGGATGGTTCAGCTCCTCTCACTTACTTGACCCCCCAAGAAGAACATGAAATAGTGACCTATCTTAGAGAATAAGGCGAGCGTGCATTCGGAAGAAGTAAAGTGGAGCTGGTTGTCACTGTGCAAGACATGCTGAACTTCCGAGGACGAAAAACGAGGTGGTCGGACAATAAACCGTCAACTAAGTGGTTTAGGCTGTTCAGGAAATGTCATCCTCAAATAGTCTTTCAGAAACCTCAGAAGTTAGGCAAACAACGCGCAGTTGTCACAAAGGATTCAAGCCTCAAGTGGTTTACTGACTTCACTGAATGCATCAAAAAACATGATCCTGCGGTTTTGCTTGAACCTGAACGACTCTATAACTGCGGCTCTATAATCAGAGTATGCTTGTCTTGTGATGCATATGATAATCAAAAACATGAAATATGCCAGTTTCCCTACTGCTATATTGCTGGAGGAATTTACATTTTATCTCACCAGGTTCTATGGTGTAACTTGAGAACTGTGAATTTCCACCACTAGCCAGCATGCTGGACTTCACCATGCTAGCCGGATGTTTTTTCCTGTTTGCTCTACTTTTACTCTAAAATATATTTCTGAAGTCTGGGATTGTTGCATCTGGGATCGTATGATAATTTTGAACACAGATGTTTTCACATAGGAACATACAGTGTATATTTACTATTCTGTGTGTTTGTTGTGATAAGAAGAATTAATATTCAAAAGGAAATTCGAACAAGTTGGAACTAATCTAAGAGCATCGCTAGCTACAGTGTCATCAAGAACAGGGGGCTGCAGAAAGCTTGCAGCATACAGCTTCAAAAAAGGCTTACAGCCAACCTAACATTTGGTCTATGGCCATTTTCACCAAAGAAACAATGGCTTCAGAAGACAGGAACTCGCCATGCGATGATATAAATCAGGAATCAAATCCAGATGCAAGCATTGCATATTTTGGGCAAACACAGAAAGAATGGAAGAAATGAGGAGAGAACTTAACACACTGAAGTCGAAAAAGAGGATACCTTCATCCTCCTCATCTCCATCACCCCCCCCCACCGATGTAAAAAAGAAAGGCTATGTCTACTCACATCCAAGCTAACGTGCAACCCAAGCCTGACCTTGATTCATTGGCAATGCGGCAATGAATGGGAGCACAGGTTACAGAGTGCAGACAAGTCAGAGAAACTAGATCGCTTTGAAGCAGTGGAGGAAGAACCAGAGCAGGATGAAGAGAACAGGGAAACATTATCAGCATATCTTGTCAAATTCCTAAGGAAAAGATTTGGTGTGAGGCGCAGGAAAAGAAAATCAAGGCGAAAGTTGACACCTACAAATGACCGAGTAATTGTACAACGCTGCCTGCACTCCTTACCAACTTTGAAATCTGGAAAACATTAAAAGCTCCCACAAGACGAACGGATGTGAAAATGACCAACATCCAAAAGAATGTGGCCAACGCCATCATTGCCATCGCTTGCTGTATTGACACGTTGGCAAAAATAAAAAATTACGAGTGTTGCCTCACAAATCTTACAGATACTATGGTACTGTTGGGCCACCCTAACAAGTCCATTACAATGGAATGCAGAGAGCTCCAAACACTATATGCTTCATCCCAATTTCAGAGCTCTATGTGAACCTGAGACAGACGCATCCAATAATTTGCTTAATGGAGTAACATTGAGACGAGCCTGAAAGAGGCAAAAGAGCGGGAGACCCAAATTTTGTGGCCATTTTTTAGGCAGGCCATGGGTGGAGAGGGCAAATCAGACAACCTGCCCCCACCCAAAGAAGTACAGGAAATCCAAATATAAGACTTAACCCGATCTGGTGGCCAAACTTCCCGTAACGACCATGTCTACGTTAGCTCTGCCTATCCCTGGGTGAAAGAAACGAATGATAAATATGACGACGAGCTTCTTGTTTCTATTG
Source organism: Ellobium chinense (assembly GCA_033807755.1). Classification (NCBI taxonomy): domain Eukaryota; kingdom Metazoa; phylum Mollusca; class Gastropoda; order Ellobiida; family Ellobiidae; genus Ellobium; species Ellobium chinense. The sequence goes on from JAWQUT010000155.1 coordinate 495,130, forward strand.
GAGCTCTCTCTGGCCAGGAAATGTCACTAGTTTCAATGCCGGTACTAGAGTTCTGAAGTTAAAAGAGTTGTCAGTTCATGAAGCAAAGTGGTTTGGTGTCAGCCAAACCTGATACCTGAGAAAAGGGCCTCTTTTGGCAGTGGCCTATTGAGAGAAGAAATCACAAACCAAACCATTGCATGGTCCATTCAGCAAACAATGAGACAAAAAAAATCAGATGCAAAGAAAAAACTAAACCTGAAATGGGTTCAGCTACAATTCCTTTATGGGAGGCGTTGATTTGAGTGACAAGAAAGTCTATTATTTTGCTGCTGCAAGGGCTACACATAGATACTGGGCATAGATATAGTACACAGAGATCGCGCACCTCATTGGTTGGAAGGAAAGAAAAGTGACGCCACACAGGAAGTCGTCCGCCATTGTGCTAAGCCTGAACTCTTGAACAAGTGTAACCTTTGGCCGTCTGTGTAAACAGTAACATTGACAGTCATAGAGATCAGTCTAACACCATCCCACAAGAACAACTTTTGATTGTCGCTTCCTAAGCATTAAGGTGAGTGTTGTATCTTTTTGTTAAATTGAATTAACATTAACAAATGGCTAAACCAAAAGCATGGATAAACCAAAGTGAAAATCCCCCCTTTTTTGTCTTTCCCTCTCTTTCTTTATCTTCAAATCTTGGATAAACCAAAATATGTTTAAACCAAAGTAATATGTCTGGTCCAGAAGATTTTGGCTTAACAGTGTTCCACTGTATTATGTATTCCTTGGATAAAACCTTTTACATCTCAGATCCGCCAAAGAGGAGGTTGGAAAAACAACCCAACAGCCGAGCAATTCAGAGCTGCACTCCGTACATTGATGGTGCAGAATAACATCAAGGCCTCTGAGTTTGCAAATTCTCATCAGCTGGATGACACCCAGGAACTGCAGCTGGATTTTTCTTCCTTTTCAAGATGCAAGAGATCAGAGCCTGAGCCTGAAATGCTGCAGGATGAAACTTTCTTGGCAGCAGCCGAAAGGCTTGAGTCAACCTTTCCATCAATGGTGCAGACTGGAGATACACGTCTTGCTTACACAGCGGGCTTCGTTACTAAGCGTGTGGCAAGCAAAATTAAATGTGCTACCTGCCGCTCTGCTTTGTCAGTACTAGATCCTCCAACCGATATACGCTACTCATTTCTGAGAAGGAGAAACGAAGGCGGCCTTGTCTGTCCCTCAGAAGGTGTGCTGCAAATCTTGTTAGCAACGGAGAAGGCATTCAGGGTCGTAATGCCCAGCCCTCAAGGGGTTCAACATCTGCCCCACACTCCATACATGGATCTAGCCATGCAGACAATGGTGTTGGCATCCCTGAAGGACAGGTTAGCCAATCTTTTCCCTACACTGTGTAGTCACTTCTATGACCATGCGCTAGTCAACGAGGAGAACCATGTAACACAGCTCATTAAACTCATCACAAGTTTTTATTTAGATGAGACTGTTTAAGGCTGGTAAACTGCACCGGCAAAGAACAATACTGGGTGGTCAGAACCTCAGATCACCACCCCGGTCTGGTGTGTCAAACTTGTCTGGAACTGTCAAACTGTACCCGTCCAGTCTGTGAGCTGGTCAGTCGTGTGAGACTCATTGTGATACCCTGGAGCACCGGAACCCTGATGTTTTGTAGGAGATGCCCGGCGGAGGAACGCAACCCGACAAGTGATCAGTGGAAGGAGTGACTGTGATGCGTGGCCTGTGAGAGCGGTTGGACAAGTGACTGAGTGCATGTGCGTGAGTGTGACTGGTTAGCGAATGTTAATACATGTACAGCAATATCATTTCTGTGTATGGTATTCTGCTTTATTAATGCAGAGACAGTTTTCAATGCAGTCATGACCAAATTCCGTGATGAAATACCTCGGGGAAATCTTGTTTCCATCTTGTCTGCCTCTGTGCACACATGATGGGAGTTGACAATGGATTTCAGGCAAAGATGAAGGAAGCTGTACCACATCTTCTTGATACTGATGCGACATGTGCCACCACATGCACAACATAGTGAAACACTTCTGCATTTCCTTGGATCCTGACAGACACTTAGAAAAGTTTTTGGATGATCTCTACAGAGGCTTCAGTTTAAGCGCAAACCTGCGGGGAAAACTGTGAAACATTGCAGAGTGCCTAGACATTTTCCTACAGAGAGGATTTCCCACAAGTAAAAACATTTCATAATTTTTACATTTCTACTGCTGCTTTCTTTGTCTTACTCATACATGTAGTCTACTTCATTCTTTCTTTCTCGCCACACCTACTAACTTGTTTCAGACATGTTTGAAAATTTTGTTTTCAGATACAGATCTACTGATTTGCATAACTTTAACTAGGGAAAAGAAATGTCACATCTGGTGACAAAATCTTGTATTTTGTCTCACAAGACATGGTACTACAGTGTTCTTGTTAGTTTACTATAGGATGATTTTTTTTTTGTTTCAGCCAACCGAGTCTAATCATTTCAAGATTGATTTAGTAATATTATTTTGTGTGTGGAGTGGACATTCATCAATTACATTTTCTCGTTAGAAAGAGAATTCAGTATTTACATTTTGACAATACAGCTTAAAGGATGCTGAGTTATATCGACACTCATTCTTTTATCACCTTTCATCTTTCCTCAGACGGTTGTCTTTGTATGACTCAGTGAATAGATTCCTAAACATAGTGGACCCGCTTACCATATTCTACTTTTCTTGGTTGTCTGTTGATGAGAAGCAAACATACAACAGTGTTCCTGCAAGCTTGATGAGTACCCTGAGCAAGGAGAGAAGGGTCAGATTGTTCTCCATTATGAAGAAACTCAAAAGCAAGACATTAAAACCCATTTAAGCCTTGTGTCCCTGACGAGGGACACCTCAAAGGTTCCGCGATACCCGAACACACCGTGGTTCTTTAATGACTGCTCCCTGGTTTTTAATTACAAGGATATCTCCCTTGCAAAATTGTTAAAAAGAGTTGCAGTCCTTTGTCTTTTCTGCCCTCTACAAGCAGCACATGGTGAAAAAGATGGCTGACAAAACCAAGTCTGATCATGCAACTAAAAGGTAAGCTGCCATGTTTTTATTACTGACATTTTTAATGTAACCAAAGAAGAAAAGTTGTTGGTATAGTTATCAGGAGTAATAATAAACATTTGTTACATAATATTGCATGATAATAGGCATGGGACGGTAGTGTGAAGTGCTGTCCCTCAGGAGGGACACCAGGCATGAGAGGGTACAGGTTTTCCACTATGTTACGGATCACTATCTATCAATATAAACTCCTCTTTTTCATCACAATTTTGATTTACAAGTTTTCTAGAGGTGTGATTTAGGTTAATATTGCTTGATGAGAGGAACAATGTATCAAATAATTCATGGTAAGTGGTTATAATATCTGATTTTATCACCGCAGCTTCCACTTGCTTCATGATATGGATACTGAAGTACATTTTTTTTTTTTT
>JAWQUT010000155.1:500116-557011 GCA_033807755.1 Ellobium chinense
TGTTGAAGCTGCTGCAGCCATTACACCACAGAAGGTAAAGACTCTAATGGCAGCAAAGTTGGCCGACCAGTTCATGCTGACAATCCTATTGACAGATACTCGGGGGCAAAGCATATTATCGACTACGTTGCTGGTGATCGGTGCTGTTATTTCATCTGCATTGGATGTGATAAGAGGCCTCATCTGCATTCTAAAGGATGTTTCAAACTCTATCACACTCCACCCAGTCAGCAATAAAAGCCAGTGCTCTTTCCCTGTACAGTGTAAATAGACACAATTTTTTTCATCGAATTTTTGAATGTAACTTGGATGGTTTCATGGACATGTAAAGTGTACAGATATATGGATAGTACATTGTGTTTGGTATTTCTGATAAGCAAAATGGATAAACAATTGTTCTATGAATATTTGGCCAGTCTGCTGTTTCAACTTTGGACACAGGAGTTGTTGGTGAGTGCTATATGCATGTTTTTTTTCCGGCATGAAAACGTATTACATAACACATTTTCTAACCATAGCTCTCCCAGATTTCACCTGGCATTGTATTTTATGTTGTGACATTGTTCTTTATTCAATTTCTAACAATTTGATGTATAACATGGAGGGCTTCTTACATGTATAAGGGTGAGAAACTTGATTTTTCTAAGTATGCGTGGTGCATAAAAAAATGCAGAGGAAAAACTTTGGGTCAAAAATGGAAAATAATTTGGTAGTGAAAGAGTTAATGGATACCGTCAACAATCAAGCAAGAAAGAAATGTGAAGAACATTGTGAAACTGCTAGTAATCGGTCTGTTTACAAGACATAGACGGACATCATCCTTGGTGAATTTTACAAGTTTTTGGCTGTGATCATTTCTATGGGCCCTGTGCACAAACCATCCATACAGAGCTACTGGTCCAGTGTACCCTATCAGTGCACACCCTGGTTCAAGAAAATGTTTAGGTGTGATAGGTTTCCGGCAATTTACCATACCATGCTGCAAGTGTGCCAGGTGGGAGCTGCGGGAAAGGCGAAGATTGAGCCCTTCGTGAATGGCCTGATCCAGCGATTTCAAGCTGCTTACTATCCAAAGAAAAACCTGTCCCTGGATGAAATGGTCATCAGCTGGAAGGGCAGATAGGCCCATAAAATTTCAATGCTTCAAAGCCGAAGAAGTACCATGTGGCTATGTGGTAAATCTGCTCATCTACTTTGGTGCCAACATGTCATTTGATCCTCGCCAGCAAGATGCACAACAAGTAGTAAAAGTCTTCGAAACATTACTCAAACCCCTTTCACCTGGACATCACCTGTTTGCAGACAGGTATTATACAAGCTATCAGCTGCTGGAATATTTGTACAGCCAGAAGTTTTACTACACAGAGACAGTGAATGTCAACCGTTGAGGAATTCCACCAGAAATAAAGACAAACAAGCTGGCCTTTAGGGAAATGCAGTGGTTCATGCAGGGAATGAAGTACTTAGGTGTGCCATTTTGTGACAAAAAAACCCAAAAAGCCCTGTATTTTGGTATCAAGCGAGGCAGAAATCAGCGCAACAGAGGTCAAAGAGGTGAACAAGCTGGTGGTAATTCAAGATTACAAGAGTTGATCAGCTGATCCAGACCTATGGAACCTTTTGCAGGAGAACCAGGGAATGGTGGAAGAAAGTGTTCTTCTGGATTTTTGAAATCTCCCAGATCAATGCTTTCATGCTATTCAACAAATCACAAAGAAGCTCTCCTTGCTTGCATTCAAGACGGTGCTCATCAATGAGCCGTGCAATTCCCTCAGAACAATTGGTTGAAATCAGTGACAGTGTGGACAGCAGGGGCCATGCCCAGCCAGAAAACCCCCTAAACAAAGTGTGCAGTAATTCTCACATGATCGTGATATCCAAGTTGACGGGTGAGTGTGAATGTGCAGCACCAGAGAGAAGAGGGTGATGACATCCCTCTTCTGCAATGGTTGTGACAGTCAACCATTCCCGCACCCCAATAACTGCTGTCAACAGTTTCATTCTTCAAAGTAAAAGGGACCTAGTCATAGTGTAGATATTTCGTACCAGATGTGTGCACATAGTGAAATTACTCAATTAGAGTTTTTTTTGTGTGTGAATAACAGACCTACTTCATAGCGGCAAAAACTCATTCGTGTAATTCAGAGCTGAGAGAAACTTTGGCTACACACTGAAATATGGATATTCTTTCATTTTATATATATGAAGAGTTTCATCACAAAACGCGTTATGCGCTAAAATCATAAAAAATGAGTTAACTCTCTTGATAGTTTGTTGAGCGTCAGTTTCAGATCGGGGGGAAGTCAGTTTGTCACAAAACGCGTTATAAGCTTGTCATTCTAGCAGCCGAAGTTAAGATTTTTCCACAAAATGCGCTAAACGACGTCAATGCTTTTTCGCAAAATGCGTCATATGTCCTCGACCAATCAGAGACGCAGAAAACATCAACATTCGGACACACCTCCATGGTTGTTTTGCGGTGTCTTTCTTGGTATCTATCGTTTACAATTTTGTAAATCGTGTGCCATCCTTTGAAAATAAACCTTCAGCAGCTATGAATGTTTTACAACGCTCTGAATGCTGTTGGGGATTCCCTCACAATTTGCTTTGATGTAATGGAAAACCTGGTGCTGCCCAGTAGGGCAAGCTTATTACTGCAGGCAGCTCTACATGTACATCTTCAGCATGGTTATCCACCGAGCAGATGGTACACAGCCCCTGCAGGATGTACACTTATTTACCTGGCAGGAGAATGAAAACAGGAAGGACTTTAATATGATATCATCAGCAGTTCATCACTTCCTGACCAGGATCGCCCCTGACCATCTGATCGGCAAATCAGAACTTCGTTTATTTTCGGACTCCTGCTTTGGGCAGAACAAAAACATGAACATGCTTTCAATGTTAATGGCCTGGCGACAACAACACCGTCCACACCTGAAAATAAGATTTACATTTCCTGTTCGAGGACATAGTTTCTTGTCCGCAGATAGAGTCTTTGGAAGAATTGAGCAAGACATCAGGGCTCACAATACAATTCTGCTCCCAGAAGACTATCTCCCCATACTAGCAAGGCATGGACAGGTTCACAAATATCAGCAGGACTGGCACAGTCTTGACTTCAAAACTGAGACCGCAGCTTTTATCAAGAGAGCCCGCCCCTTCAAGCTCAGCGAAGCTCGAATTATAGAAATAAGCAGCAATGGGCTTGGAGTGAATAAGAATCATTCAGGTGACTCTACTGTCTACACCGTTCTCAAGAGGAGCAAGAGATGGGAGTACTTCAAGCTTTCAGCTCTACCTCCAGTATCTGCAGTAAAACCTGCAAAGAGGACAGACGTTATGAAACGTTTTGCAGAAATTAGTGCCCCAGAGGAGGTTGTGGCTTATTACTCACAGATCGTAGAAATAACAGTTCCTGACCCTGCAGTTACCAATGCAGAGGATAGTGATGATGAAGATTACTAATTAATGACATTTCCTGTTTTTGATGGGCTATTAACAATACACTGGTTCTATTTTCAGATTTTGCTCGTCAGCTATTGTTCTTAGTTTAGGTCACATTACTTTCATCAGCAGGAGCAATATTCCCATTATCTTTTTATTTTTTTCACAGCTGTGAACTCAGCATCTTCACCATGTAATGTATATGTATCTTCACCATGTATATGTATTCATTGCTACAACTTCGACATTGTCATTATTATTATAGCACTTGTCATTGACATCCTTTCCTCCGCCTCATCATCATCATCCTCACCATCATCCTCATCATCGCTGTCTCCTCCTTACATCATATATGTACGCTTTACTACACCCACTATCTTTATCATTATTGTTAAAAAAATCATAATTGTGTTCTAGCAGAGCAGAATGCAAGAATTAATCATCAAAATATGAGATAAAATATATATGGCGTTTTGTGAAAAAAGAATTTCCTGCATATAAAGCATTTTGTGAAAAATTCAATTATTCAGAGCCTACTTTCAACGTCAAGAAATAATTTCTGATGTCTCTTATTTTGCTTGTCAACTGTGTTAATAATATGCTTTTGGAATATACAATTAACTTGAGTTTTTAATAAATACATCTGTTGATATAAAAAATCATGTTTTTCTTAGTTGAACACATTGTGCAGATAAAGCGTTTTGTGACGAAACTCTTCATATTTTCATGCATTTCAAGAGGATTATTTGCAATTTTGAATACATGATAGTGAAAAATATGTCGTTATTTTTTTCGTTTTTTTACCTCTTTTATAACATTCCTAACCATCTACCTCTTCTCACGTGACTAAATCATGGCTTTTTTTTCTACCAGAATTGCATGATACATTCATTTCTGCCTAATACTTTAGCTAAGTTCTAAAAACCACTCATCAGACTGGATACATAAATCCCCTCCTTGCAGACCGAACAATAATAATAAGCACAATTAATAAATGAATTGCTGCCTGTAAGACTGAAACATATACATAAGAAAAGACGAGATGCGTGTAATATGAACACCGGCCTAGAACTTTAACTTCTTCTTTTTCTTGACTTTTTCTTGTTCCTTAGCCTCTTCTTGAGCCAGTTTTCTCTCTAAAGCTTGGCGTCTCATCAGTTCTGTATCCTGTGAATAGAAAAATCTCTTCACCAATTTACAAGAATTATATAACACACACATTCATATTAGTAACACATGGTACTATATCACAGTAAGACAGCGTGCAAAATACATCACTTCCTAATTTTTGTACTAATGACAACTCAAAAAATATCTCTCACCCATGCCAGTGACAATTTTCAAATTTAACTTTGCCAAACATGCAAACTCAAACTTGCCTGTTATTAAATTTATGGGGCGCTGCAAACTCTTTCACTTTAAACATACTTTTCAATATAAAAGCAAATTACCACTTTAAGACTCATTAAGTGTTTGGAATAGTGCTACAAAGTCACAAAGCATTTTTCATTACAACAAACCTGGTCAAACGTTCTATCAGTCCATTTCTACAGAGTATTTCCGTTTCCCTCATAAACTGACACTTGTGTCATATGCTTAAGATTCATTCATGCTATTATTGGTAACAACATGAAGTTGGGGAAAGAATGTCACTATTACATGAGACAAACTGAGCAACAACTTTTCTTTGGCCATATGTAACAAACATTTGCCACAGATAATTCTGCAGGTCACATTTGTCAATCTCTTGCACTGGTGTTTCATGTGAGACCTCACAATATTCTGTCACTACATGCAGATTTTCATTAACAGACTGCAGCAATGTCAACAACTGTCAGCTTACCAGCTGCAAGATTTGCCTCTAACCAAAACCTCACCTTAACTGGAGAAGTGTCTGAGCTTGACCCCTTAGAAGAGGCTGGACTTCTAGCTGGGGATTTCTTTGGGGAACTATCACTTGATGTCGCTCCTTTGCTAGGGGACACGGTCCTGTGAACCATAGATGATGGCAAGCGATTGGACCATGACTCCACTGTGGGTCCTCCCTGGGCCCCACTAACAGTCTCCATTAGTTCTCCATTATCATCACCTCCATCTTCAGGAAAAGAGTGTGATATGTTTGTAACCAGTGGCAGATTGAGTAACAAAACATGTATTAACTTTATATATAATCACAAATAGTAAATGGAAGGACTATCAGTTTCTTCCTTCCAAGACTTTCCACAGTGCCAGACACCAGCTCCTCAATATTCATCAGAGTCTTCTCACCATACCAAAAAAAAATAGGGCCTGTGCCTGTGGTCAACTAATCTAAGGCACCCTCTATGCTTTCACATTAGCAGCAGGTAAGTTCCCAAAGAAAAGTCATTTCTCACTGGGGTAGGAAAAATATAAACTATATTTTCTCCAGACCAAACTCAGAACATTAACACCAATTAATTTGGTGGGACCTGGGAGATAAATGGTGAATCTATGAAGAAGAGCATTTAACCCATGCCCTCAAATATAAAACATGAATTCTTTATGCTGATTCATCTTTTATCAAAGTAGTCAAAATTGGTAATGGGGATTAATACAGCATTTACTGCCAATGCTTACCCCTTGTGCCATTTATAACCTGAAGATTATTTTTAACAGCAGTTACCTTTAGCAGGAGAGCTTAGCAGCCATGCCCTTTTGGTGGCAATTTCTCTGTACAAATCTTGCCCAAGCGACGTAAATGCTTTTTCACCATAGGTTTTCACCTCTTCCTCAAATCCCTTAAAACGGAGACAAGAAAATGTCAGTTAGGGTAAATCATATACAAGCTATAGTTAATGGTGTCCAGTAAAAGTTTTTAATATAAAATTTACTCATGTAAGACCTAGTAATGGTAGCTTGGTGATTAAGCTTCGAGAATTAATTTTACTGAGGTCCCCTTTTCAAGTGCTTCTCATTATCATTAGTAATTAACATCAACTTTGTTGGATTAAAATAAGACCATTCCAGTGATGTGGGTTCACAGCTTGGACCAAATTCATTTTCAATATGATGAAATCGTTGAAATACAATGCTGTTACTGAAAATCGGAAGAGAATGTTCAACTTGTCTCAGGAAACAAAAAAATTCTCTTGAACTGGAAGCCCTTCAAATATTTATAGGCCTAAAAGAAAATTGCCACATCTCACTAGATGCCTGTCAAGAGCACAGCAATGCTAATCTCCTCTACACTGTAACAGGTATTCTAAGGCACATAATGCACTTTATTAAAAAAATTGTCAGTGTTAAATAACCAGGCTCAACTACAAACCTTTGATGTTGTCATATTGTTCCTAAATGCTACCTCATCAAATGGAGTTGTCGCCAAATATTCTGTGGATTAAAGTGATACGATCACAAAGTGAAAATGACCAGGAAAACAACATAAAGTGGCTTCATAAAATGCCATCAGCACAGAAAAAGAATTCCTTTACGTTTACAGAGGGTCACCACTTCAACATATCAAGTTCACAACAACTCTGAAATGGTTGACAGAAACCTTACTGAGACAAAGACAAATGTGTGCATTCTAAACTTTACTGAAACAAGTAAATTTCCTGAAAACTGTGGCACGGCTGATGATATATATGTACAGTTGACTCCGCTTAATCGCCCTCAGCATAACTGCCTCTTCCGTTTAAATTCAACTTTCTCAAAGAAACTGTTTCCTATGTAAAAGTCACTGGATAATCGCAACTCACTTCAGATAATAGCAACTCCTCGGCAGCCATAAAGATCAAAGATCAGTGGTAAGAAAGATTACAACTAATAAATAAATATATACACTAACGGCTGAAACTGCACGACACAAGACAGACCGGTTGACTGAGTGACATCTGCCACGCCGTGACATGTGTGATAAGCCCCTCCTCTCCACGGCCCCGACTATCCCCAATGATGCTTCTGTGCCAAGGGTGGTAGAGCCCATTCCGCCCCGCCATCACCTTCCCCTAAATCATTCTGTCACGGAGAGGCGGAGAATTGTGCTGAACCCCTGACCTGTTCAGTGGATTTCGGTTAGATCAAAGAATGTACCATATGGATAGAAGGTTGATCCTGACCATGCTATCCTACTCTTTAGTGTCTGCCAAGCTACCGCGTGGTGGCCAATGAAATGGGCCTCGGCAATCAAACATTCTTAGGCTACAACACTGTCCCAAGTTTGAGGGAAAAGGTTGCTCCCCCCCAATAAATGGCCAAAAAATACCACTCAGCATAATCGCAACTCTGCTTAATGGCAGTTTTCTCGTGATCCCAAGGAGTTGAGATTAAGTGGAGTTGACTGTTTAAAAGATTTCCCTTGCAATACTCACTCCTAGATACTTTAGCACCCTGAGCTTTGTAGTCATCGATCTCTTTGTCCTTTGCTGCAAGCACCTTGAAGAGTTCCTGTTGCTGTCTGTACAACTCCCCTACCATGGCCATCAGGGGAACTGTCAAATGGTCTCTTCCCTGAACAATGAATCATGAAATTACCCTATTTCAACACTTGGATCATAAAAGGAGAAGTAGATTAGTGCCAGACAGCATTGTACCTTCACTCCTAAATCAAACAGTGATAGGTTGCACACAGCCTCAACAGAATTAGCCCCGTGGTTCGTTCACAAAGGGACATGATAATGAGAGTTTCGATGTGAGGATGTTCGCAGTGAGGTTTGCAGCCCCAAGCCCAAACTGTGAAGTTTCCAAACTGAAAGGATCTGATGCAAGTTCAACAATGAAGCAGTAAGTCACTGCCAATACTCAGTGATGCATGTTAAAACTGTTCATACTCATAGAAAACATGTTGCATTCATTTGTCCTTCTATGACGTGCACACAGGTTGTGCAACTCTAGCATGAAAGATGATTAAACCACATGCCCTTTTAAGTGTTTTGTCCAAACTGGTCAATGCACATTCGGGGAAACATTAATCATATAGCCCTACCGCTTTTTAAATAAAAATGTTTCCTTTGCACAGAATGTAATGGTAAGTTTCTCCGCATTCATTAAATTTGAGATAATATAAATAAGAGTAAAAAAAACCCCTTCAACTTCATTATAATAATATAAATAAAATCTTTCGCAAAGCAATTACAACAAAGATCACAATACAAACCATTTCAGGTACTGCTGGATCAGCTCTGAAGGTGTATGAGAAAGGCATGCCAGCTAACTGTGAGTTGATCTCTAAAATAATGCTGTCATTTTCCTCAGTCAAGGAAAGTTTTGTATCTTTGCCTGGATTTTCTGTATTTTGTTGTATCTGGTCCAATATCTTGTTGAGCGGTGCTTCTACACTTGGATTGAGTTTCTACATAAAGAGTAAAGAGGACAAGAGAATGGGAAATCTCTGATTAGTATAGTGAAACATCGCTATACTGCCACCCGTTATACCGCCATTCCCGCATACCGCCAGCTTTTCGCCGTGGAACAGATCTGACACCTATATAAAGTCACTAAAAATCTCGTTATACCGCCATCCGCCAACAGTTTAACTGTTACATTCATAACTTGAGTATAGTAAATATGGCTCGTTATACCGCCAACGTAAATTCAACCCTCACTCCCCACCTCTACCTAAACCCAGCTAACAGACGGAACATCACTTGGCGCCAGTCTGTGCTTGTTACTCAAACACCAATCCTACTACACACTCTTCGCTTTTTGGAAGCGAAGTCTTGATAGGCCTACTGATGGGGCATGCAGAGAGAAAGGCGGGTCACAGTTCAATCACCTCTCGCTCAACAGGCCTAGAGAGTTTGCGAACGAACGTAAGCACGCGCGAGGTGATGCTTCAACTGGTTCGCACCGGTCGCGGGGTACGATGCAAACAGCACACACTGATCTATGACGTAGGCCTATCGCTCGTGTGATTCTCCGACCCGGATGCATGATGTGTAGTAGTCAACTTCTTTTCTTATCATTCTCCAACTTGACACATACGCTTCCAGTCCTTAGTTCTTGCTTGTTTTTAATTTTAACTCTATTGTTTTAAAGGGAGATAACTGCATTACTTTAGACACATTACTTAGCCAGTCCAATGTTGGTAAATTACTTATTTCCCTTGTCCTACATAGTATTTTCGTTGTACCGCCATTCTCGTTATACCGCCATTTTTCTGTTTGCCCCTTACTTGGCGGTATAACGAGGTTTCAGTGTACTTGTTACTAATAATAGTGATTAGCACTTCCTGCAGAACAAATTCCATTGTTGGCCATCTTCCAACATTCAGGGAAAAACAAGACTGCAACTTCAAGATTTGAAAACAACCACTTTGTTATTCAATTATATGCGAGCAACTCTTTCTTGCCTTTGCTTTGCATCATGAGCTTTACTTTCGCTCATTTCATTGTGGAGTGAACCATGGTGCCCTTCCCCTCCATGACTTACAATGATTCACTATGATAATCATTATCCAGAGATGCCATTCTGGAATTTTCAAAAAGGAGGAACTTGGGCCGGAAATTTTCAAAAAGGAGGAAGTCGCGTGTAAAGCCCGACAAATAGCAAGAAAACATAAGACAGTGTATTAGTTTTCAAGTTAGGCATAGTTTATCATTATTAATGTGTTAATAATACTTAGAATATAATACTAGTATAGACAGTCAGAAAAATAGTACTGTTTTGATTTGTGCTTTTGCTCCCCTTCCCACTGTACGATACCTCTTGATCGCACCACTGAGTGATTGACACAAAGCAAACCCTGGCTTATTGAACTTTCGAAAGAAGGCATTCAAACACATGCCATCATTTTTTTTCTCCATCCAACTCCAGTTCCATTTGTTCTTTACGTTGGCGTCGATTTCACGAGCATTTTCCCCACCTCTTTCGACCACCATCCGTCTCGCCGTGTTGAACTGGAGTGAACCGCCTGACAGTACCAGATGATTATTACTTTTCAACTAAAGTTTTCGCCACTCAGTAGGCCAAATTTATTGTTACCAAAGACACATAGGTAAAAGTGGCCAGAAAATTGAATGGTTCGGTATTGGCAAACTGGCATAAAATTCGTATTTCCGCTATTCGTCACGTTGTAGAATTTCATTTTCGCTAAAAATATAATAAAATAGCAGAGAACGGAGCGGCAGAGTTTATGCCGGGCGGGCGGAGTTTGTCGCCCGAAAAGTGGATATTTTTTTCCTCCAAGAGGCCGATAGCGGAATTCCGCGGAATAGCGGAAGAATGGCATCTCTGATTATCATATCCCTAACTGGCTTCCTCGAAGGACAGCACCGCAATGATAAGATACAGTTCATTCTAGACCTAGTCATAGACAAGTCATGGACTATATTCAATATTTCGACTAAATCAGTGCCGTTGTTAGAGAAAGCCCCTTAACCCTGTCCCTATCCTTAAATCAAGCGATAAGAAAGCATCTAGATTTGGATCATCAAGTCCACTCACCGAAATACGCTTCTTCAGAGCCCCTTCGGCCAGCTTCTCGTACCAAAACTTCGTCATGTCAGTCAACAGAAACTCATAAGAGTTATCGTCGAATTTCGTTTTAATGAAGTATCTGGTAGATAATGAGGCATCCTCAGCATCAAGATGCAATGGTTTCCACGGACAAGCATTCAAATTTGACTTCCACCGTCTTCTCCACTGTAACTCGGCCGTCATGTTGCCACTCGCCAGGCCAGAGAGACGATGCCTTAGCCTTACCGGCCTTACCTTACTCCTGAAAGAAAGGGCGAAATTGAGTACGGCAAATAAAATCGATTCTTTGCCCTATGAAGCACTGGAAATTTTAATGAAGGGTACACACCCACGGTATTTACTCTAACCTGTAAACTTCTACCAAGGCCTAGCCACAGATACTATTTAATGGGGCGGTAACATGGAGTCTTCCGACCCGTTATTTATGATCTTTTTTGGTGAGAAAGTACCCAAAAGCTGAAAAGACTACTTTTGTATTCCCATTGATACTGAATTAATTGTATCGTCCATAAACTTTTGAAAATATTTTGTACTTTTGGTAGTTTCCCCTTCGTCTACAGCCGGAAAAGGGTCTGTACGCTTGTAATTTGGCTAAATAGCAAAACTAACCTAAACAGTAATTGAGCATGAATGTGCAAGTGTCATAAACTAGTTGTCTATAGCTTGTCGAAGGCTAGATCTAGTTTGAAGCAACAAGGTACTAGGAACTAATAACATTCATAATACCCAAACATACATAATCATGCCATGACATACTGTTTGTTGTTATATTTAGCATTCATGCCCAGCTTGGCACAGTTTTAACTTACTAGAAATGTCTTATGTCACCTCACAACATTCAAATTTGTCCCACATACTCTTTGTGGCAGCATACTGATTTTTAATAAACTTCTTTGAAATTATAGCCTAAAATTGAGCAGGCTGCAATTTTCAGATGCTTTAGTGGGATAATATGCTGTAAGCATTAGGCTTTCACTGACTGCTTTTCACTGAGCTAAACTTGCCGTAGTAGACTATGTGGTTTGTGTTTATGTGTACCTCGATTGTCAAGTTATCATACATATGCAACTAATAGCCCTGCTAGTCCAGCCAGCGTGGAGTTTTTGTCCTTATCAGATCTCATTGACAAGTTTTATATCTTCTCGTATATGTTTATGCCAATAGTGTCACGTAGCAGGAGAGCTAATAGTGTATGGTTATCTAAGGCTAGGTGAGATTTAGTTGCATCAGGTAGACAGTGCCAGTTGTTTATGAGCGCCTCGAGAGATAACAGATGATGTGACTTTATCGTGGTCAGCACTCCCCATTTTCTGGGTTAGGTAACATTCATAATCAGCTTGCTTCAATTATATATATTATTTTGAATTTTAGACTTATCGATATATTGTAACCATTGTAAACAACATGGCCGCAGTTTGGTGCCGAACAATGGCTGTGTGATAGCGCTGGTAAAATTAAACCTCTAGCTGACTAGAACGTGTGGAATCGTTGGAGCAGAAAAGAAAGTGGCAATCAGTTACACTGCAAAACTAAAATCTTGAATTAAAATGATGTTATGAGAGGTTTCTCGGAGAAAACTTGAATGAAATGTAATGAGCAGGCAAAAACGGATAAAACCGCAAAGAAAGTTCAGAACGACAAAAGAGAGATACACGTTCGAAAGTTCACAGTATGAATTTCTGCATTTGACATGATCTAACAAACATTAAGAATCTGAGTGTTGCTAGGAAGATTTGTGACCTCAAATTCAGAATGATGGCTGGTCAGGATGTTTAAATTCAGGGCAAAACTTGTCCACGAGGAAACAGACATGATTGTTGTATCCCTGATGAACATTCCTCTTTCCTAGTCTAATTATGTTCTCTCCATGATGCCCTCCAATCCTTTTCTCTCATGAAACAACAGATTTGGAATTCATTTGTTATCATAGCTCTTCTATTTTCATTTTCTGCAGGTTACTACTGTAGCAAGCTGCAGTATGTTGTAATGGTATTGATGCAAGGAGAAAGAGTGTGAAAAATAAAACTTTTTCATGATGGAGGCAAACAGTAACAGGATGTATTCAGTAAATGGACGAGATAATAATTCATCGAACTCCTCTTCATATTATGCTCCAAGGTAATAATGACTGATTAATAGCTCTTAGTATAGCTCATGCACTTCAGCATTTATAGAAACAGTGGATTAAAGGATGGGACAACGACATGACCTGGAAACTCTTGCTAAGATATACAAAAAATGGGATAGAATAAGAATAATGGGCTGGTGGTTTTAGAAACTAACATGCAAATAACTGGGTAATATTTCATTAATATACACTAGTCCCTGAGTGAAAATCATTCTTGCCTTCTTCCTTTTCCCTCTACATACAAATTTGTGCAGAATCCAATTTGAACACATTCATTTATGAATGCATTATGTATGGGTCCTCAGTTTTATGACTTAAAAGAGATGAATGAATGGTGGGAGGAGGCGGGGAGGGGGAGGGGAAGTGTTTGTGTCTGATGTGATTTCCACACTTATTTACTGCCCAGTTGAACTAAAATTCGTTCATTTGACTGTTCATTTGTTCATTTGGTCAATCAGCCAACCATTTTTTCATCTTATTACAGATCAGAAGTTCCAACTGGCAGGAAACTTGTCAAGACAACTGGTAGTCTGGAGATTATAGAAGGAAGTGGTATGTTCTATTCAGTGAAAGGGCATGATATGTGTAGTATACATCTTTTTTGCTCCGTTAAAATTACTTACAGTGTTCACATAATAGAAGTTTATCTTATACATACTGATATATATTTACAACTTAGGGGTGCTAAAGGAAAAGTGATAAGCTTTGCAAAATTAATGAATACAAATTATGAATTCAGAAAAGATATGGTTTAAGAAAGAGATGAGGGACAAAAGTAAGGTTTAGTAGAGGACATGAAAAAACTATC
This sequence comes from Ellobium chinense, assembly GCA_033807755.1. NCBI lineage: Eukaryota > Metazoa > Mollusca > Gastropoda > Ellobiida > Ellobiidae > Ellobium > Ellobium chinense. The sequence goes on from JAWQUT010000155.1 coordinate 513,937, forward strand.
TGATGTTCTTTGGAATAAAAATGCATGAAACTAAATTTCCAAATATGCAAAATAAGACACTTTTTTTTATTTCTATGCTTAGATTCTGGAATGTGCCAATCTAGTCTTGAGAGCCCAGCAAACAGTCGACCCCCATCTAACGCTTCCTCCAGACCATGGTAAGAAATCTTCACTGTTGACTGCAGGTTTTATAAGTGTCAAAATCTTACATGTCACAGGATTGAAAACATTTTCTATATGCCTTTAATAAAGAGTGTTTCAGAGAGTTTGGTGATTCATTGGTGTGGTACTCATCTTTGTGTGAAAAATACATTGTTCTTCATTAGCCTGGACTTAAGCTCACATTTTTCCTTATGGGATTTTTGTTGGATCTTCTTCACCTTAGCTGTTACAGTAGATGACATTGTTCTTTTGTCACTTGTGGAGGAAGTCATGTTAGTTCATTCTGCGTAAGGAAAATCCTTAGTTAGTCACAGATTTGAAAATATTATTAATGTGTATGGGCTAACGCCGAGGTCGACTATATACAGCCTATGCCAAGATAAGAACGGAGTATCTTAAATAAATAGAAGATAATTGTATGACTGAGGACATTGTGTACAGAAGAAAAGTGGCAGCAAAAGTGAAAAAGATAGTTAAGGGCGACTACCATCATGTATATATCATAGTTAAGGGCAACTACCATCATGTATATATCAAAGAAATACATAAGATGAAAACGATGCTTGCTGTAAGTGTTTAGACTTCTTTTTCAGTGTTGTAAATTTTCTTGAGTTCAGAAGTATAAGATCATGTTCCATCTATCCATAAGAAATATATGATACCTTGGGACGGCCGTTAGCATATAATGCCTGAATTTACAATAATGCTAACGCCCGTCCTAAGGTATCAGTTTATCAGTTTGCCTGCTTAACATAGTGAAAAGAGTATATACTTGATCAGCAAACATGTGGCATGTTTTAATTTAGAGTTGTTAATTATGGCAAACAATTTTTGCTTTCGTAAAGGTCTCGAGGTAGTGTTGGCAGTATTCCCCCCAGAGCTGACTCCTCCTTGGGTAGAAGAGTGTATACACCCACAAAACAGATATCCTTGCAGGCAGTACGGCGGAAAGAGGAGAGGTTTGTCAGTAGCTTTTTATATTCTGTTTGATTCTGAGGAGACACTAGCTTTCCAAGAATTGAAAAGCAAATAGCCTGCACGAATTACCACCACAGTGCATGTGAGTTTCTATGCAAACTTGCACGCGTGAGTGCATAATGGTTCACTTTTCTCTCACAAGGATAATGATCTTGGAACAACACTGTCAGGGCTTGCAAACATGAAATTCTTGCAGAAAGCTATTTTTGGCATTGCACTAAAATTAGATCCTCACCCAAAAAACAAATAAAAATCCACTGTTTCAGTATTTTAAGTTTACAAACTCCACGGCTGATATTCATGTGTTTTGATTGCTTTCTCCTGCCAGTTCTGAACCATTTGTAGACCACATAGACTGGAGATCTCCAGCTCTTGACACAAGTCATAGGAAGGCATGGGAGAGGGCAGAGGATGGTGGTGAGCAGAATTTATATCCTTTTAACCTGATAATGCTATTGTTACCATAGGAATCATGTGACTTAAAAGATTCACTTAAATTTTACTGCTTTTAATAACATCTATTGAATGATATAAGATGCTGGTATCAGAAGATATGGTTCAAATAAAATTGTAACCATTTTCTACTTTGCAAATTATCAGTGTTAAAAAGCTGCCAGGTGAGACCTTATGATTACCAAAGAAAAATCTTATTTTGAGATCTTACTGTAAACTCTGAATAATTGCATTTCCTTTTAATTATGAAAAGTTTCAGTTAGTAATAGTTATGATTGTCGGGAGTCTTTCATTCTGGAAATACAGTATTGTCTGAAAATACTGTACAGGTAGATAAATATTGCAATCAGACAAATTTGACTCTAATGTACATGCATCATGAAGCTGGAACATCAGTCTAGAGTAGTACAATACTCTGAGGTCAGTATCTGCGCTGTCATCGGCCTGTTTTTCAAGCTCTACATAGGTAGAATTTCATGCTTCCAAAGAAATATGGCAGAAATTGGAAGAGAAATTGGTTTCCAGCTAAAGTGCTCATGCTGGTTATGTTAAATGCAATGTCAAAAGAATGGACATGTGCACTGATTTGTGGAATAAATGGTGAAGTAGCTACATGCAGAACGCATTCAACTTTAGTTACACTGAAATGTACCTTTGTCAACTGCTGCACTTGTTTTGTTTTCAGGACAAGGAGATGCCGCAAGTGTTCCCTTTCCTACTGAACATTTCAGGTGTTGTTGCTGTTTCTTTCTGTTGACTATATTGAAACATAATCCTGCTTTCATCATGATGTCAGAGTGCAGTCACTTCTCAGAATCAGGCTGGGTTTTGGCTTCTGAGATCAAAGGACCGTGGGGAGCATTAAGCAATATGACATGACAACACTGGCCCATTTGACAGACACTTTCCATACATTCAGCTCCTCAAATGCTCCTCACAATAACCTATTGCAATGTTGTGTCTTTAGCTAATAATTAATGAAATACTTGATAATATGGGCTTAGAATTTTTTCCAGTATCAAAATACTGGTCTTAAAGGTGGCTAAATCAAATGATTGAATATTTAGGGGACAAAGGCAATAAATTCATATTGAATTGTAGAAACCTCCTTATACCATCAGCTGCATTATAATGTCAACTTTGATAGGGTCCTAAGGTTGCAGAATAATAGCTATAATCAAATGATCCTAATAATAATATTTTCAAACACCATCCCAGTTGATGAGGATTACAGGCACGGACTGTTAATTTGTATTTTTGTTGTTTTTTTCTTGTATGAGGATTAAGAATACAATGAAAACAGTCACATGGCAGCTTCTTGTTGCATAAAATTCTTCCTGTGGTTGACAAGTTTTTATTGTAGAATAAGATAAGATAAGATACGAGACGATAACATAAGATAAACTATATTATTCATCGGATGAAACTTTGGCTTTGAAAGTATGGGGGAAAGTAGCAGGTGATATTATGAGTTTCCAATTCAAAATTCTCACTGAATGTTGCTTTCATTTATTTCGAGAAAGAAACCTTTATTGTGTACATTCACTGTGGAGAGCCATGTAAGAAACTTTCTCCTACCATATCAATTTTTGTTTCATAAACTTCTTCAGACAAGACTTTGAAGCAGACCCACCCCAACATGCAGCAAGGCTCCGCCTGCCAATTCCAAATCAAACAGTGGAGCAGAAGTCAGCGGAAGAGCTTCACAGCAGTGACAGAGTTAAGACTGTGCATGAAGTGGAATCAAAAAGAGATGAGGAATCAAAAGATCATGACCATAATGAAGAAAAAGATGATGACAATGATGATGATGGTGACTCAGACAGCTCAGATGATGAAGAGGCAGAAGAGAGGAAAGCCCCAAATGAACTTTTGATGGAGGTAATATCACATATGTGTATATAACTTTGTACAATCATGCTATAATGAAGTTGAGGTATGGAGTTCATGCAACACTTCCATATTTTATTACAAAACCATCTACATCCTTCAAATCTGAAATGACATCGTTTTTTTGTTACCGTCAGATTTTGTGGTGGCTTTAGTTTTTGTATTTAGACAGGTTTCATATTTTTAAAACAAATTCTGTCTATAAGGCTTCAAGTAACTGCCAGTTGCTGTTTTCACTTTGTTGAAACAAAAATTGCATTGCAGGTTATGCCAAATTTTGCTTAAGACTTGTGCCTCATCGGAAATTGTCCCTTCAGGCATGCAAGCCCGTTCAAAGAACAGGCATTTTTATTAGTTCTATGTATTTTTCTTCCACACAGCGTTTTCAGCTGAATTTTTTAAAACTGTTTTAGATCTTTCACAGAAGTGCTCTCAGCTCCAGGCCTGTNCCTTCCGAAAAATTTTTCGCAATTCCAGTTTACATGAAAAGGGGGTCCAAAATTTGGCATTCTTTTGCAGACCACTTAGACCCTTGAAAAGAGCTGCCTGCCAAAAATCTTTATTTAACAAATTCACCAATGTATCTCACAACTTTTGCGGTGTAGTTTTATGTTCTACAATTATTCCTACACAATCTGTCCAAAGGACAGATTTTTTACTCTGCTATTATCGACTTGGATAGTCGACACATTTTTAGCCAATTAGGCTCCTGCAACCAGAAGTGCTCTCAGCTCCAGGCCTGTGAATATTTCTCCTATGAATATGACAAGTAGCATCCAAGATTTGCTCAACTGAATCTGGATAGATTTATATGGACATAGCCATACATGCATGCTGTTCTCACCCAGTTTGTGAATTTAGTGTTAAATCAACATAAAGATCCTATAGATTTATAAAAAAAACAGTCAAAGGGATCCTAACAAACAGCTGTCATTGATATCAAATATCAGTTATTAGAATGACTTTGCCATAAACACTTTGCAATTTCCTGAATAAACTTCCAAAATTTTAATGCAGAGGGGTCTTGTGTTTTGCTTTCAGTAGAAAAATCATTGTGATACAAGACCATCCTTGCATTGCATATGCGTTAATAAAGTTAAACTGATAAAAGGTCTTGCATTGTGGATAAAAAGTGCAAATACAATTACTATTCGCTTCATTGAATACTCATGTTTGTTTTGCTTCTGTCATTTCAGTTTGTGGACTGTCTCATGAAGCAAGATTTTCAGAATGCAAGCAAGCTCTGCAAAATGAGTATGTTGTTCAAAATAATTATAGTTTGAGATGCTGTTGTGACAGCCCGTCTTCAGCACTTTTGCCGTATTCACAGCTCCTAAAGCGACTTTTATTTTTAGTGCTTAATTATTTTTCACCAAAATATGCACTCAAAACAAACGTCATTTTAGAAGCTTAAGAGAATGAAACAAAACATGAATAATGACAGTAGGAGAGAGAGAAGTCAAGAATCAAGGCTAATATAAATGTATTCATCAGTTGTCCCAACACACATATTTTCATTCGCCTCTACTGGACACTCCCTCTTGTACTGTGATGTGGAGAGAAACCGAGCTATACACTAATAGTATTCCAAAAACAAAAAAGGGTGTTCTCTGTAGCTTAAAACAGGTCTGTAAGTCAGAGGTCATTATTGGCTTGGCCAGTTGAATGTTTCTAAATCATCTTCAGGCAGCAAAACTTGTCACAAATTGCTCGGAATAACGTGAAACAAAATTAGTCCCTGAAATATACCAATGAAAGGTGTGAAATGTGTTCGACAGTGCTGACCGTCCAATAGTGCAGGGAAGTGCTGTAATACCAGATCTATATATGTATCATGTGCACTGTTATTTGACATGTATATCATGCTTAGTATAAGGACCAGAAAACAGAGCTTGATCTTTTTCTGATGTTTAATCCCTTTCTTCCATTTGGCAGTTTTGCTGTATGAACCAGAGAATCCAGAAGCTCTGAAGTTTCAGCCTCTGATTGAGGAAAAAATGGCACTGGGTAAGTATGGGCGGAATGAGAAGAAATAGCAGTATGTCTGGTGAACGAAGGCTTTCTCTCTTAAAGCAAAGCTTATCTACAATAAAGACAGACAATTCAACTCTCTTAATGCAGCAGTTCCATCAGCACTAGTGAGCCTGGCCCTGTAGACCAATTACACAAATTTACTACCTCGCCATACAAGTTCCGACTATCTTTTGTGAAGCCAGGTCATCAATACTTTCACTATACATTTCATATTTGGGCAGGCAGTGTTATATTTATACATCCCTCATTTAGCCAGGGGAGTTAGTTTGAGTATATGAATATGTCTGCAGCCCTACAAAAATTAAAACACTGTTTTGTTCATATTGTTGGCTATTGTGTGATATACTAAAACCAATGTACAGGATGAGACATTCCTGTTTCTGTAGTACATATATCTTGAAGCAGTGCAACAATCCTGCCCTCATAATTTCAGTTCTTTCTTTGCCAGCCAGAACTATGTAAAGAGTGCTTTTCAGTGTGACACTGGGAGTTACATTGAGATGGTGCAGTGCTTAGTTTTTCTACTGATGTGCAGAGAAGCTGAGCTTTGGGATATTTTATTTCTTTTGATATCTGTTTACTGTGTTATATATCATTTGTGTTCCATTTTTACATTGCCTCTGTTTGTCTCTGTTCATAGACTAGACATGGATCAGAAGCCCATCCAGTGTCTTTCCTTAGAATGCAATGATACAATCACAATACCGAAATGGACAGCAAAATGCAAAAGTCAACCTCTATTACAATTGTAGTTCTCAGGGATGATTTGTGATTCATTGGAATTTTCAGTTCATATAGGTTTAGTTGAAATTTGTTTACTCATACTGCTAATTAACTGAGCCAAATCTGTGGTATTTGTAAATCTGTATACTTGTTTTACATACCCTCTTTGTTTCCCATAATGTCTCTTCAAAGCTTTAAAAGCAAAAAGAACTCGGCCCTCTCAGCTAAGACCACCTTTCTCTTAAGAATTGCACGGGTCCAGTAACACTGGGAATAGTCACATTATTGTGTGGAACAATCCTGCCTTAGTTTCGTTGATTTAAAATTTGGTTGGTGAGGAATGTGTATGTTACCAATAAAGCCCTGATGCCAGCCCTGTACTGGGTTATTTTCACAGATGCTGAAGCTGCAAAGGAGGAAGAGGAAGAAAATAGCGATGAAGATGATGATGAGGATGACAGTGATGATGATGATGACAGTGATGATGAGGATGATGATGATGAAACAAGGTAAGCTAAAAAGAAAGTTTTGCATCTGTACAAAGACAGAGGCAGATGATGTTATGATTCATACCTGGAAAAAACATGAGATGTAGATTGGTGGACATATTTGCTGCATCAGTATTAACATTTGTCATGGTGACGGTTTCCTTCATATTGTATAATAATTTTCTAATAAAATCATTACATATGATGATACATATATGTGGCATTTGTCACCCTTGGTCATGCTGACAAATTCAGATCTCATAATGTTACTACTAAGAGGTTTATCTGTAGCTTATCAGTTCCATACCTGAGAAATTAATGTACTAGATTTTAGTATTTCTGATCTCACCATCTCATTTTCTCATATTCCTTCCTTTCCTTCACTCACCCATCCATCCATTCATAAATCCACTCAGTTCTAGATCACCTTTATTTCTCATGCTGTCAGTGTTTTGTTTTCTGTATTTCTTGTAACAGTTCAGATGAAGAATCCTCTGACACAGAAAATGAAATTGGAGCAGGGGGAGACAATGGACTTAATGCACAGAATAATGGCCGCAACGTGGAATTTGGCCATTATCCACCACATCTTCATCGTGCAGATTCAGGGATAGCTTCTGATGCAGAAAATGGAAACTGACATCTCATTGTGTGCTATAAATAAGGTGTACCTAGAGCTTTGGGACATAATGTGCATGTTTGGTACTCCTGATCATGTTCGCAAGTTCTTTATTCTGTTGTGAGGATGAATGACAACCAACGCCTGAAAATGACATGTTATGCAATATATTGGACTGTCATTAAGCAGCATTGCCAGAATATATTTAGCAAGAGGTCAAAATAAGACACATTATAAAGAGAAGTGTGTTTGAGCATAATGGTATATTATACATCCCACATCTTGTCTTTCAGTTTTGCTAATTTCAGAAAGTTACCAGGTCCACATGATAGCTGCACATTGTCATTTACATTCTTAATGTCTGATCTGCTACTGTTTTGGTGCTCAGTCTCTGAGCCAAGAGAGTGGACTTCAAGGCTTTGAGCTAAAATGTTCCAAAGTAGATTTTGACAGTCTTATGTAGATTGATTTGATGATTAGATGATTGTGTTGTACATTAGTTTCATTTTTCTTCATCATGATTTTGGATCAGATATCAGGTGCAGGGACTCTGCTTGGTATGTTTAATACATGTATATTAGATGGCACTCTGTTGTTTTAAATAGCTCCCAAACAATTCTGAACTCTATCAAGCATCATGTAAATGATAATGAAAGTATCTAGCAAATTTCCCTTTTCAGCTGGAAGTATTACCAGCTTTCATGCTAGATTAACTTCATCTTCTTGCATGGCTATTTGGTTGAAAACATGCTTGCAGGACTAAGCTCACCAGGGCATCTGACTGTCCAACAGGGCATCTGACTGCACAGTCACCATTAATTGGTTACTGCAGTGACGTGAAAAAGCATCAGGCTATTGGGCATTATGATGAAATACATGGCTTGAAATAGCAGATCTTTCCAAGGCAGTCAGCTGATCACATGATGTCGAGGTCCTCTGAATGAGTTTTTAAGAATGTCCTCAGCCCCTGGAATTGGAGAAGCTTATCTTTTGCTTGAGAAACTGTGCTCGCTGGTATTTATTTGTTGAACTGATTGTCCTGTTGTTAAAAGGGCTTGTGTTTTCATTTGTCCAATACACACATTCATACAAAGAAGACATATCAGGGTAACTCCTGGATTTGTAAATAAAAGGATTTTACAACATTAGTTATACTGTTGATTTATTTTCTTTACCAGTGCATCTTTTGATGGACAGAACCATAAATAGCTGATTGCATATATACTCAAAACACCCAGTCTCCAAATAGGGCTACTGCACTAACAGTAAATGCACACAAAATTGATTGAATGAAGTCCTCAGATGTCTGTATTATGAAATTCTTTATGCAAAATTAATGCGCTCCAAAACACTCTGGAAGTCTCAAAGTCAAATGTGCTTCACAGGAAACATTTTAGGGTGTCTCCTGGATTTTGTAATAATTTTGTACATTTGAGTGTATATCTTCTTATTTATTTATAAATACATTTACGAAGGAAGTTGTCAGTGACGGCAGACAGAGTGCACTGTTTTTCACAAAGATTAATAAGCCACACAACATGTAAATCCCATGTTAGTGAGATGTGGAAATGCAGCACTGAAGCCAGCCAGGAAACTATCTCGTATCTTTTTCACTAGCTAAGGACTGATGGACCCATTGTCACCACTATACAAAATATTATTGCATAATCTTTCATAGAATGTGTGTCCAGGAAGACTGCTGACATCTAAAAAAGTTGTAATAAAAAAGTATGCAGCTATGGAAGCAGCCATTTACATACACATGAATGAGAAACCACTTCTGAAGATGCAGAAACCACCATTATGCTGACAAACTCGACATGCAGGCAACCTAGGAATGAAAGCTATTTCCAGTGTTCTGGTTTTAATATTGATCAATTTAGAATGTGTTCTCAGAATTCAACAATCCTCAAAAATGGGAGGGGAAGGGCAGTACTGAATTTTATCAGACACAGGACGGACAATAAAAAGTATGACAAATTCTTCTTTGAAGGTAAGCTTATGGTGTCTGTCAGACCCAATGATGTACGGAAAGTAATAGCAGAAATGCATGTGTAACTGTAAGCACATACCTGCACATTTTAAACGTAAAACTGTGGAAAGATGAACAATGAATAATACCTATAATTTCAAGGAAAAATTTTCAAAAATGGATAACTAGAAAATATTTTAATTCCTTCCGGTCCTACGGCCTCATGGCCTACAGCAAAAATTAACGTTCATACTCGTAATAACAACACTCGTATTAAACTGTTGCAATCTTTCATTCAATGAAAACACAAAAAACAAGAAGGCTATATCATGAGAAATGAACTTTAATTACATTTGCATTCACTATCACATTGCATACCAACACATCCCATTGCACCAAGCTTTGAAGTATGTACTTTGTATAATAACGTAGTACCTCATATATGAGATAGTGAAATGGGGTCAAGTAAGGCCAGGACATTCATGATGGCAGGGATCCGACAAGAGATCCATCCCTGCCTGAGGGAAATCTACCAACTCATTTTAAGTAATTTAAGAAACTGAAAGCCCATCTAAGCAATGAGGGTTAAACCAGAATACACCTGACCAAAAGAAAGAAGGGACGCTCATCCTAACTCCAAGGCTGATACCAACCAGAAAAGATATATGTATGATACATTACAAGGCCTCTGCAAGAGTACTAGGCATAAGGGATAATTGAAGTTACCATGCCCATCATATGCTTACCTTAACAAGTAATAAAACATTTAAAAGTTTCATGCCCCTACAGTCCGGAAATTTTAATCTCCTGCCATCTTCTTCAAAGTTCATTATGGCAGATGAATATGAATAAGGGAAACAGCCTAACCTTCAGTGTGAGTAAACTGCATACACCTAAAATACTGGTCTAAGAGCATATGTTAGGATACAAGTACAGACTTATGTGTCATGATCTCACATCATCAAGTTTCATTGCACTAAGAAAGTATCCCAAAGTACTTTGAATCAAAGATGAGTTTGACTGCATAACTTGTTATCATGACAGACTATCTTTACCATAAACTCACTCTCAATCTTGTTTTACGGACAAACTGTCTTTACCTCAACCTATCTTTAAGTACTGTGTCAATTCTGCAACAAAACTGTGGTGTAAGGGGACTTCATATATGTAGATATTTAGGGAGCTTCTAATTCCACCACCTCAATCAAAGAGGGGATACATCACTCCATAGTGCTATTCATCCTTTCATGTCAATGAGCACTTTAACATTCTGTCAACAAATGCAAAATGATTTAATCTCATTTAAAATAACTCTATAATGAAAAGCGTTCAAATGAAATGAAAGGGGAGGGTGAAGCAACAAGTTCCAGGACAAGCAAGCATGAGAATATGAAACAACCTGGCCACTTTCAGGATTATTTCACAAAGTATTGCACTATAACATCAATAACAGCACAATAATCATCTTCACCCACCTACAGTGACACTGGCAAACCTCAGCATTTCAGGCCAATACAGGGGAACAACAAGAGGGAATAAAATGATGTAACAGATTTCACAAGCTCTGCAGTGAAATATAGAAAGGACATTTTGTTGAGGGAAAATCCTTGTATTTTGCACTCTGAACAAGAGCTATAATTCTCCAGTGTATCAGGAAATGGCTTTCACAGCTGAACATCCAGCTTTAAGAATATCAGGTCTTACTGATGTCTTACTGAAATAACAGCACTGAACCTGCAAAACAGAGGACATATGTGCAGTCAAGGGAATTTCAGTAGTCATGTAAAAAGTAAGGATATCTATCTCCTGCTTTTTGAAGCCAGTGAAATTTGAAAACTGAGACTTGCACTGTGCCACTACCTACCATTTTTAAACCTTCTCTAAGATTAATATATGGCAGAGTGAGGCTGGAAGACAGAACAAATCCCACATTCTTCATTCACACAAACATGTCCATCTACAGGTGCTGATGGACTTTCAGAGATATTCACCAAGCAAACAGTGTCCTGGGGCATTTTCACTTGCAAAATGAGAAGACTGCCAATTTAAGCAGGTGTTCAGTGTCTGCTCTCCTCCTCAGCACTAATTCATGTTAAGGCTATGTACCATCCTTATTCATGTACAAATCATATATTCCACAAAAATGAGGTTTAGAGATAAAAAGTAACATCGTATCTCGAACCTATATCTTATTGCAAAATGGCCTAATTCTTCATAAAATATTTATGAATTTAACATTTTGAACTCACAAACTCACAGATATTCAACAAGTCTTAGAAACAGCTTAATCCTTGTTATGCTCTGGTCAAATCATCTCACACCACTATGATGGACGTGCCAGTCAAAAAGACTCTCATGTCAATAACACTGTGTGAAGCAGCGGTCAAATTTTGCAGCCCAATATCAGACAATCAGCCCGTAGACAAACACAGAACCTATTATCTGTAAAACTGGACCACACAGCCAATGGGTGACTGGACTCAGGATGCCTCATACTACCAGAGTTAAATATTCTAAAAATGATACAAATATGTGTTTGTGATCTAAACTGTGGAATACAACTTCATACATCAATACAGAATGCAGAGAACCCATAGATAAATTTTTGCTTCTGCCAAACGCACACATGCTCACTCTGTCATACTGACTAAGATAATTTATCTAAGTGGTGTTCCTGTGCCCGCTAAAGAAGAATCCTCTTCTCGTTCAGCCGCATGCTGCTTCAACTCTTGCAAGGAGTGGACAAAGTTGGACCATTCATCCGTTTTGGGATTGGCAATATGCTGGGGGAAAAAGAGAAGGTAATTACACATCAAAATAAACAAAGTTGCATCATGGCTGTAGACAAATGCACATGCACAACTGAAGACAAATTTAAGATAAGTCTATTAATGTTCAAATTTTGTAATAAATAGACATCCAACATTCCCCTACAGAATTTATGATCAATTATTTTCAGGCCTGTTAAGGTGACTAGAGTAAGTGTTTTAGTGGAACTAAGAGAGAGATGTAGGCGCTATTACAGCAAACAGAAAGCACTGTAAATCAGTTTGGAACACTCTCATAAGTTGAAACCATGTAAGTGGCAATTAGCATGTAGCAATTAAATATCAAATTCTTCTTAATGAACACTTTTCATATTGGTAAATTTGGTTTAAAAAACATAGGGAAAAGAATCTGGAATCTTTGAAATGTATTTCCTTCTAGTATGAAAATCGATACAGCTGTTCTCTATAGTTATCTTTCACAACAAACAATGACTTCTTCCTTTTGTGACAATCCTGGCAATATAATAATAAATTCTCCATACCTCTCCTACATCGAAAATATGAATACGGCCTGTGTTGTCACCCACACCAAGGTGATGTCCTGTCTGGTGCCATCTACACTGATTCAGGGCAGGTCGACCATCAACAGTCACAGAGGCAGTGGGAACCTGCATGGAGGAATAAACCATGTGGTAAACAATACCATAGCCAAAATGTAAGAGGACAATACATAAGTATGTACAGGAAAAGAGAGAGGATCAGAAGAATAAATGAATACACACTCCCACAACTCTGTACCTCTTAACTAGTTTTGTCTGTGTATGGGCCATTCCCCTTTCACACATACACAACTGTGCTCTCGTTATTAGCTTTTCCCTTTCAAATAAAAGCAAATCAATTACCACTGTCCAAGGGGTGTGTTAATTTCTGAATACTACTGAATACTAACAAAAACAAGAGTTATCTTTTGCATCTTCCCATATAAAATCAGAATATAGGAACAAAGACCCTGGTTTAAATTATGCTTTTCTATTAAAACACTCTTTTCTTGTTGCCTCACAATATACCATCATCCACAGCTCCCAACTCACCTCTGTTTCACTATTCAGATTCCAAAGATCCAACCGTCCTTCTCCATCCACACTTGCAAACAGGGCTGGATGAATTGGTGACCACCTCACATCATATACATAGTCATTGTTGTCCTCAAAGGAGTGAATGTGGTAGGGTTGCTGCATGGACAGAACAAGGATATTGATGTGCAAAAGTAGAAAACAAATAAACATTTACAATCGCAAAAGAATGTACAGAAATTGTGAAATTCTGCCTAATTCTGCTACAAAATTCTTTCAAAGATATGGTAACATTAAGTAATTGGTTTCCTCTCCACATCACAGAATTTGAGTAGAAATGCAATATTAGTAAATCTATACATATTTTCTTATCTCTTTCGTTACTTTGTTTAGCATTTCTTGTCCTTTTTTCTTCATTTATGGAATATGCAAGTCATAGTAAATATAGCAAATGCCAGGCCAGTGGCTTTAACTCATTTCTGACAACTTATGAGACTATCTGTAACTACCCCATTACAACAAACTACTGTAAACCCTGTTCTTCCTTTCCCTACCGTATTTGGCTAAAACAGTGTTCTCGTTCCTTCACTTTCTCCGCTTTCATTAAGACAAAGAATGAACTTCGGTTGGTTTTGTGTGGAAAATGCCTTGAAAGAAGTGCACAGAATATGTGAAAGAAGGCAGCAAAGGTGAATGGGGATACTCAGGAAAGCAATTCAGGTTGCAATGGGTTAAATGAGATAAACTGAAAATCTCTTGTAACAGTTACCTTGTAGCTCCATAGCTTAATTGTCCAGTCAAAGGATGAGGTGAGGAAATATGGGGAGAAGTCAATCTGACCAGGGACCTTGTGGGTGTCGATGCTGGTGATAGGGCCTTGATGTCCCTCAAACATGTCATTGATGCCGGCTTTGCTGAGAAACGCAAAACAGAAATAAATGATGTCTCTGATATGCAAATGGACAGATAATATGCTTCACATGAGTTATCATTGACGTATTCAAAGGCTAAATATGGACTGATGTAGCTTGATATACATTTAATAACCCAATGTTGCGAAAATCATATTTCCTTGGCCTATGTAGGAATCCAACCTTGCAGAGAGCAAAACAATACTGTGTCTTCAGACTGAGATATCCTAAGGTAAATGAGTCTATCAGCTTCTTTTCCCTCCTATATATTTTAATGGGACTGGAGCGAGACTAGGCATGACAAGTGCCCTGAATTGGACTCTTTTTGTGGATCAGTTAGAGGGAATCAAAGGTCTGATCCTACACATTTTGCTCTCCTGCTTCACAACGAGCATTCATGCTATTCAGCCACCTGGTATTGTGAAGGTGAGCTGAGAATTATGCCAGCATTGTACCTCACGGCAGGTTTTATTAACATGATATTAAATCTATCCAGCAGCCAAAGACACGGGAGGAAAAGCGCAGCAGCAAGGCTCTGCAACTTCTGGATTGTTCCCATAATCACAGTCTGAGCTCTGTAGGTTCAGCTCTTGGGTCATGTGATTATGCTGGAATATCCTTGTGAACAGAACCAAACTTTCATTCCAAACTCAATTTAAATGTAATGAGTTCTTATCTTCAGTGCTAGGGGTACCAGGGCACTGCACTGTGCAACTAACAAGAACTTTGAATGATACGTATTTTATTTAAATATATATGTTTCTATGTATAACATGTATTGCTGTACTAAAATGAATGAGACTAAAAAAAGTGTTTCTCACTGTAAGACATGTTCCCTTACAGAACTGAGAGAATGGATTTGGTACTATTCATGTACTTGTACTTACCTTCCATGTCTACTGGCTGAGTAGACAACACATTCCTCTGAGCCCACAATGAAGTTGTTGGCATCACCAGACAGGAAGCTGAAGCAAGTGCCTGCTACTGGCTTGTTCTGTTTGGACTGGAGTTCCATGCTATCCTGAATGAGTGAATGAATGAATGAATGAATGAATGAATGAAGGATGGTATGAAAGAAAGAAGGAAGAATGGACAGAAGAATAAAAATCATGTGCTGTCTGCTCTGAAGTCCATGAAAATTCATAAAACTTGTGAATCATTATCAATTTCTCTGATCAAAAACTTTACCCAATAAGTGATACACAACTAGAAGTTCAAGTCATGAACTAAAAATGCCTAAACTCACCTGAGGTTGAGAAAGCATGTCTAAACTCCAAGAGCAGAGTTTACCATCTGTGGACACACTGATTAAGTTGTGGGCATTCTGGGTTCCGACGACATTCACACAGTACACTGGGTGCTAGAAAATGAAACAGGAAATAAACATGATGTGATTATGAGCAACGATGTGAGTTTTTTGCTCATTTACAGAATTAATAAAGTGACTGGTGATCAGGAGGTGAGGAAAGCTGGATCTCAGCTTCAGTGGGATCTTAGCAAATGATCAAGAGTTGAGAGGGGAGATAGAAACTAAAAATGCACTGCAATTTTGTTATCATTGATCAAAGAGCATGCTGCCATTAGGAAGGGACATTCATTGTTGGTATGCCTTACCTATGCCATGTTCAAAGAAGGCAAAAATGGCTTAGTTATAGTGAATGGGACATTCATGTAAACAAGATACAATAATGATAATCACAATTAGAACCATATTTTGTCAATGGAAAGGAGCGATCCTACTGGAAAAGAAAGGAAGAAAAATTAATCGCAGTTAGTAAGACTGGAATCTTGGGTGTAAAAGATTGTTACAGCTAGGATATTAATGGCATTGTTCTATAAAGAAAAAAAAATTAAATTCGTGGATTGAAGTAAGATGTTATGGGGTGGAATTTTGGTTGGAAACTACTGTAATAAGATCATGACTTATGTACTTACAGTGTGAGAAGTGGCAGAGAGAGGAGTGCGCTGCACCGGTGTGCGCTTATTGACCCTGTTATCCCAGAGCACAATGCGACCAGAGTAGGTGCCACCAATGACAAGATTAGGGTGGAACTGGGCAAAACATGTGGACATCACCGAGGACTGAAATGAAACGAATTCATCAATTACATTTTCAGCTCTTAACAGCATCAAATGAGGGACTGAACTGATCAAAGCAATTGCATGACAATTATTAAGTGAACTGAGAAACCTAGATTTCAACGTGAATTAGGTAACCGTACCAGGAGACAAGCACTCCATCTCTAGATTACCATGATGGCATTGTCTTTGTAGAAATTCATGTAATCAACAACCCCCATAGGTGCTACAGGAAAATTACACCTAAAAAAAGTTATTACTAAGTATAAGACTTACTTTACATGATATGGTATAGGAACATCAAAATTCATAAAATTAAAAAAAAAAAAAACAGCAAAGGATGAGAAAAGTGAGCTTTTCCACCAATTATACCACAGAAATAGAAGACATAAAGCATCCTCCTACCTGACAATGGAAGATGTATTCAGGAGCCATGTTCTTAAACTTCAGATTCCATATTAGCGCCACTCCATCAGGATCATTCGGTGCATCTTCATTGGCATTGTAAGAGGCAACCAAAAGTTCTGGGAACTGTATAAAGAAAAAGTGATGATTTAATGGTGTCTTTTCCGCTAATTAACATGTGTAAATTCTGGGGTGTAAAAGCCTTTGTTTACAAAATGTGCTGGACTTCCAGGGTTCAACTCTTGCCCTAACTATCAATGAAGACAGTGAAAAGAGTTCCACGATATTGCCCTTAAATCACGCAGAAACCTAAATCTTAACTTAAAGCACACTGACACCAGCAGTTTCACTAACTTTATGTATAAAATTACATGACACTCTTAGATAGAGATTGGTTTATGGTTAGGGGCAGGATTAGAATTAAAAATGAAGGAAACACACATAAGAGTGTTAAATAACGATAATGTCTAAGAATTGTCCAAAGTTTGCTTTTCTTCCTTCTTAACCCTATCCTTAACTCTGTCCCTTACCCTGAACTAAGCTCTGGATGGGATTGGCATGACAAATTCTACATTATAATATTATTTGCCGAATTTTGAAGTCAGCAAGAGTACGATGCAGCACCAGTGTGAGAAACCACAACCCACTAAGGATATGTGTAACTTCCTTAGAGGAGAAAATTACTTTTCCACTCCACTTACCTGTGGTGACCAGTCCATACTGGTGATTGTTCTGCGTCTAGACCATCTCTCATCGAAAAAGTCCTGTTGCAGCTTCAGCCTCTCTCCAGCAAGGATATCACTAGAGTAAGCAAGGCAAAAAACAAGGATGAAACCAACACATAATGAACACATTCAAAACTGCCAAAACTGGGCAGGGGCCACCTCAGTTATTGTGGCATGAACCACTAACAATACATTGCCAATACTGGTATTGCCAGCAGTAGATCTTACAAAAAAAGAAATGAGGCACATTGCACTGTAAACTCACAGTGAGAATGGCTAGAAGTGGTGGGGAAGAGAGGAGGGGGTATGAGACTAACATGTGAGGTGAACGAGTGATTCTTGTTGTGATTAGTTTGTAACCTGTTTTATAAATCGTATGGCAGTATGCATGAATGTGAGTTAGTCTGAGAATTGTAATGTAATGAGTTATGTACTACTATGTTTAGACTTTTTGATTATTTATTATTTACTCTCATGTACTGCAGCCAAGGCAATTTTTCTTTCTAAGGATAATAAGGTCATTCTTATCTTCTTATCTTCTATTATTAGAGGACAACTGAAGTCCAGCGACCACAAAGACAGTGGAGAATAGAGATGATTTACATTCCTAAACAATAAATAAGATGTCTTCCCACATTTCATTTTTGTTCTTCGAGTAATTTCCTGCACTGAAATTTCTTAGCAAAATGAAAAAGGGGAAGGGGGGAGGATGTACAATTAAAAATGTCACCATATTTTTATCATCAAATGATAACTTCTTGCAAATGTCCCCAAATGAAATCCACAGCTTCTCACATGTATCAACCTAATCTGATATAACTGTTCTATATATCACGTACTGCACACAAAGCATAGAAGTTTAAAGTTTACTTTCTCAATTCACAGGGATGGCAGCAGCAGATGCCAAACTGTNACACATTAGAAACTGCCAAAACTGGGCAGGAGCTACCTCATATATGTGGCATGAAGCACTAACAATACATTGCCAATACTATTATTAGAGGACACCTGAAGTCCAGCGGCAACAAAGACAGTGGAGACTAGAGATCATTTACATTCCTTAAAAATAAATAAAATGTCTTCCCACATTTCATTTTTGTTCTTCAAGTAATTTCCTGCACTGAAATTTCTTAGCAAAATGAAAAAGGGGAAGGGGGGAAGGTGCACTTTTAAAAATCTCATCATATTCAGAACAGTATTTTATCATCAAATGATAACTTCTTGCAAATGTCCCCAAATGAAATCCACAGCTTCTCACATGTATCAACCTAATCTGATATAACTGTTCTATATATCACGTACTGCACACAAAGCATAGAAGTTTAAAGTTTACTTTCTCAATTCACAGGGATGGCAGCAGCTGATGCCAAACTGTTCTGACACTCAGGTCAAAATGAGGATCCCTGTATAGAATGGGCAGATCTAGACTCAATGTAGGTTAAAATGCCTCTCTTTTGTTTTCAACCTGATTTTTGGATTTCAAACAATTTTCAGCATTCTGCTATTCCTGAACTCAACCCTACACAAAATTAAATCCCAGTGATCTCCTTCTTCGGGCTACTTACTCATCCTTGCCCTCATTGTCAGCCCCACTGTAGTCAATGGCAATTCCGGTGTCATTGATGGCCAGCATGCGCTGCATGACACGCGCAGCCCGAGAGATGCTCAACTGGTAGTCTTCCGACATCATGATCTGTTTTTTCTCCTCCTCACTCAGTTCCTGGACTACAGAGAAAAATTGAAAAAAAGGTGAGAAATCACTGTATGACAATAAGGGACAGGTAGAAATAAGCTGGCATACAGAAGGTCCAACTGAAATTGTAATCTCAGTCTTTTGTGGCTTTTGGTTGACATTTAATCCAAATTGGACACTGCCCCAACATCAAGAGATGTTTTCTCCACAGGTAAGAAGTCAATGGAAGCCAGTCTACTGGTACGAAAACAGAAAATGGCAAGATACAAGATACAACAATTTATTCTGAACAATCACAAGTTCTACTTAATCACATTTTCCATTACATAAAATATTACATATCCATATAAAAGTCACTTGGTAACCACAGCTCTTTTTAATGCAACGTTTTCTGTGCTTGAAATAACTGTTACTTTGGTTGAGTTGGCTGAGTTCAACAACCTATACCCTGTTTTGAAGCTCTCACAAATAATTCTGTGAAATGCAGTAAATATAAATATTGTTGATACTGAGCTAATACTAACTGCTGAAAAACATACAATACTCTTCAGACAGAACTTGTATCTACCACCTATATTCATACCCTGTGATTTTCATCTTACAAATTTAATGGTATTGAAGGAGTTACCCACTTTACCACACAAAAGTCACAAATTCTTCATTCTGGAAAAAAAAAAAAAATCTTTTTAACTTTCTGACTTCCCTATTTTTGGTGGGCACCATGCGCGTAATTTAAAAACATTGCTACTCACTTTGTGGTTGGGCTTCCTCCTTCTTCTCCTCTGCGGCCCCAGCTGGTGCCACCATCTCCACGTGGGGCATCCCATGAGCCATGTGGTGACCTCGAGCAGCATCCCCGCTGACATCCAGGGAATCCGCATCGTCATCTGTATGGTCAGCGTTGTCATAAACCAAAACTGATATGTTAATAATTTCCCTGGGCTGTTCAATGACTCTTGTGTTCATAGAAATAATAATTTCCTTACATTTTTCAATGCATACTGAAGGGCAGGGCATTTCCAGTCTAATTTGGCCTTATGCTACATTTCACAGTACTACTGAGACAAGTTATTGAGTTAAAGGTTCTGTCTAGAGTGAAGTCACAGACTATTTGTTATGCAGTCAGTCAAACTAAGGTTTATGTCACGAGACAAGAAACTGAGATTTCAGACTCTGAAGATGGTATGGGCCACCTAAAACCAAATTTTTGTTTGCTGCAGAGACTGAGAGCAAAAATCGTTCCTGTACACAAAATTACTGATTGTAAATATATTGGAGTGGAATAGATGACTTTTACAGTGAAAAAATGTTTTTCAGTAATGATTCACTTAGGATATTTTCCATTGTACAAGGCTACTTCAAACTGGAATAAGAATGCTGGATCGAAACTTTCTTCACTTAAGAAAGTCCATTCAGTATGTGCATTACATATAAGCTTTCATATCTTACCAATAACTTAATTTTGTCAAAAAGCAACTTAATCCTCATTTTGACAGACTGCAAGACATTTAATAATTTTTGTTATTTCTGAGCCACTAGTTCAGTGAGGGCAAAGTTTAATTTCTACTGCAGACTGTGAACTCTCTCGGAGACCATTCCACGTCTCATGGGAACTTACATATTACATAATGTGTATGTGTTTCACTGTTGGCCTGTCTTGTGAACACATAGACACGAAACAGTGAATAACAGATAGTCTGTCAAATATAAGAGGGACATCTTGCCATCAGGATTAAAATGTGGCTCAGCCATCTTCATGTGTCTGGCAGTGAAAGACATATATTTAAAAGGGACATCTTCCTCTGAAGATGTTTTGTTATTTCACTCTACGTGATGAAGGGTCCCCTCTCTTGCTCATCTATTTTGAACAACTAATACTGTACAAGGAAATATGATTTGGAACTTGTCTTTTTGTTGACCCAGCAGTCTGCTGAAATCATAAATACTTAGGGTGTTGAGGGGAAAGTAGGGGTGTTGGATGGGAAGAAAAGATGGGAAAGATCTGATCTGACTGTTGCCCCTTCTGCTAAAAATAATGAACTCTGGACTGGAAAGATTCTATCTGATTTTGCACATAAAATAAAAGCATGAAATCAAATGCATCAAAGAACTCTGCAGACCAAACTGATCACCCTGAGCAAGCCTTGAAACCAATAGGTAGCTAAGACATCTAACACTGGTGGTAGCTGTGACATTTAATAACTATTATAGATGTGATATCTAGAACTCAGTACAGATATGACATCCAACATTCAATATATATGTTTATATGTAACATGTAAATAATACAACATCTAATACCTATCTCAGATATAAATGAATATGTTGGAAGGATGCTGTATATGTCATTCTCATTAACACAGAAGATCTTATACAAGAAGATTTCATGTACGATATACCAGAAAAAAGATCACATTAACTATGTGGTTTTACAACTTTTCACAAAGCAGGAATGTATGACTGTAGTAAGTTTTTCAATGGAGACATTCTCAATATGCAAAGAGCACATACTGTGACTTAATAAATCAGAACCTAAAGGCATAATAAAACCGTGTCCATGCTTGTTACAGTGATGTTACTGTGTGATAACAAAACCATTTTTTATAGAAATTTAAGTCACTATTTTCCTAATTCTTTTTCAGATAACAAAATCCCTAATTTATAGTATCAGTTTGGAGAAAATACTGAAACCTCTAAATTAATCCTTAATTAATCAGATCAATTAAGTGTGTTCTGGGCTGACCAGTTGTTCAAAGAAACAAAAGATAAAAGACAAGTCAGTGCACAAATTTCAATGCACAAATGCGTGAGTCGAGTCATCAAATGATGCAAAGAAAGTCATGCTAATAAGAAAGTCGTTCTCCTAAAAAAACATTTTGATGAATTTATAGCAAACTCCAAACAAGACGAGGTGAAACTTTTGTCAACATTTTGATGCATGATAAGAGGAGAATACAACCTGGCAATACTTATTGGGGTATACCTACTGTCAAAATTAAAACAAAAACAAAAAAAAATTTCTACAGCAAAAGAAATGTCTCGCATGACTACAAAATTGCATATGCCATGAATTTCCATCCTCTTCCAAAATCAGTTTCCCATGTGCTTATTTTTACTTCAAAAATTGTTTCTACCTTATGCTATATTCTACTATTCTTTTATCCAAATTATGGCATTCATCATCTTCTTCTCCTTCCTAACAGCAAGCAATGGTGTATGTCTATTTATCTCTCTTGCATTCCTCAGAAATGGCAGTAAATTTCATTTAACTTAACATGACTTCATTTCACACTCCATTTATTAAGATAATGCGAGACTGAAAAAAAGCTTTTGAAGTATCACACCTCAAATACTGTCTTTGTGGACCCAAATTAAGAAAAAAATATGTTGGCAGACAGATTTTAGACAATATCGAAACAATACCCCACTGACATTCTCCATATCAACCTGCTGAAACCAAGATGGGAAATACATATTGCTAATATCTACCAAGTGTCGGAAGAATATTTCATTTCAAAGTGCTCTCTCATTTTACATTTTTTTTTTATAAACACCCAGAAATCCACATGAAAATGATGTGTATACTTATTATACAAAATATAATAGCCTACCCTTTATTTATGTTTAAAAAAATACTTTCACTGTTTGGTAATAAATTTGCCAGAGTGTAAACACATACAAGCATATGGCATAATTGGGCAGAAAACAATAAAATTTGAGCACCAATTTGAGAAATTAAAAAACAAAAACAAAAACTGCCCAATTTGCAGTACAAAAAACTCAAGTACAGCAAAGTATCACTCAAAATGGCCATCTGCATTTAATCAAACTTTCCTTGGGCAAGGGCTGAACCTTCTTCATTATAACAAAAATCAGTTGAAAAAATGAAAATAAGTCGTATAAGTAAAATCAAATTTACCACCAACTATAGCCTTAATTTATCACTTCTTATAAGCCACTAAACTGCTCATTTACTAGCCTATCTATATTCACCCAAATAACCAGCAAGTTACACTCTCTGACTTGGGAAAAGACATGGTGGAATTAAATCACAAAGGTAGCAGTCACCAGACAACAGACATACAAATCAATTCACATCCTTGACAACACTGACAACAGAAAGGGGAGTTAAGTTCCTTCTCAAGATGACCTTATTATTATGACATCTATCCGTTTGTTTGAATTTGGTCTTAAGATAGATTTTCAACACAGTTAGGGCTCTGTCAAAGACTAAGTTAAAACTTCATTACAATAACAGGCTCCAGAATAAATGAATCATCTACTATTGCAATGGTTGACAATATAAACATATAACTTTCATTAGTGATTATTACTTCTTATTAAACATGTAATTACACAAGGAATATTATTTCTCTCTGCAGTTGACTGTCCAAAACTCATGTGCATTGTATTGCTTCAAACATGTACAGTCATCTTCTAAAATTTACATTTCAACCAGAGCACAGGGATAATTTCACATGAAATCACACACTGCTGAATCATCTCTTAAAGACAAAAATATGAACGGCCAATTTTAAACTCACCATCTTACAATCCAATGTCAAATACTCCAATAGAAAATTGATGACATTGTACGATTACTTTCAACACAATAATGACACTCACAAAAACAATAAAGCATGATCTAAAGTGGGAATAAGAAACCCAAAGGACACTGATCAAATAAAAATCAATCTGTAACCAAAATTGTAAAAAAGTAGGGATGTGAAATAAGGTCTAGATAAATCAAACCGAATAAATGCACCATCTCCTTGTCTATTGGACAAATGACAAATGTCACATACTTTTATAGAGCAAGAGCAAAATCAACAGCTTGCTGTACCAATCCCGTAACTGAAATGTGGTCCAAACATGATGTTTTCCAATTTTACACAACTAACTTTTACTTTATCTAGATTGTGTGAAAATATCAATTCTCTGAAATTCAAAACAGCACCATGGCCACATTTAGTTAATACAAAATGACCATGCTGAAAAGCATAAGTCTTAACCTGAAAGGCAATGAAGTAACAAAGGGAATCCTGATATGACACTTACGGAAGTGTTGGTTGCAGCAAAGTGTTGAAATGAAAGAAAAGTTCTTACAGTCAAAGCAAGATACAAATCATCCACAAACATGCCATCAAACAGTTAGAGCCTTCAGCTAAGCAATTTAACCTTTCTACAACAAAGACACTGTTCAAAACTTGATGAGATAAAAAAGGATGGGTCGATACAAAAATTACAAGTCGTCTTGCTGCACTCCCCCAACCCACTGTTCTCATAATAAAAGTGAAATTGAGTGGCTTTGCCGCTGTACTCTTCATTGTTATAGCTCACTGGATAACCAAATCTTTAAGCTAAATATTGTACATTTTCCAATTTTTGTGCAAAAACATACCCCCCCCCCCNAAATATCAATTCTCTGAAATTCAAAACAGCACCATGGCCACATTTAGTTAATACAAAATGACTATGCTGAAAAGCGTAAGTCTTAACCTGAAAGGCAATGAAGTAACAAAAGGAATCCTGATACCGGTATGACACTTACGGAAGTGTTGCAGCAAAGTGTTGAAATGAAAGACAAGTTCTTACAGTCAAAGCAAGATACAAATCATCAACAAACATGCCATCAAACAGTTAGAGCCTTCAGCTAAGCAACTTAACCTTTTTACGACAAAGACACTATTCAAAACTTGATGAGATAAAATAGGATGGGTCGATACAAAAATTACAAGTCGTCTTGCTACACTCCCACAACCCACTGTTCTCATATATAAGAGTGAAATTGAGTGGCTTTGCCTCCCTACTCTTCATTGTTGTAGCTCACTGGATAACCAAATTTTTAAGCTAAATATTGAACATTTTTTAGTTTTTGTGGAAAAACATACCCCCCCACCCCAAAAGGCAAAGAATGTTTGCAAAAATTTCATATTTTCCTTCTTATTTTATGTTATACTGATCATCTGTTACAGTCAAGCTTTCTTCTAACTTTCAGGGCTTTATTTCTGGTACTTTTAATCCCCAGAGTGCTGTTTTGAGAATGCATATTTAAAATATTAAAGATGAAGACAAATGTCACTTTTTAAAAAAATATATTTTTATGATTTCATTTAACAATGAAATAATTATGAAACCAGAGATAATATACTGAAAGAAGAATGGCCAGAGTATATCATCATGTGCTAAATAAAATGTGCCATGTGCCAAATTTTCCTGCAATGGTTGCCAAAATCTCGGCCAAATTCAACCACACTGGTGGTCCATCACACTCCACCTCAAAACCGTATGTATAGTTCATTGTTCTCAAAGGGTTAATGGAATTGCACTGGTTACACAAGTTTTATTATTATTCTAACACTGTTGTCAAAATCACTTCTATCAGATCTGAAGACTCAGATAACAGCCATTCTGTTCAGTCATGCTGGTCCCATTCACAGAATAGCCAAATTTGGGTAGCTAATTCCTTAACTGTGTTCAGGAATGGGGGAAGGCGAGGAGGACATTACATGATGCATATTAGTCCATGCATTTAGTGCACAACTACTGTCTTGTGGAAAAAATGTTTCCTCATAGGGCACTCAACTCAGTGTTAAGACAAAATTTTTCCTGCACTGCAAAGATCCTACAAAGATTTTAACATCCTTGGTGGTTTTTAGCAATATTTAGTGACTGCTAGGATAAGGTGACCATTAGCGCATGTTAACATTCTTTTACTGGGAAAGTACAATTTATTATCACATAATATTAGCTCTTTATAGTTCTCACGTTATCACACTCCATTTCAATTCTATCTCATTATGTAATGTTATTTAAGTCGAATTATGAATATTTTAATATGCTGTATTCTGCATCCCAAGCTGTTACCTAGTTTTATTTTAAAATGGTTGAAAGAAAGTAGGAGCGAGGAATACTGCATAACATTGTCCTACTGGACAATAAAATCAGAGGTTTTTACGTAAAGGGGCCGCTCAGGTAGAAATATTTTAAAAAAAAAAATGGTGTGCCTCCGAAGTAGAGAGGCATGCCTTTGTGTGTTGTTAGACCACAAGGGTCCCATCCGTCCTTGTCAAGGGGAGTGCTAACCTTCTCTCCTTTCTTACAACACAAACATGCAAGCCTCTGGTTCTATTATACCCTCTACCAAAACTTTACATCTTGATTGTGATCGAACCCAATTACCATATCTATAATTTAAGAGCATAGAAAAAACCGCAAACTTCAATATATTCGTCTAAATTACTGTGACCCAATAGAATGTGAACGGTTTCGTATTATTATCAATGTTATGAATGATATCATAAATTTTGGAGAACTAAATCTGATGTTAAACATATCCCCACATTTCTTTGTTAGTTATTTCCCTTACATAGCCCTGCTTCACAGAGTTATTTCCCCTAAATATTGATTCTTGGCTTCCATTGCTTCACTATTGATTTTCCTGTGAGCTGTAGCTTATACTACTTCTTACTACAGTATTTCTGCTGTAAGTAACTGCAATAATTTAAGAAACACTGCAGATAATAGTAACCTAAACTTTGAACATTCTGCATTGAAAGAATTAAATCCAAGAGATATGTTTTAACACAGCACTCAGATTCAGAACACACGACTCTGCAAAAGCTGATGAAGGGCAGAAAAAGTGCTAACAAGTAAGGTAATTTTCCTCTAGGAGTTTTGGCACAACATTGCAAGCCTGAGATGCTAGGACATTCAAAGACACCAATGAAACTTATGGGTACAAGACAGTGCATAGGAGAACAACATTCTCAGGTAGGATAAAACAAAAACAAAGACTAAAGAAAAGTGCAAGTATCAAGAGGCCCATTTCATGACACAATTACAGCGACAAAACTTTGCAAGATTTTTTTGTACACATATTTTACTGAAGCGAGCATTAAGACTGTGTGGCCAGACTGAGATGGCAGCCTGTCATATGTTTTAGAGGGATGCGACAGAACAAGCATTTCATTCCCTGGTAATCCCCAATTTCAATGTTAACAAAACATCTTGGGTATAGTATAACCCTGAGATGCAAATTTACATACAGACATGAAAAAGCTAGACTTGTATCTAAACACTTTACAACAGCGACATCAAATTCTTTAGAAATTTCAAATCTAAATTCAGTCTATTCATTAATGTTTCCAAGGATATGTGGAAGTGATCTTCAGAAGGACAATCTTAATGAGTAAGATCTTATGGGATTAGGAGACATATAAAACATGAAATGAGCCTGCTTTCTCTGTCAAAATGCTAAAAAATACTAAAGGAAGGCAGATAGGCAACAAGACAACACTGCGACCATTCACCATACCTTCGTCCAAATCATCAAAAAATTCATCATCCCATTCCATATGGGGGTGGACAAACTTAGGGGACCCAAAGCCTACATGATGGCCATTAGGAAGTTGAGAAGACAAGAGAGTATGAGTGAAGTAGGCCAAAGGAAGAAGAAAGAGATCGCAAGGTAAAATGAATATGATAAAGTGGTAAATTTTACATTTAACTAACATAATTTAACACATCTCTATGTTTCAAATCCGTAAAAAACAAAATCTAAGCACAAAGCAGTTGATATCACATAAAACAACCAAAAATCTTCAAATTTCCCAAAAATGTGTTTCAGAATGACTTAATTGCCATATATTTTCTATAGTTTTATCTTTCACATATTTCTGATGTATATTTCACAAAATCTTGGCACCCAATCACTTGATCACAAATGATACAGTTCACCTACTCATAAAACATACATGAAAACTAAAT
The DNA here is from genome assembly GCA_033807755.1 of Ellobium chinense. Classification (NCBI taxonomy): domain Eukaryota; kingdom Metazoa; phylum Mollusca; class Gastropoda; order Ellobiida; family Ellobiidae; genus Ellobium; species Ellobium chinense. The sequence continues at coordinate 541,679 of JAWQUT010000155.1, forward strand.
AAATAGCAAGCATCACTCTAAAGTTGTTTGGGCTTTCGCTCGATAACTCTTAGATGCTAGCAAAGTAAAATTAAATGAAAAATACTGTGAGACCCGACTGCCTCCAAAACCCATTAATTTTACTTATCACCATATGAACAGTAAATCTTTTATGAAAAAAACAGTAAAAATGGAAATGCTTCAAAATAATTTGAAATTATCAAGGAGTGAAGAGTGGGGAAATGATACATGACTGATAAACTGTACTATGTTCTCCTCCTCCTTTTTTTTCATGCCTACAACCAAGCTACTTGCCATGCAAAACTGTCGTTCTTTTACCCCGAGTTTACCCCTGCTTGGCAAAAAAAGAAAAATCATCCTGAACTGAAAAACACATACAGGAGTCTGGGTATGTCATAAGTCTACAAAAAAAAAATAAAAATCATGCACTTCCTACAATTTCCTCTCTTGCATTTTTGTAAATATTTGTACTTCAAATTCGAGCTTTGCCAAAAAAAAAAAAAAGACTACATAATACTGTATGGCTACTTTTCATGAGTTAACAAAAAAAAAAAACATCAAGTGTTTCTGAAGATGACAGACGTACCAACTGAAGCCCCTAACCGTGGGCTGCTTGCACCAGAGTTGGACAGATAGTCCGAGAGGTCATCTAAAAAAGCACACACAAAATACACCCTTTTAGTTTTAGTCATTTTTTTTTTCTGATTTTTTTTCATTTCAGCAGAGCATCTCTGTCTCATGAAACCAATCCAAGAAAATCTCAATAACTGAGATTAATGTTTATGCCTTCAGTGACATTTATAAAAGAAATAAACGTAACTTAATATGAAAGAAAACCAGGAAACCTAAAACTGTTTAACAAAAGCCCGACTGAAGAGGGTTAAGGACAACACTGAAAAGGGTGAACAGTGATGATACAGTCTAAAATAAACAACTGTGCTGAAATTTTAAACTGCAATGTTGTGCCACTGTAAACAATAGATACAGCATTCTGGATGGACTCAAGAGATGAGGGAACCACCAAAATATAACAAAACACAATTTTTCTGTTCTTCAAATCAAAAATCCCATTCCCAACAAATCAAGATGAAAAAAATTAAAACTGGAAAGGTCTGATTAGTTCTGTCTATGCTCAGCATTATTATCTATTGAACGCACTGTATGTTGTAACCCTAAACTGAACCTTCTATACCGAGTCAAAAACCTACATTCAAGCTGACCACATAATTCACAATATACTGTTATGCCTTTGCCTTGTATCTAAAGTCTCTAGTAAAATTATTAAAAAGTACTGGTTCCCAACATCATCACATCCAGTAGAATTTTTTTGCAAAACAGCTATAGGCCAACTGTGGCAAAAATCTTATGTGCTGCAGTGCTGATAATTTGGCTTAATAACTGTGTCCATGTACAGGAACACGCACTGTATAGGACATCTATTTCTGCACCCTTCACTGCAGCAATAAAATGGAAACTGACATGATTTTATGAATCCGATAAGCCTTACATCCAGACAAGTGCAAATCACTGACTTCACATCTAGATAACTTCACACCACAGCAAGCGTCCATGTGCATCATAATCCTAAAACTAGAAAACAATGCGTGCAGAAGCAAAACAGTGACAACAAGCTTCCTACGGGCATCAAGATAACTTTCATGTTACTAGAGTGGCTACTTTTGAGTCTAACGATATCCTAAAGATGACTGGAAGTCATATGTGGTGTGCAATTTTTTAAAAATTTATGGACAAATTGCTTTCCTGTATATTGTAACAGTAACTGTAGACCCTCTGCTACCTGAATGTGTATTTGAAATGTTTATGACTTGCTTCTAAAAAGGAAAGGGATAGCTTTTATACAATTGTGGAAAACTATTGTTACTTAATTTGACAATTTAATCTTGCCATCTTTGTAAGTAGCGAGGCACAAAAACAAAGCTGCAGCACACAGCATACTAATGCTATTTGCAGGAAATGTGCTGCGACAACATCAACAGCTTTTACTTCTAACAACCTAGACCTTTAGGGCAGTCACAGGTGATTAGTCGGCACAATATTTTCTCATTTAAAATTAGGATTTTGGATTCTGCAGAAGGAAAAACTATAGCGTCATCTGACTTAAAAGAAACAATTCAAAACTAAACATATTGTAGAATGACAACACAGCTATGGTCTGCGAGAGAGTCATGGAAGGGTATAACAACTAGTATTTTATTTGCATGTGGGTGTCATTCTTTTCTGAAGTAGTGTCATCTGAATCAAAAATAACAGAGCTACAGCCACAGAAAGTAAAAGAAAAAACAACCGGTAACTCCAGTTTTCCTGTCAGTCTGGTTATCCTTTAAGTTAATCTTTACACAATAAAAATTATTGTCTTCAAAGGGTTAACTCCTAACAGCGTGTCTATACCACCCTAACATTAATAATGCAACTAACACAAGGAGATGGTGCATTTTTTTCCATAAGTCAAATTTGACCATGATCATTCATAGTCAGGCACATAAAGGACATCCGATGATGTCCTATCTTTCGAAATGTGAAAACCTTCAGATTTTTACAACATGTGTGAAAAGGAGAAAATGGTAAAAAGAATGGTTCAAGATAAGTAATAACGACTCAAAAAAAAATTCTTTCTTAATTATACAAAATCACAAAATTTTCACCCAAAATCAAACTAAGAAAATGAGCAAATGCTGTAATGAAAAGGAGCAAGAAAGAAAGAAAAATTTATGAAAACCAAGGGATGGCTAGCATACAGACACTGAGGACAATCACAACAGTCTAACAGACTCCACAAAAAATAGGTGACCAAGGAAAAAAAATAGGATAAGGGGCCCGTCAAATCCAAAATGACAATATTGAATAAAGGCGCTCCGTAAGTAAGAATATTCCAAACTCCCTGGCACTTCCAACTTACCGTAATAGTCCCAGGGTCCACGGCCTTAGATGGCAAAAACAGAATTGTGGATAAAAGTTTAATTGTGCATTGATTACTCCTATACATGACCAGTGTTTGCAAAAAAAAAAACAAAAACAACAACAGCTGGAAGTCTAACACACGTCCCATCATTTTTCATTTTCCACTGATTGGCAGAAAGGTAAGTTTTGCTTGCAGACTGTATGTTCCTACAGCAAGCTGAGCATGATGTGAGACCAGAACATTGACAATGAAAGTTTCAAAATGGATAAAATATCACCTGAATTTCATGTCACTCTAATATCTTTACTGCTAGGCTACACAATAACACATAAGTAAAAGCTAGATGCAACAGGCAGAATACAGCCACTTCACTTGTAATGAATTTTTTTTTTTTTTTGGCAAACAGTGGTGCAAGATGTTCCTGATTCTGAAATAAGCTCTGTTTTGAAATATATTTGAGTTAGTCCTCATAGTCTCAGCTTTTCATTGTGACAAGCACTGAGTGAAAATAATGCATGATAAAACACATGGTATTTTACTTGTTCAAAAAGCCTATCTCATATCTCTCACAAAATATATCAGAGAAATTAGCATATAGTCTAAATAATGATGTCTGCTAATCATAAACTTCAGTGCCTCTTTGAACTCCTTTCTTCTGTCCAAGGATGCCATTACTGCTGTTCCTTCTCTTCCATCTCATTCCTGATCTCCAGGAACATGGCCCAAACATAATGAATTTATTTAGCACAGATTTTCTCACATTACTTTCACTTTATGGAAAACTGCCATGTACATAGCAATGATGTACAATTTATAAACAAATAAAGAGTCTAAACAAATAACTCTTGAAATAATCTAACTACCTTATACACAAACCACCACAAGAAAAGGCAATACAATTAGTAAAGGTTGCTAGCAAAGCTAACACCAGGTCAAAGGTCAGAAGTTATTCAGGCTGGAAGAGGATGGTAATGGTCTCATACTCAAAGCTCAGCAGATGTACACTCGCTGCCAACACTGCCGCACTTCAAGAAGTAAACATGAATAATGCAGTGGCCACTGCAAAGCTACTGGCATAAAGTGTAAGCTAGCAGCACAAAGTGAAAAACTGCTAAGCCCAGATCAAAACATGCTTCTAGTAAGTTTGATGTTCTCTATGCTATCCAAAGAACCCAGTGATGTGGGGAAACAGATCATGAAAATCAACTGGCATTGCTGAAATGCCTCAGTTATCAAAGTGCCAAAGCTATTGTAAATTCTGAGAATAAACCAAACACCAATCTTTATGTATAAATGTGCTGTGTACAAGTAAGGAAAGAGAGAAAGTAACACCCTTTCAGAAACCCCAATTCCAGACTCTGTGACAAAGACGTCCTGTCTTCATAATCGCCTTCCACCCCTCTTCCCCTCTGCACTGCAACAAAATAGAACACTCTCTATTCTATCCTCATTCAGTAGCTGGATCAGGCTGGTAGTAGTAATCTAAGGGAACTTAGTTCCAGAATGAAGTCCTTATCTCTGGGCACTCTACTGAGAATGTCTGGCTTTTAAACATGTCCTATGTCCAACTCAGGAAGTGAACAAATCTGGATTATGATGTTTTAGGTCAAGTTTGTCTCTTGTTGAAATGTGTGCTTGAACATGACAGTGAAGCATGTCATTCTCTGGACTTTTCTGTATGGGGATTCACCCCAAACTAACAAGATGTCTGGATCCAGGAACTTCTCCCTGCCAGCATTTTAAAATGCATTGAAACCTTGCATGGCTCCCTGCTTCATTGAATACTGCATGTTTTGGTAGCAATCTCAGCAAAAATGAAATTGCATTTCTTAATCTATAACATTCAAAGCCTCTTATGTCAGTGAAGTATCTCTCACACTGTGCCTTGCCAGACAGATTTCTAGGCTTCAAGGCACTTGAATCATCACTCCCATGACTCAAAACCTAATTTAAAACAGAATACTAGGAGCGCCCTAAAGGGGTAACAACTGCATATCAACCAAAAATCCCTATCTATCCACACCAAAACCAACACCAGAAGAGAAGAAATCTGAAAAGAGCTGATCACCGTCTCAAGGTATGTTCTAAGAAAATGTCAAAATGTTGAAAAATAAAAATACAAACATGCCACATATGGCCATGACATTCATGTACAGCATACACAAAAAAAATGCAACACCGTTTGAGTATCTCTAACATGAACTTGTCTTCCACCAACCACAAGGTTTACCAAAAATCTTCAATGTGAAATGAGATCAACATTGCAAGGGGCTGTTTTCAATGTTTTTTTCTCTAGAAAACATACTTGTAATAAAAAATGCTGAACACAGTCACAGCTCCATCTATCCTTTAAAGCACTGGTTTCAGGATGTCTACAGTGCAGTCAGTAGTCCAATATGTGTTTGCAAACAACCAGAAACCAGGATCTGAGCAATTTCGTCATTTATAATTCATTATTCACATTTTTAATTTTTTTTTTTGTTGCTATAGAAAGAAAACATCCTCATCTTCCATCAAAGCACAATCTTGACCCCATATTTATTAAGAAATTTGGGAGTCTCATGAAAGGACAGACACAGGTCATGGCATGGTAGTAATACTCAACAGGTGTGCACAAAAAAATACACCACAACACCAGTAAAAGTAATGATAGCAAAGGCATACTGTATAAATTAGGTGCATTTGTGTGTGCTTAGTATATTTTTGCGCTTCCTTCTTCCCGCAATCAAAAACACATGCAAAATATGATTATACACTCCTGAGTTTTAGATCTCCCAAATTATTTCTTTGCATAAATCAAGTGACCTACTGCGTGATGGTGAGGTAACAATGAAAGATTATGTTTTTGATTAAAGCACTGTGTTCACTGAGTACAAGGAGAGAAAAAAATTTACAATGCTGGTTTAAGTCTGAGAGTGGGGAAGTGAGAAAGAGAATCACGAAAAATGAGGACCAAGAGTACCATAACATAACAATTAACACGCCAAGATAATGAGAAGGCTGACAAAACCATGATTTTGTCTCCGATGCATTAATGTGACAGTTTGTGGTGGCTATAATAATAATAGAGGCTGTCACTATATGTGGTGTATCTCGATAACTACCATCCCAGCTCTGAAGACTTGGTCTGGCTGGTATGATGAGATCACATTTCATGGAAAACCAAGAACACAAAAAGAAAATTAAATTCATATTCATATGCTTTTTTTCTATTGCTGCACACTGCTCTAGCATTATTTAGTGACTGCTAAACTTGACAGTTAAACAGAAGCTAATGTTCCACATTTAACCTGATTTTAGACAGTGATGACTTTCAGTACTGCAAAAACCTGATGGAAATGCTATCGGCATATGAAATAAGGAAGTTTTAGGTCAAAGTGTATATATTAATAATCACTGCTTGTACATTTTCAAACACAATGAAAATTTGGCAAATGATTGAGTCTAGAGTGTCTGACAGCTGCGAATCTGTAATGATGGAACGGATCAAATGCAATGTTAACGCAGCACAAACATATCATCACCAGACCAAGTCTTAACAAAGTCTAGGGGATAAAAACAGTCAAGTGAGCAGCAAAACTGACAAATTACTCACTTCCATGTGAGTGAGAGCGTTTTCTCCTGCCTAGTGGGTAGAGAAAGATGAGGCACAAGATTAAAACAATCAAAGTAACGAGACCTTCCTCTTAGTCCGTCTTTCCATATAAATAGATGACTGATTCTAAGGCTGGACCACTAGAAAATGATTGCATATGTTTTCTTGCTCAGAGAACTCTATACAAATTTACAAGCTCTTAAAAGAAAAAAATTTCTAATACAAATAAAACTGTAGTACACTAACTATTTTCTGCAAAAGTGTGAAGTGCGTAATAATTGACATCTGTAACATCTCACTAATATGAGAAAAACTGTAAGCATTTTCTGCAAGCTAAACACATCTTAACCATATATTTTTGACAGATCATACAACAAAGTGAAAAACTTTTAATCTCAACTATGGTAAGTAAACAATGAATTCTTGGACATAAAACATTAGGTTCACAGGAGATTCACAAAATGAACTGTGATAACACACAAATGTCACAGTGCTACCTGTATTAATACCACTGATGTAATCAAATAAACACAAACTACCTGTTATATAATGTTAACTAATGGTTACTGTGAGATTTACTATCAAAGCAACAATTAGACAAAAATAACAAAACACATTATGTGGAAAGGGTATTTCACCCTTTTGTTTCAGGCCTTTAGTTGGCTTGTATGAGATATTCTGCAGCAGTAAGATTTTTATGTTAGCTCAGGCCATATTATGAAAAAGAGGCCTTGCTCAGGGTTTCACCATACACTCAGGTCTATTCTGTTGACGATTAGACTGTATGCCCTCCAGCAAGTCAAGATGAGGTTTAAGTCACTTTTGGCTAAATCAAGTTATTGGTATAACATGAAAGCTTAATAATGTATGTACTTTCATTAGGTGTCAAAATATTGGTATGACATTATTCTGGACCAAGATATAGTTATTTGAACTGGGGGGNGGGATATCCCATGCAATGGGAAAAAAATTCTGATTAAATAGAGCTTGAAGGACAATTCATCTAACATGCCCCACAAAAACTCACACCTGTTCCCATTCCTGGTCATTTTCTCATTAACTCCATGGTTTTGTGTCAAGAATTGCTTTACTCTCAATATCCATGACAAACAAAAATTTTATATCAGCTGGCCCAATCATCTTTAGAGCTTGATAAATCCGTTCCTAATCTAGTGACATGAGTCTCCTTCTGACTGGCTGTAAGACTTATCAGCTTATCATTTTCTCCACTAGAAACAAGGCAGAGTTCAACTATGAAAAATGTATTCACTGATGATGAACTTGCTGAAACCTTCATTAAGATATCAAAGCCTGCCTACAAAGTACTCTTCTCAAAAAGAAACCCTGAACAAAGATGTTTTTTTCACTGTCGGCATAAACAGTGCAGTTAAGCAGCAAATCTAGCAAAGCCTTCAGCAAAGAGTGCAAGAACATTCCCAAGTTACTTACCATCCTTGTCTAGGGGTTCTGCGTTGATAGTTTGCGTCTCCTTACTGTATGCCACATTTTCACGGGGTGGGATGTTGGTTTCATTCACCTTGACTATGGACAGCTGAACATTGCGTTTGCGTGGACTGGGGAAGACAGTTAACCAAACATGACAACAAGGATTCATTTCACTTCAGAGGGGTGCTCATTTTCTAAGGACCTCAAGTTACGGTAACTCATGACCTGTAGAAAATTTCCTTCATTTTACTGACATAAAAGTAGGAACAACATCTTTGGTCACCTACCACTCCAACTCCTCTCCCTTACTCTCACTGTCATTCCATCTAAATGTTACAGTATGCATGTTCCCTCTGATTTTCAATTAAATGTCTTCATGTACATATACAACCAATGCTGAGAATGCTGATGTTAAACATGAAAAGCAAAAGCAATATCAACAGTTGATTTATGACTAAACAAAAGAGTAAACCACATTAAATATGCATGTGCATTTCTCATGACTACAAAATGCCAGGCCCCCATTTACATTCAGAATTCACCTTTCCAAATCAACCAACCAGGACAAACAATTCCTCAGTGCCACGGCCTAAGAGAGAGACATGAAAGCGTGAATAATTGAGTAATGCTTATAGTTATGGTAAAGAAGTATTGTTATTAGATAATGGAGCTGCAAAGTAAACAAAACATGGATGTCGGATGGCCCAATTTAGCCATGTGGAAAGCATTTTTCAGCCTTTTGGAAAGATGAATTCCAGCAAAGTGACAAGTATGAATAAATGATAAACAGCTTGGCAATTAAACTTCATCACATTCACAAGTGAAAAGGCTAGGATGTAAAAACCTTGCATGTGTTACAGCTGGGGCTGCAGCCTCCCCTGCACCAGCAGGTGCACCTCCAGCAGCTGGTTTTGCCGTGGCTTGTGCTGAAGGGGCTTCTGAAAATAAAGTCAAAACCAAATCTTCTCTTGATTTTACAATAGGATCATCATTATTGTCAAATAACAGCTGCTGCAAATTTACTTACTAAATTCATGCTAAAACACATTCCATTCACAACATGATGACAAACCTGGTTTTGTATTCAGTGACTCATGTAAACACAGGTGAAAGAACCAAGCATGCTCTGCTACTGCCTTTAGGAGATATCTTGAAGCCCATTTGTTAACAGTGCCAGCCTTACGAAATTTAACCAATATTCTGATCTTCCCACTTCACCATGTTGTTCTGGAGCTTTCCCTTTTTACCAACTTTCTTCAGCCTCAACAATCTTACAATGACTCTGTCTTCATCTATTCCCCTGCCTCTGTGGACATTTCCAGTGCCTTAAGGAGGTCAGTACATTCAAACAAAGAATCAAGAGCATAATAAATAGCTATCCTTAAAATGTTGATCTCTTATTCATTCAGATAGTATGATACCCTCATCTGTTAAAACTTATGAGGAGACTCCTTTGCTCTAATGCAAAAAACATGATGTGCAATTCATCACTATAAGTACACTGGAGTTTTCACAAAAACTTGCACACCAAAGTGCTGAATGGTGAATATTTCTATTTAAGGATGATTTTTAAAATAGAACAACTACTTGCTGCAGCACCACTAGTCTGACACCAGATTTCACCTCACACAAAACTGATGATGCTCTACACATTTTCAATATGCCATTGCGTGCTTTTGAGCAAAATAAGCATGCTCAATGCAAAGAATGTGTGCCATCTGGGTCTGAGCCCTCAGGCTCACAGTAATTTATCTTATAAAACAACTCTGTGCGTTATTACATAAGTTAAACATTGTCATAGTTCAACAAGGAAGTTGACTCCTTTTGCTTTTGAATAAGACCATATTGTTATCTGTACTGATGGCTAATGGCATACTAACAAGAATGGGAACAGGTTCCAACATAAATTATGCTAACAAAGTATCTTTGGTCAAACTCCCTGAAATTTTATAACAAAATAAAAATGATATCACTTCTTTCCTAACCTGAAGGGGGAATGCCAATTTCTCGCAGCAGAGCATCTGGGTCTATCGATGCTGTACTATCTGTGCTTGCTTGTGAAACAGCTTTGGTTGGTCCCTGCAAAATGTATCAATCATGCAAATTATGATCACATTTCAAGATTCCATTTGATGCATTTACCAGGGATACCACTCCCTTTTCATAAAATTCTCTGAAACTTTTGTGGCTTCGCGGGAATTTTTGTGGACCTGGTGTCCCTAATCTGAAACTTCTACTTTCCAAAAAGCAAAATCATATTTTATCTCTAAATAAAGCTATTTTTAACAATAAAGAACCTAAATAAATTCTATCCCTTAAAAAAAGAAGACACATAAATTTACTACATAATTCTACGGTGCTGAAATCGAAAGCAAACTTGCCAACTCCTAATTATCAAGGATCAGGCACCAGATGAGGCTACTTGAATAAAACTCATCACATCGTTTGATTCCTCTGATTAGTCGTTCAAACATATTCTTCATTACTGTCAGAAATTAACTGTAAACACAAAGGCTATGACAAGCTGCTTTAAAATCTTGTTTCTCCAAATTTTTGGATAAGAGAAAGCTTCAGTTGGAATTGAAAAGTCCCTAGATACTATTAGGATAGGATGTCCATAAAAGATTTTGCTGCCTAGATCTTTTGCTTTCAATCATGAATCACAGACTATCTCCGAAAATTAACATAGATCTGCATGTTCTGTGAAGTTGACCAGCCTAACCCACACACCACCCAAGGAAGATGAGCAAGAGCGACAGGCGATTAGCCAGTCCTATTGTTACTGAAGTTAGGCCTACAGGGCGATTCTCCGCTGAGGAAAGCGTGCACTGGAAAGCGTAACGTCGAATTTGTGTGTCTCGTAAGGTTTCCTTTCTCCAAATGAATTTTCAAAACCAAACCAATTGTTTCCACGACAGTTCGGAATTTACGGAAACCATTTACTTGGGTTGGAAGTGACCTTTCATTAATTCCATCCTGTCTATCCATACACTGGCCTTACTGAAACGCACATCTACTGTGAGTGTGAATGCTGATCTATTTGCACGGTGGCCGTACTTAAACTTCCAACAAAAATTTCGGATCTCAGGAATTTCCTTTTCCTGAGAGTCATCACTGGTTCTCGGATGGACATCGGATTGCAATCTTGGAGCCACCAATATTCTCGGATTTCCAAGAATTCTCGGAAGAGTGGCATTCCTGTTTTAACAAGTTCAAAGCTTTATTTAGGCTAGTAGCCAATATTCCTGACAATACATGGCATGAATCAAAATTTATAACAATGGAAGAAAAAAAGCAAGAAAGAAGAAAGATGGGAAGAGAGCAAAGAAAGAAGGAAAGAAAGAAAGAAACTTTAAGCAACATCATCATACATTTCAAGACTCTTTTGATTTAAGCACATACTAAACTGTACTTTTTAATTTTCTTATCCTCCCCAAATGTATAGAGCTGTCAGAATATCCAGCTTTTCCTAATTACAAGCCCATACCAATAAATGAGTGGTCATTAGTTCAGTCCTTTGTAAGTGATTGTCTGCCTTTTCATTTAATCTCAGTCTATGTGCATTAGTGACAGGGGAGAATAAGAGAAACTCCAAATGAGCTCACAACCCCAGTCAGAACACATGCCTACTAATAACACAACTCTATTCCCATTCCCACCCCTAACTACGTCTAAGGCCTAACCTCACCCTTAATTCTAACCTAACGCCTAACTGGTAATCCTATTGCCCTTTAGGAGTGTCAGTTGAAGCGAATCCCTCACCCTAATGTCCATCAAGATAGAAACAGCAGGTGTGAAGCTCATTAGAAATTTCTCCCGCACTTCATTATGAATTGCAAAACCTCGACATCAACATGAAAAAAAAAATCTCATGGAAACTTCCCAGCGATTATCAAGACCTCTTTCATCTTTAATGAGAAAGAAACTTGTCTCTGGAATATCTGGAAGGACTTTCGGATTAACAAAAGCACTAAGGTGATGATGTCAGCTGCTTATGCTGCTGCCGTGGTATGCAGAAACTTGTGAAGACCCCCAGACTCTGCACCGGCACCGCGGCATTGCGTCTGCACGACAGAGTGGCAGTGTATAAGTTTACCTCTTTCTTTGCCTGCTCTTTCTCTTTTCGCTCCTTGCGAAGTTGCTCGATTTGAGCCTTCTTCCTGGCAATTTCAGCTCGCCTGTCAGCCATGGTAGCTGCGGCAAACAGTTACAATTCCCAGATTGGAATATTTAATCAATGCTGATGAGATTCAGGAAACGATCGGTGACTCACTGCAGCATTAACGCCGAGCCTATTATGATAGTAAATTCGTTTCCTGTTTTTATGAAAATCATAATTGGTAAAATTTGGCGAGTATTTTAACATTTTTCTACACAATCTTTAATTGCACAACGTTATGATATAAAAATAATTGGTTATGCCCAATTTTAGTCTTCATCATTAAATTTTTCTTTTATCTGGTTCCGTCGTTCCTATACAGCAGTAAATGAATCACCCATTCAAACCCACCCCGACATGCAGGGCTGATTTTCAACTAGGCCTAATTCACCCTAACCTCTTTGCCCTATGTCTATATACCTCTCCACCCTTTAACCCACTGATTCCTCTATCCCAAACTTTCGGGGGAGTGGGAAATTCGATTCAGCCTAAAATATAGAAAGGAATTTCGAAGCTATGCGTCCGGAAAATGCAACGCAGGTTGTGGTCAAAGGGAGAAAACTATAAAAATACTTTGTCCTTGTTTTTAATATTTATATCCCTTAGATCATAAAAAACGCGCCATTCTCGTCTTTCGTCTTCAGATTGATATGACCATATTATATATATTGAAGATGCCAAGCATTTTGGCATGCACTTTTAAATAGTCCTTATAAAATCAGACTATGTGCCATGTGGAGGGGGAAAAGGATTGGATTTTAATTTTAAAGTTTAGATAAATGCAGATACATTAATTTTGTAGACTCGGAATAGGTTTAGCCAATCACGTACATACTGTGTGGTTTTTGCTAGCTGGACAATTCATGAGAATGTCATGCTGGATTCATGTGGAAATGAAGTTGGCTTATCTGTGTCCCATATTATAAAAGAAAAGTCACATGGGCCCCCATGAATCCCGAATATTGCGCCTGCTTCACTTTCATGTCCACAAGTGTGCGGGTCCCTAAATTTCGAGGTTGTGAGGTCGTGGGTAAGAAAAGTGTAACTGTCTAAGCAATTGGGGGGCCTTTAGGCGAGATCTTCTAAAAGTATTTTACATCATGGCTTTGAGAACTGCAGTTTCATCAAGGGTTATTAAGAAAACGAAACCATTGTTTGTGCTTGAAAGTTATTTATAACAGACAGGCCTTATTTGTTCTTTGGTTTTAAGAAAATCATTATTTTTCGAACAGGTCCAGATCTCTAAGAAGAGTTGCATCATAGTGATGACCACAACGCCTGTTTTATTTTTTTTTAATTAGACTACCATTCGTACATTATTCATTATTTGGGCCATTCCCGGAAGAACTGCAATACCGGGTCGACCCGTGGCGAGAGCAGAGCAAGCCCTGGGCATCTCGCCTATGTCCAAAAATCAGTTTAATATCGTAGTGGCTCTCTGAGCCACGTATCAGATATTAAGCTGATAAGAACAGATACTACACTTTGATCTTAGCCAAAAGGCCGAGAAGCGATACCAAATAAAGGTAATCATTTCGCCCAGCCCAGCTTAGGCTTTCTACCCTTATAATCTCATAATATTACAATCTTACAAAAATATTATGATTAAAAGAATCTATTTTAAACAATAAATCTATTAATTAATTTTTTTTCTAATGAATTATATAAAAAATATTATTTCTGTGTGAAATTTACTTTTAAAAAGTTGACAGTACATTATTTTAACATAATTTTAAAAAAGCTAACAAATTTATAAGTTGTTTCCCTTACATATCAGGTTTTTATGGTTGTCTCCTGCATAGCCTTAAGTTACAAAGTGATGTAGTTTTAAATGTTTCAAGTAAATATTTCCGTGCATATTAGCTCAAAATCGATTGACTGCTCTTGACACTCGACAGAAATATTAGCCCTATTCTGAAATTGTATTCCTTGCCTTCCCATTACGCATGTTACACCCAAAGGTCAGTCATAGATCTTTCTCTGCGATTTAGTTAGCCAGATTACTAACGCTCGATACGAATATTATGTTTGAAACAGTGTGAAATTAAGGAAGGTTGGATAATTTTACATTTTTAGTCACAGTTGTCTCCCTTATATCATGTGTGTGATCGATCACTTAAAGGAAGACTGCACAGTCCTACAGACGATATTAAATCATACGATACCCTATTATTCCAATAAAACTGTCTGCCATAATGATATTATTATAACGTCTCTGCTGGCCCCAGACAACCCACCGGGTTACATTATCCAAAGTCCGAACTGTTACAACCACTGCGCGGGTGGCGTCCATAAGCTTACGTCAAATGCGTTCTAGCCACATGGCCAAGCTGTCTAGCCAGTTCTCTGCGGATAGTATGTTGGTATGAACGTTTTAATTCCTCTGTGAACAGTAGATATGCCAAACAAAATTATCCTGAGGCAATAAAAATGCAGAATACTTTTTCTGGCGTACATTATCAAACTTAACGTTTTGAATTTGGAAAACCAGAATCTTAATTAAAAGCTGAATAATACAGAGTCAGGTAGAGGTGTCTGTAGCTGCTGGAATGTAAGTGACGTCAGCGTGTTTGCCACAGCTTCTGCTGATCGGGGAAGGGGAATAATTCTGGACGCAAGGGCCAAACCCGGTAACTCTAGCTCTCCTTATTGCGTCATATTACATACTCGCACGGTAACAGAACGATGCTCTTTCTTCGCAAAATTGACTCGGTGAGTACCATAAATAATTTTTGAGGAAATAAAGTATTGAAAAACGGACAAACCCGGTAACTCTAGCTCTCCTTATTGCGTCATATTACATACTCGCACGGTAACAGAGCGATGCTCTTTCTTCGCAAAATTGACTCGGTGAGTACCATAAATAATTTTTGAGAAAAAAAAGTATTGAAAAACGGACAATTGGTTTTGATATGCTTGTCGTATCTTAAAACGCCCCCTCTTTCTAAAGTGGTTTTCATTTCAATGAATTTTTCCCTATGGTAGGGTAAAATGACTAAAATTCAGCTTTTTGTACGTTTTGAGGAAAGTCGTGAGGGTAAATCGGGTGAACCCCCACCCCCCCTCCACCCCCCCTTTTCGACTTTCTTCTATAATTAGTGTTTTAATTAGGCTACTTTATACATTTAACCTGTCTCTTGTTGGTAGTTCTACGAAGCTATTCATACCGTAGCTCTCTCTCTCTCTCTCTCTCTCTCTCTCTCTCTCTCTCTC
>JAWQUT010000155.1:562756-577749 GCA_033807755.1 Ellobium chinense
AAAAAAAAAAGGCTGAAATCTGAGGATGGAGTAAAGAGCCATGCTGCAGCAACTAGTCGTTGTTGCACCTGCGCCACTTGCCTGGTCACTCCTGTCTTACAACGTCGCGCAACAGCCTCAGGACCCCATCGTGAAGGTCAGCATTGTCGGTTTGATCTGCAGATAATCCATGCGACTTCTCCCTCTTCCCAAGGATTAAAGTTTAGCTGAAGGGACGGAAATTTGAAATTACACAAGAGACAAAAGCTGAATCGCAGATGGTGCTTAATAGGTTGACAGCCATTACAGCAACGCCAGGACCATCGCGTTGACTCTGACTGAATGTAACACTCCTAAATGTTCACGCGTTTTATAGACACAGGCAGGAGACTTTTGGCTCGCCCCCCGTACTTCAACATCCCTCGATAAACCAAAGCTTTTACTTGCACAATGGGCCTAACAAATGGGGCATGGAATGACTCGTATCTAGGCCTAGATCAGCTGCAGAGCCAACACTTTCCATAATTAGAGGGTCTGGGTGCGTCTATGACATTCTTTATTATAGGCAACGTCAGATAAGCTTTCTTGCAGCGTTAGAGGACGTGAGGTATCTGACTGTCTCCAGTGCCGCTAAACTATCACTATCCAAGATGCGAGTCGCTTTGGTGCTCACCTTTGTGGCTATGTCCCTATTCGCTGGAGTCAATGGTATTGTCACAGTTAGTTGTGCTAGACCACCAGAGGCTTGATGACGATTTGTATTGTTTGTCGTTGTTATGATGGATGGATGGATGGATGGATGGATGGATGGATGGATGGATGGATGGATGGATGGATGGATGGATGGTGATGGTGGTGAATTAATGATGATGTAACCAAGTTTGATTCGAATACTCTGAATTAATGTTTTGCTCATATAGCTCCATACAGCCAAACGAGTTCCGCAAAGCAGTCCATACATCACGAGAAACATTTGAAAAACATGACAAAGCGGAGAGGTTCATCTCTGAAAAATAAGCACTTAACTAGTAAGACTACTGCAAAGCTTATACTTGGGTGGCTAAACCTCTCTTGAGTCTACAGATGCATTTGCGCCTATCTAAGCCTTTGAAATTTAAACCCAGTCCTTTCCCTCCTCACCACAGCCACGGCCAATTTTCTAATTTGATTGCATACCCCTATGTCAGCTGCTGTTGGCATCTTCATACCTGAATATTGTTGTAGAAAGTTTGATGGGCTCGCATAAGACAAGAGGCAAACGAGGTACATGTACATGTGATGTAACGCTCCCATTCCAGGTGCTGCCTGGGAGTTTGACCTCTGCTTCAACAGTCTCCGCATCTGTGACCCAGATCCATGCCTGGACCAGCCACCGTGTCCACCCGGACAAGTCTGCCAGTGAGTTATGGGACCTGCTTTGTAATGTTACACCTTAACATCTTTGGCACCTATTGTTTTCCGCCTCTATATATTATGTTATATATATCATTCTTATATTCAATGGAATGTGCTCATACTTAATAGCTGGTTTGGTGCAATTTTGAAAAATTAATTTGGTTGTTCCTAAATGGGATTAATTTAATCTTTAAACTGCAGCTGGTTGCTGTAAAGTCAGAGCTTTTCAGACATTAGTTTAAGTGACATGGCATTTGGCTGGAATCACCTTTTTAAACATGTTTTTCTTAAATTCTGTGGCAGAACTTGTTACTGCACCCCAGCCTGTTACGATGAATCGATTTTAACCGGCTAACATAAGGAACTGTCATTGCAATCCTGGCTGTTATGATGAACAGATTCTAACAGGTCAAGGTATAGCTTTCCCTCGCTTCGTTGCGTCTATGTCCATGTTTTTGCCTTCTTTCAACCTGATGTTCTGAAGTAAAATTTCTGAATATATCATCTCTTTATTGCTTGTTTGCGTCTATGTTACTTTTACTATATAATGAGACAAAAAATCTTAACTTCATGTTGCCTCTTCAGACACTTGGCACATCAGCAAATACCCTTCAGAATTCAGATCACAGCATAGTCAAGCCGTGGTTATGCTGAGACACAAGAGCACACAGACAAACACACCAACAACTAACTTTAATAACAACAACAACAACAACAGGGTAGTCTTCTAAAAATGCATGTAATAATGACGATAATGTAGTTTTATCTTAAAAGGCTGATTCCTACTCACGTGACTTCACACTATATCATCCTCAGCAGACCTGATCTTTTACGACTTTCTCAACTACCCAGGAAATGCTGTACAGTAACTCTGCCATTTATAGTGGCTGATCACTAGCGCTATGACAGTATCTCCCATTGTCTTTAGTCAGGTTTACCCATTTTACAGATCAGTGGACAGAGGAACATGTGAATGAATAGCTTTCCTAAGGCACTTACAATATGACCATAGTCAGGACTCGAATCCACAGGCTTTCCTTCCTGAGTCCAGCACCGTAACTATTTGACCACACCATTCCACAAACAAAGGATATGGCAAGAACAAACACTAGCAAATCATTTCATCATTTTTTATTTTTGTTTTGAGTATGCTTAGACAGGCCAAAAAAAAAAAAGAACAAAAACAAAAATACATATGTACATATACATTTATAAATAAAAATAGAGACACTGACATCTTGATTCGATTCGACTTCATATCAGATTCATGAAAAGAAACATTAGATACACTTGTTCAGCTTATTTCTTGGGCTATCACATTCACGTCTAACAAAAGTGAAGACCTCTTCTGACTGGACTATGATCTGATATTGGGCTGTGCCTCTCTCGATATTCCCAAATATCTAACATGAATATTCCCAATTCGAGTATTGTTCATAATCGATACTATAATGTCTCAGTGATTCCCAAAGGCCTTTTTCAGACAGAGTGCATGGTAGTCCGCATCTATCAGAGACTCACCTAACCTCCTGAATGTTTAGGATCAAACCTTTCACAAGATGCAAGATAAGGATATTATCGATATATGCTGGTGGATGAAACTCATGTCTATGCATTGTGCACAAGTAAGTTTCAATGTTGTTGGCTGTGTGTGTGCAAATTGGGAGACAAAAAAGGAGGAATAAGAGGTGAATATTGGTTTTCACCTGCATGATCTGAGAAAAGATTACACGCACATAATGGACCCATGCACAACTGCAGATTCGGGTATCACATGCCCTGACTGAAAGAGGCCTGAGACAGTGTAAAAAGAGATTTACAGTATTTAATAAGGTTGAGAGTGATCTGGATACAAATTTCTTCAAATTAACAACAAAATACATTCCTATTTTCAAATCAGTCAACAGCTAAAAATAAAATGAAGCAACAATATCAATAGTATATGAGAGCTTATGCACTAACAATGGGATCTCTTATCCGTCTAAGAACTACATTAACTCTTCATGTTGAATGCTACTATGGGTGGTAACAAAGATTCCATTGTTAATGCAAAAGCTCTCAATAGTCTAAAGCACTCTTTGGAGTCGAGTGCTTCTGCAAGGGTCAATATCGAAAATACTCACTACTCATATCGACTAAAGCACAGCCCTAACTGATGTGTCTATGGGCAGATGAGATGGCAAATATCTTCACTTGTGCAGAACACATTACAACGAGGAGTTGTTATGCAAAGAAAATAACAGAACATGACATGAAAGAAGGGGNGATAGGGATTAGCTCAAAATAAAAGAGCATGAAAAATGGGGAAGGGCCTAGGATTAGGGAAGGGGGTGAGGAAGAGAATTGTGAGGATCATACCTTGAGAAATAATGGAGGAAAAAAAAAACGGAGACAAAAACGTCTCTTAAATGGGACTTAATGAGAAGGAAAGTCTGAGCACAATCAAGAAAGGAAAAAAATAAAAGGGGGGGAGGAAAGCATCGAAGATGAATAAAAAGAAAAAAATACGGATAGACAGACCAGTAAGAGTAAGGGGAGCAAATCAGGAGATCAAGCAACAGTACATTTTCTTTTTTTTTTTTCTGGTCTCTCAAGTAACACACAGCAACAGAAGGGTGTAACATACAGATAAATGGCAACTGTTCAACAACAGGTGTGAGAATGACAAGAGAAAAGACAAAGTATGGTCTATCCATGAACTTTCTCTACAGGACTGAAATTCAAAATGACATGAAATAGATGATGGAAAAATGTGAAATGGATTGGGATGATGGGGACAGGGGGGTTTGAGGTATACTGACCAAAAGAAATGCCAATAAATGAGGACAGGTCACATTAAAAATTTAAGAACGGGAAAACAAAATATAACAAGAAACAAAATTTGTTTCATTCTGGGGCAGTTGTGGGCATCTAATCCAAAAATAGGGAAAAAAAAAACAACAGTCTTCATATAGGGCTGCAATTGACTGGGAACTAAAAACTTTATATTTTATGTTCCCATACTTGCCTCAGCCTTGCATGATCCTTTAAGCATGTCTGTCTTATAAATGGCGTTTGAGGGCTTTCACTTTAGCTGCATCTCAGTGCATGTACACGTCTAACACATCCTATCATTTTGTTATCCTGCTAATATACTATACTCGCAATGCGAATCTGCTGTCCACCCATACCTATCCCATTCATACAGTAATTACAGCTGAGCACAGATAATTCAAATTCACCAGGGTCATCTTGTCTTGTTCGAGTTTGCTGAATCTCGAGGAAAATGTGAAGGTTAGTATAGAGACATAAATTCAGGTCTGAAAGGTTTGTTCAGGGAACCATGGTTTTGTCCAACATGTGTTTGAGATATTCATGCTCAACTGTAATCTTCTATCACTAACACATGATTTCCTGAAAAATGTCTGCCTTATGTACAACTCTAGTCAAACTACCAACTTTGCAGTCTTTCCCATACATGGGTGTATCCAAAGATAATTTCATTGTTCATCATGCTAGGAAAGCTATACCCTGGATATGTTGAATTTAAAATCACACACTTTATTGATATCATGACCGTAATGATATATTAATGACGTAAGTCTCATATTACTAATGATGTACATTTGTTGCCCCAGTGCAATATATCTGATTCTGCTGTTATATCAGACTTGCCACTTTCTCATCAGAACAGATTTAAATCCACTGGCAAAAATGTGTGAATCTGGTGGGATAAAAATTTGAGTCCTCACAAGATTTCATAACTAAGCAAATTTACTCACTTACATCTGCTGACCTCCCAAAGCTGTTTTGGCATTCTACTTTTGACTTGGCCAAAATACCCCTATCCAGGACTACCATGGCCACATATGATGTCACTGGCCAAGATCCTCTGACACATGACACAGGAGATTCCACAATTGTTGATCCTGTTTCCATTTAATGTTTTCTCATGGCCCATGACACCAAAGTTAAAAAAAAATTTTTAGGCATTTCTATGAATTGAAACTGTCTTGAAAACTTTTCAATTGTGGAGAAAGACAGAATATTAAAAATCTTAACAGGGCGATGCCAAATTTGAACACCTGAATAAAGCTAAACTTTGAAAAAAAAAAAAAAATGTATGATTCAGATTAAATCTGAATAGGTGGCAGGTCTGTTATGTGCTTTGTAAGTGACAGAGTTATTGGACTGAGGCAACGGTATTAAGTATGTACACAAAACATATTAGATAAACACCTAACTAACTTAGGCCATGAGACCATATCAGAATTTGCTTTTTTCAAATGAACCTAAAACAAACAATTTAAGTCCAATAAATATTATCTATACAGAAGCCATGGATGTGGCAAGAAAAACATGTAGCGCTGAAATGTACATGACAAATTTTATACGAGCTGACACATTCAAACTCTATAATAAAATGATGTTGCGGCCTTACTGAATATTTTCAATGTGTGTGTGACAACGACCTGGTATCTCACTGTAAATATGCATAAATGACATAATGGCCTTGGTACATCTTTGGTTTAGCTCAACGAGAGGCATAGGGATGCGATAACGCATATCACTTCACCATGACAGCCCAGCCCATCTCTGAGAAATCGTATGGAGCAACCTTGCATCTGATTGACTAAAATCTTTCCAGAAGTGAAGGAAAAATTAAAACAAAGTTGAAAAACAAAGTGCAGCTCAACAGGGTAGCAATGGTTTAAGAGTTGCACTAACCTGGGTCACATGTTCAAAATTACGAGCTAGTCTCCTGGATTTTTAAGTTTGTGAGGTTGTGCTGATTAGTGTACAGGCAAATTCCTCAAGATAAATGAAACAAAAGGCATCTAAAACAAGACTGAGCTAGGTCTCCCATACTGTTCTGGAACTCCAAAAGAAATGCAGGTATCTGGCAGTGTCTGGACAAGGATTTACAATAATTTTCAACACTCATTGTAAGTTTGTGGTTGAGCTGCTAAAATTCATCCCCCTTTCCGAATCAGAAAATAATGTAACCCTTAATTAAAGTGAGTAAGGTGACATACATGTACGCAGTGACAGTACAAGAGGAAAAGGGCGCTCACACATAACTCCCAGGTTTTCAAACTTTCTTGTAAGAATGACAAGTCGCTGATGACAATCTCTCCCTCCTGATGAGGTCACTTTGCTCCTGGGATCATTGGCTACTGCTAATAAACCACAAAGCCACATAATTTCATGCCCAATAATTGTAACAGACAACTGTGTACCTAGCAGTGCAAAAATGAAACTCACAAACTGGAATCTTGAGTTGCTGATACATCTCCAGATTGAATAACTGAACTATTAAGAGGACCTTATGATCTAGAAAACCTGCATACCGTACTCTTAAGTAATGTTCTAGTCTCAAATCTCTTCCATTCATTCTTGCATTTTTGTTTTGACTAAAAAATCCCAACCCTGCAGTTCTCTGAAAGACATCTGTATACAGTACACATGAAAGAGACTAAAGATATCAGCCCATTAGTTCATACCTAATGTCTGGGAGAAAATACTCCATCCATGACGCCTCTGGCCTGTAACTTCAGACAGCCATGGATACTTTTCCCATCCATTCTTTTTTTAACTTCGTCCTACAGTCTCTAAACTTTCTCAATTTCTACCATGGGCTATATAAACAGCTCAGGTGTGTATGATGACCCTGGGAAACAACTATGATGGTTGGTTTGTTTGTTTGAGTTAGAGTTTTAAGGTGCATCAGCACAATTACAGATAAACTGCATCTTTCTGATTGTAATACTCAACCACTGGGTAGAATTATATCAATTTTTCCTGGACAGCAGTTACTAAGTGTACTTTTAAAACTTTCAAGAGACATCTAAGTTTTTTTTTTTTTTTCGGTCTCAATCCAAGAAAACCCATTGATAAACAGCTGAGAGTTTAAGAACTTACTGGAGATGACAAGAGGAAGCAGTGCCCTGTGTCACAAGACTTAAAAACTATAAACTGATGCAGAAAACAATCTCCATAAATCTCCATACAGTCATCAGTTCAGACTTTATACACAAATATTCTCTCCTTCATACATCATTGCTCAGTGCTAAAAATACTGCACCTGAAGGATCATTTTATGCTGCGCACATAGGGCCTCCCTAACTGTCATGGTAAAGGTTTTGTGAAGCTTCTACTTCAGGTTTGACATGCCAACACTGCTTGCTGGTAGAAAATAATCAAACACACAGAAAGGTGACAAAGAGATTTCTGTACAGATAAGGATAACATTAACAGCAAGAGCTAGGCTAACAAGGATAAAACCAACAAGTCTAACAAAGAGATCTCTCTAGTTACCATAGCAACAAGGGAAAAAACAAAAACAAAGAAAATTGCACTGATATTATGAAAATGTTGGCACGACCAGAATAAATACACAGCATTTACAACAAGGTCAAATGTTGAAAATACCAACACTTATAACTTACGCCTTCACTCGGTCAAGCATCCCCTTCCAAAATATTTCAATCTCACAACCTCAGCTATTATATTGTCAAAAAATTCAGACACACTCTCATGCCCACAAATCTGACATACCATCATCATACTGGCAAGTGGGTTATGTTTTGACATATCATTTTTATGTTGGAAAGAGCGCTACAAGTCAAAGAATAAAATAGATGACAGGTGACCAACTACTGTAAACCAATTTCCTTATAGGTTCAATAAAAGTTCCACTTTTCCTTTCAATGGGCACTACTCAGCACCCACTCAACTTCACTGTTTTCTTCTGGTCATAGGAGATGGGGGGAAATATTTTCCCCCTCACCATAAATTTGGGTGAGGATCTGACAGGGAGAGTTAAGATTTCATTTCAATTCTTTTCTGTTTCTGCAAAATAAATAAGGAGGGACTGGCAAACATTTAATGAATTTCTGGAAGGATTATGAAATTTAAGTGGGAAATTGCATGATTGCTTTGTCTTGAGAAAATGCTGCTAAAATTATGCAGTCAATACTGGTATCATGTATAATGTTATGTGTGCTGTTCAGTTGCCCAGTGATAGCAAAAGCTGACAGGGATTGTGGTGGGGAGAAGAAGAAGAATGAAGGAAGGGGTGTATCAGGTAGAGGTTTCCAGCTAGACATTAACTCTGATGTCATGCCCTAGAGGTGTTTTGGGGGTTGGGGTGGGCACACCAGCAGGCAAACCTTAGCAAGCCTCAAGCCAACTCTTCAGATCATTTAACATTTTGGGGAAGACTTACAGCAAAGACTGTCCCACATCTCTGACTGTTACTGTGCAATAGCATTACTGTACACCCTCTCCCCTCCTCCCTAGGGTGTAGACTATTTATAGAGACTTCAGAAAGGAGACCTGAGACCCACCTATACTGCTGGTGTCTAGGTCTAGATCCTTTCCATATTCCTCACACTTTTATGTTATGTTCTATTCACATAACTTGAATCTCATCTTGTTCAAGCTTACTGGATTTCAAGGAGCACATAACACAGAGACATCAATTTGAGTTTGAAAGGTTTGTTCGAAGAAATTCATGATTTTGACTCACATGAGTTTGAAGCATTAGTGCCCAACTGTATTTCTTTTACGGTGATTTCTGTGAGCAGTGTAGCTGGTATCATTCATCAAATATCCCAACCCACTTCCAAGTAATGTCAAACACAACCACATACTGGCTTTATAAAATTGTTGGCAAAAATGTACATCACCCATGTGTACATCTGCACATACATCCAAACACACCCATATGTAGATCTATACCCTTAATTTTCATATATGTGTACACTTGTACAGAAGCCCAGGTATACCCATATGCATCTACTTCAGGCGTCACACTCCCACACTTATCATCATAACTTTCAAATACAAAACATACCACTCAGGTGGATTCGTAAGAGCGGAGGAAAAGGAAATGACACATATAACACAGATATCAAAATCCATGCATTTGTAATCAAAATGAGGGGGGAAAAAAACCAAAAGCCACACTCACATATGCTGAATCTAAGGGGAATACGACAATAACATTAAAATTATTTTAAAAAGCCATGTCAAAAACATGCATGATTCTAGTGACCTCACTGTATTTTCAAGTATGCGTGTCCAATACACACACAATGCCCAGAACACACTTCTTAAAATATACATGCGCAAGCTGTAAAATATACAAACTTTTAGCCAGAAATAAGTGTACATACATACATACAAAGTTTACACATCATGACTCGTATCCCATCCAGAAACGAGGCCAGTGGGTCAGCTGTTCTAATATTTGTTCTAGATAACTTTCAGGATATCAAAATTATGTCAATGAGATATGCAATATCTGATCTCCTGAATCAAAAACTTTTTGGTCCAAAGTTACACTGTCTTGACCTACAAATCATACAATAACTAGAATGCATGACTAATACATAAAGACTTTTGTACTTCAAAGCATCTGGGCCATTGCTTAGGCTCACAGAGATCACTTTTGTGCAATGTACAAAGCTGTTTTGCTTTTTTACTTTTAGGGTGCTTACAAGTGAAGCATTCTTTTTTTTCAAGCAATGCCAAAGACCACTGTAAATAATTTTCTTACAGTATAACAACACCACATTATTATCATATTGTGTTGAGGCATAAAATTCTAGGCTAAGGAAAAAATAAAGCCATGATGCCAACATGTAAGAAACACTTCTAGTGCTTGACACAGTGTTGGCTTGCATTCTCCAAATTTTGTTTGAGCCTGTGCACAATATACTGTCTGCCAATATCAAGCAGTGAAAAACATAACACGCAGAAAAAAGAAAAGCCTGTAGGATAAACCTCTGATATGCTGTATCACCTTTTCACATGTGGAAGAAATAGGACCTCACAGAACAACTTCATCAACTTTTTATCACGCAAATTCCACGGAAGGTGCATTGTGACGCTCTATTCTAGAACATTTTTGATGGATGCCAAAACTCACTGGCAGTGCTCACTCAGGGCAATTGATGTTTGAGAAGGAAATAAGATGAATATTGCGGTGGACGAGATGATCTGATTACAGAACATTGGAGGGCGAGAGAAAAAAGTAATTCTAAAGGGGCAAGAGGACTGCTTATTGACATATCACTATCATAAACAGCATGACTGGCTTGAGGTGATACAACAGAGTCAAATGACACAATTAAGCATCGTCGGCAATATCACACTCTAGACTGAGCATCACAAAAGAAAATTTGCACATTCCATGGAATTGCCGTGAAAACTTTCCATCACCGTTCTTGCATGACAACAGTAATGCCTGATCATCATAATTTCATTTCAACCTCATATGCTGTTTGTTGCTACAAGACAGCTTTCATGATGCTTGACTCTCTGCAGGATCACCACATTCACTCTCCAAATCTCAACCACACAGTGTATCACTTTGTGTACTCAGCCCAATCACATAGTCTGTCTACTTCTTTGTGAACCCTGCTCGTAAACAATCAGCTGCAGAGAGCCCGTCTTTTCAGAGAACCTGAACAAAGCCAGGAGGAAAAACAAACACAAGCAAGACCTAACATGACAAGGTTCCGAATTCACCCTTTTTTCGAGATGACAATGTCAGGAACAAATAAATTCCCTCAAAAACTTGTCAATACGGCAAGAAAATTTTTGAAAATTAGATTTCTTAATGGGTTGAGTATTGAAAACTGTCCCTTTGCATTATGAAAACTGCCTAGAACTTTGCTTTCTCACAATCATGCAAAGTATACCTTCTGAAATACTGGAATTCAGTAATGTCACACCTAAGATCCGACAAAGCTAAAACTCACCAAAGCACACAAAAACAAAATGTGTCGAAAGTTCAAAACTTTCATTCACTTTTCATAACCCAAATCCTCAGTGGTTTCCATGAAAGCAAGACTCATTGTAATCAAACATGTACATAGCACTGCTACAAGGCAATGAAACTTTTCATATGTTATCTTTCCTTGTAATTTCTAAGGGGAGACCATATGTGTATGTTTTTATACACTTTACAGAGTGCTGTTTTTTTCATAATACTGCAACATAACGAGGGAAAAATGAATTCATCTCTCTCCTCCCGTTCCCTCTCCCAACCTTGCCAAACACACAGTCTTGGAAGTGGCTGACAACTACATGCTAGAGTTCACTAACAATACCACTACATGTCTCCTACATCTGAAACAACATAAACTCGAACACAAAACGTCTCGCAAATACTAAGGCAACAATGAATATTATGCTATGGAAATTAACAAAGCAAAGAACTCATTTCCAAAATGCATCAAGGCAATCTTCATATCAGCAAGAATCACTAACTCCAGTTGATTACAATTTTGTTTTCAATGAATAATAATGAAGAGGAAAAAAATATGATGTATCTTCTCCCTAATCAACTGTTAAATAAAAGCCCATGAAACAAAATCCTTTAAAGAGCTCTAGGGTGAGCCCAAACAGGACTGTGATTGTTAAAGTGACATTATAAAGATTTGACTTTTTTCCTTTTAAAGTTTAGTAAACTTATTACTTCTGATATTTAGTTCTATGCAAGTTTGTGGTCTATTTTTCCAGAATATGTTTCTCTACTCTCTCTCACTTGGACATATTAAAGAAGGCCAAGGTGTTGTCAGACATTCAGTCCAGCAAGCATCTGTGTCCTGCTGGACCAAAGCCATGACAATCTGAAAATAATAACTTGTAGATCTGTCAGACATTTGGTAATTTTCACTGGCCAGAACTGGCAGTTTGCCATTTGTTGACGTACATGTCTAGTCTCTGCAAGAGTAATATGTATGATGGCAGTGAGAGAACGGAGAGGAATCACAGAAGGATAATAAAATTCCTTATGGGCTTCAACATCAAAATCTATGTACTTTCATGTATCACCTTGGCCTCACATCTTAACTCTGGTAGTGCTAGGTGTCTTGGGACCAACCACGCGCTAGTTGCTGGTTTTGCAAACAATAACCATTTCGCGTGTTACATTGCCGGCCGATCAGCTGCAGATTTCGGCTGCTGCCTCACACGAATGGCACTAGTAAGTGAATTTATTCCACTATTGTGCCCAGAGTAGTGATGTAAAGATAAGACCTGGTTCAATTGCGGTGTTAGACAAGTTAACAAAATGAAGAATGGACCTGATGCATTTTGATAGAAAAGAGCCTCAGTATTTCTTCTCCTTCTGAAAATGATTTGTGCATGACTGGTGGGGATAAAATTATTTTTGCATATGTCTTGACCAATATTGTGGTTTATCATGGCTACAGATTTACATATGAAGGAAATTTATGCTTAGTAGGATAAACAGCGTAAGTGTGGTATACAATACAATAATTGGTTTTAACCTGTCATTGGTTATGTTAGATGCAGCTACACTAGTTACTCTATATTAATTATGTGATCACTTTTGCTTCTTAAATTTTAATTCTGAGTATGTAAGATAATTATAACAAATAAAAACAGATTTGGAATTTTTCTGTGTTTGGCATGTATTATCTAGATAAATTTATCACTAATTTAATAAAATGTAAAATAACTTATGGTATATAGAACATATGTGACATGTTACACCTTAAATTACTGACAAGGACCCCATGTTGAGTTCCGTCAAAAATTCTTTGCAAATATCAACAGACAGAATTGATAAAACTACAGCTAGATCTCAGATTGGTGTCTGCTATGCACAGTATCAATACACTTTCAAAATGAAGCACAAAAATTATACACAACACTTCTAACATCTCACAACAAAAGGACTTATCTTCGGCAAACATTTTCAAGAAATTCTATAGGCTTCGTCTATATGCAGTTCTTTGCTACAACAATACGCATGTCTAATTTCTTCTACTATATCAAAGGCAATTGAGAATTTGCAAAAACATTATTTTGGGAGATGAGCAATAACATGCAGATATGCAGGAAATGATTTCATTAAGAAGGAAGACCAACATAAGCTCTTTTGTTGTGAGATGTTAGACTAAAACTCCGTCTTTCAAATGGTCCTATGTGACCCTAACTTCCAACTCACACAGTTAACCTACATTCAAGTCTCACTAACACACTATTCTGTGTTTTCTTTCATATATTCCTTGTTTCCTTTCATTCTTTTCTTTCTCTGCCTCTCTTCCAGTCAGGCTATATAACACTTGCAGGCAATTTGTCAAACACATCATTCTTCCCATGCTGAACGCTGCCGCGCCGCCGTGGTAATGTCGGATGCTCCGGACACCCGCTTGCGATGAGTAGATCTGTGCACTCCGTTGACCCTGAGCTTCTGGCATACCACAATGCATTGCGGCCTTCATGGTCCATAACTGTGACATTAGCATTGTACTGGGGATAAGAGAAAATGTAGGTTTGCCTTTACTGTTATTCTGGAGATAAAAGATGTCTATGGAAACTCACTGACTAACAAAACCAAGGTATTCTCTTTGTCCACATTCAAAATGAATAAGCCACAGGTAGTGCCTCCCCTTACATGGTACCAGCCTACAAGAGAACACCTGATAGTTAAAGAGAAGAAAGATATAAACTACTATTGTATGGCAACTCACCCATAACAACAACTGAACAAAGACAACATTGCCGAGAGCTGCTGCGATGTGAAGTGCTGTTCGGCCGTCATCTTTGCTATAAGGAGCGTTGATGTCTTCTGGCTCTGCATGACCCAAGATGATGATGATGTTTCTGATGTCTTCACGAACGAGCGCGTCGATGAGTTGCTGAAAACATTACAAAATTCTTTTATGTCAATGAACAAGATGAATTGTATATGTGGAACTACACCACAAAATGCAGATCATGTTCTTCAGCACTACCCAAAGTACGACCAAGAGACAGAAATTCATTTGTCTGGAGGCTTGGTGATTTAGCTGAAACTGGGACAGCAGAGGAACTGAGCCGCATAGCATCATTTACACAGACAATTGGCCTCCTGATGTCATATGTCTGACATGAAAAACGCAAAGAAGAAAAGGAAGAAGAAATGAGCTAGAAGCTGATCCAGAGCCTGCAAACCACAATAATTGCACAATGTAAACACTCTTAATACAATGACCCATTTACTGCTGATTTCTCGACAGACACAACAAAAATGTCCCCCCTTTTCCTTTCAAATTTTTGCATGAAGTGATAGAATAAAAAGCTACTTGACGTTACAATCAACAAAGACAGAAGACTACTGTAGGAATTATTCCAGCGGCTTACGATTGTAAAGAAGAATTTAGGAGTCAACATCCAGAGGATGCTGTCATGTTTAACTGCATAGTCATTGAACCCAGGACTCCAAACTCTGGTAAGATTCATTTAAATTAACATTCAGAGTATAACATTAACATGGCCAACATGTGTAATTTATATTTAAAATATTTACTTTCCTTCTCCTTCACTGTCTCAACTTATTCTGTCTCTAAGCTGAGAAATCATCCTCCTTTACTCTCCAAGTTCTTCTCTCTCCATGCTGAGAAATTATCACGTCACAAGTGTTATATGTCCATTTGGTATAATTTCTGATACTCTTCCAAGTTATAGTTGGGGTAACACCAGGGGTAGAGTTAGGAAAGAAAAGAACTTTTAGAAGGGACAATTCCACCAGAATATCACGTCCGTTATGCTAATGTCTGAAAAGCTTTGACTTCACTAAAATTGGTTTTGGTTGTTTCTCAGAGCAGTTAATTCAT
>JAWQUT010000155.1:578102-592809 GCA_033807755.1 Ellobium chinense
TCACAGTAAACAGCGGTCCAAGTTCAAAACGCTCGACGTAGAGTCGACAAAGAACGATTCGGTAAACAAAAATGGCCGACTTCTAAAGGGCGTGGGCTCGGAAAAGGGGGCATAACTCTAAAGGAGTCAAATTTTCAGGTGTATTATTTCCCTTGAGCGATTTCCGAAGTACGCCTATTGACTGCTGTAGAATAAGAGCTTTTCAGAAATTAGTATAACTAATATGACATTCTGCTGGAACTGCCCAAGAGAGTTTTTGGTGAAATGCAGAGACTCTCTCCCTAACCTCACATCTAACTGCTACCCTGCCCTCAACTATAATCCAAGCATACCTAGGGATGATCACAGAACTTTTCAAAGTGGACATAAAACATTTGTGAACGGAGGTGATGATATCCATGCTGAAAATGACAGTAACATCAGAAACTCAATAGATCTACATGAACTTGCCACGCACAACCACCTACCTGATTCACTGGAATATCTATGTAGGGTAATGGAGGTAAATATTCTTTTGCTTCATATTTTGCCCTAATCCATTTCTCTTTTTCCTCCCTGAAAGTAAAGAAGAACATTATGCAACCCTCTTAAATGTTGAAGTTAAGTAATTTCAAACTAAGAGAAACAAAGGATATTCTTGCATTTCTAGCTTTAACTTGTACACAAAATTCCTGATTGCCATTTGTACTTGAGGAATTGCAGTACTGGTAAGTGATCAAGGATTCTCTTTGAATTATAAGCACAAGAGGTTAAAATATTTCACTGTGTCCCAAAGGATCACTGTAACTGACTTGCGACATGCCGCAAAAGTAAGATGAAGAGATGTGTATCTTGGAGGGATTAAAAGAGGGTCATAGTTCATGAGCAATTAAAGACTTTTGTTCCTGTTACCACTAAGTACTCACCTCTGAGTGGTCTGTGTAGGCCTGGGCCGACCTTTAGTGTTGGCCTCCCACACACTGTTAACTGTGCCATTGCCTATAGACACCATCACTTTCACTATGTCGTTCCTGGTGAGGAGAGAAAGGTGGAGAATATCACTGAAAACTTAAACTAGAAGTTCTAAATTCGATGACATTTTCAGAACTGCCTATGTTAATTTCTTCAGATTTTCCATTTCAATAAGTTCATGAAAATTGTGACTTTTGCATATCCTTTGATACTGCAGGGCTTAAGAATCCTTTCTTTTAAAAAAAAACAACAAAACTTGAGGACTATTTCAGGACCCATGACCATATTTGTGAAAATTAAGCACTTGGTAAGGATCTTACTACAGTATTAAGGATTCTCATGAAGCCTCAGCTGACATACTGATCATTTGAAGAGACAAGAAAGTCTCACTTACGGCCACTCATCCAGATCAAGAGACCGAACCCTAGATATGTGAGTTCCCAGATTGCGATGAATGCCTGAGCACTCAATGCACACCAAAGCACCTAAGTTTATACTGGCCCAGTCTGGACCTGAAACGAAAGAGAAGGAATGATATTAGAAACACAGTGAGACTGGTAACAACACTCACAAATTTGCAAGGGATATTTGTGTGGAGCAAATGGCTAATCCACATCTACACGCAATAACATTGCTTTTCTTTTAGTACTCAGAAGAATCATTGTAGTAAACAAACATGATGGTTAAAATGACAAAACAAAACCCCAAAATATTTTTTGCAATGCTAGCCACTTTTTAAAAGTCACTGAATTTGGCCTTACAACACCAGCTTGACTGCAGTCACAACAACAGTCTTGATGTCAGGTGCATGAGCATCAATTAAAAAATGAAGCAGGTCATTCGGATGTGGAGAAATCCATAGTTTTCAATAAATTTGGAGGCAGAAGGCACACTGCTACAGACCAAAAAAGGGCCACCTACACTGCATCTGTGACTCATACAGCAAATTTGAGTGAAATCAGTGGAAAAATTAACATTCATGAAATGTAATGAAATACTTTACTTTTTCTATTTTTAATCACACGCTGCTCAAGATGGAGAAATGATCATGACCTCCAAAAGAAAAAAAAAGCCATCCCACTTGGTGTTTAGTCATTTCAAGCAAAACGCATTGTACTAATCATCCATACTACATTTCTTCTCCCTGGCCAGATGGGAAATCAATGAACCATCTCCTGGCATCTGTTCCTTTTAAATTCAGAAAGACGGGTCTTTGTTGTAACAAAGGTATGTGTCTGTAAGTTGTATGTATGCTGCAAAGCAGAAAGTATGCATGCACAGAAAGATGTCACAGAATAGCATAAGAAAGATGTCAGAAAGTGTAAGATAGTGGTGGGCAGTATCATTTCTGAGTATTGACACTTTCAATGCTTAGGAATTCTGATTCAGTATCTGATATATCGAAAGTATTGGAGGTATTAGAAAGTACTGAAATCTGAATCCAATTCACTTTGACCCTCAATATCAAACAAGCTCCTTGTCTCTTTATTGCAAAACCTTGCAGTGTCAAATGGTATTGAAAGTATTGCATGGTACTGAAAATATCAGACTGAAATTCATCCTGATCCTCTGTTCCAAACAGGCTACCTGTTTCCCCAGTGTAAAACTTATTAACACCAGATGTATCGAAAGTATCAATAGTGTCAGAAATATTCAAAGTATCAATAGTGTCAGAAATATTGAAAGTATCAGAGATACCAAAAGTATTGGAAGTAGCAGATGTATTGAAAGTATCAGAAATATTCAAAGTATCAAAAGTTTAGAAATGCGTTCTTAGCACAAAATATCAGAACTGACACAGAATTGATATTTCAGTACCAGAGCTTTAAGGCTGAGTATCGCAATCCCTCAATATTTAAATATCAACCTGTTACTAGTAAAAGAGACTTCTAGAGACAATGAGGAAGGGAACAAATTACTCACTAGGACTCCCACAATCAGCACATGCATTGTTGCCTCGTGTGGACCGAATAGCCTGTAGTCCTGCAGGATCTGAATTAATTTGTTTCTGTGCAGATAAGAAAGAAAAAGACTGTGTATAGTCAAGTCAGTTCCATCAATAACTGCAAAATTATCAACCAAAACAGGTGTTTATCAGAGTGTTGCTGGATCCAGTTTAGGAATCCTTGTCTTCAACACATAAGAAATAGAAGAATGGACGTACTCACTTTCAAAGTCTAACTCGTCTATTCTTTGTTAAGGAGCTCCTCATTTATATACAAACTTTATTACCCTCAGCTAATCCTTATTCTATGGGCTGGAATCAATAAGCAATACTACTTACAGTATGTGTACAATATTTTGCCGATGCATCATTTCATACATTAAACAATTTACTCAACTTAAATTTGGAGAGCAAATCAATACACAGGTCAACAACTTCAAAATGAAGACCACTAAGAGAAGGATTTGACTTACTTTATTTTTACCGGCATCATTTGCTTGAAGACTAGAAAGAATTTGCTGTTCTATTGCATCCACCCAATCATCACGATCCTGTAGGAAGGAAAGACCAACAGTTGGGAGTAGAATGGGATAATCGATGACGGCTATACAATAAAGGCACACTCATGCCTGCCTTGGGTACAGTATGACTGCCAATGTTAATCTCTGTTACATGATGAAGGTAAGAAACACATGAATCTTTCTCACCTTAGCAAGCTAGTTTTCACGTGAGATGTCTGGCTTAACCAAGACATGAGATACCGACAAGGGATTCCACATTCTATGTCAACTAACAACACTGCTCCATTCGTGTCTAGAAAACTACATCACCAAAACACATTACATTCAAATCGTCAAGCATGTAATTCATGTGGTTTTGATATCCACTCTAATAGAACTTCCATATAGTTTTCTGAAATATTCGCAGAAAATTTCAATTCCCCACGTTTTTTTTTTGTCCACATTAAAAATATTACATGCTGATGTTCTCCATGAACAAGCCATTCCCCAGAAGAACACTGGTCATGATTTTGTCCAGATTTAACTCTTCTTATCAAGTGGTTGGAGACTTAATACAAAAATCTCACATAGTGAGATTCTAAATTTTAAGAGGGCACCAATTAATTGTTGTTGCTCTTATTAATCCAACAGTATCTGTGTGTTAACCCTACTCTCATAAATTCTTATTCTTCTAATAAACTGCAAGGCAAGGTAAATCAATAATTTGTTTGTGTTTGTAACCTGAAAGAGACTCACCTCTCCACTCTGTGCCTCAAAGTGCCACTGTTTGTTTTCTAATGATACAATCACAAACTCATAGCCATCTGAGTCTGAAACAGCAAACAAAATTTAAGATAAGATAAGTTAGATAAGATAAGATAAGATAAGATAAGATGCAACATTATTCTACATAAGGCACATCTGTTTCATTTTCAGCAAAAACACTTAATTAGACACTGATGTACTAATTACTCTGTACACATTCACACATATCCAGCACATGTTAAGCCAAAATATTACAATCCATACCCAAGATCTGATACTCATTCCTCCTCTTACATTCCATCCATACCCCCTCCCCATCCCCCACTCATAAACGCATAGGATAATAAATTTTGTAAAATCGATAACATCGACAGTATTTTCTTTCGACAGCATAATTCTTCCCTTGAATTTCAAAATCCCCACCTTAAAATACACTGAAAATGCATCAATCTCCCCTTCCTTCCTTGCTATCCAAATCAGCATTACTAGAGAAAAATCTAAAATCCGTCTAAAACATTTTCCATTCCCTCCTCGAATTTGTAAGAAGGGGTGAATGTCTCCCCCAACTCATATAAACTGGAGAAAACACTGTATCTAGAGGCTAAGTGGTATTGATATGTTACTGAGCCATCTCAGATGCCAAACTTAGATTTTAAACCTATTTTTCATGTAATAAGGCCCTGTTTATACCCAAAGAGCTGAAAAAATCCCAGAAGATTCATTTCATAGCATAAGAAAAAGGGGAAAGAATGAAAGGAGACAGAGAGTCAAAAGCCTTGCAGCATCAGCACTTAATGACTTACCATCTCCATCACCAGGATTAGAATTTTTCACCCCACCACTTTTGGCTCGCCGATGCCTCTTCTTGACATTGGGTGTGTCTCGGCTTGAACTGTTGATGCCTAGTTTGGGCAGCATAGGAGATCGTTCAGGGCGAGTACGAGGTTGATCAGGGATCACTGGGAACAACAGAATCAAGTTCTGAATTAATTTTGTGTGTTTGTGGAGGTGTGCATTTGTGTTTGAGTATGTGAACATGTGGCTCTAAAGCACTTCAAGCCCTCTGGGGGTGAAGCACAATATAAACGCACATTACTATTATTATCGTTATAATTTTCTCACAACTATTACAGGTTAGCCTGCTTTACTGCAACACAGCAGAAGCAAAAACAAAAACGGTGATTAAACTGATGGTGTATTTAAGCAATCTCAATTTGGTTTTCCTGAAATAATGTTAGGATTAAGGTTTGTCTGCTACGGCTCTTGCTATGTACAGGTTCTCATGTTTCCTACTTTTTTAATCACATCTTTGGCTACTGATGCAATGCAGAGACTCTGTCTTTTGATGATAAAGGTAAGAGAACATCACAGCTGAAAATGCTGAAGTGACCCCAAAATCATGGTAGACAGATGTAATATTAGAAACATCCACAGACTTTCTATAATGCAGTTGTGCACATCTGACATGGGTGCGAATCTCCTATCCTTAAAGTCTTTCGAAACCAAACAGCTGGTGAAAGTCATTTCATCTTCTTGTCAAATCATAATGTACTCGCAAGGCTAAAACACAGTCCTGAATGCAGTGTGACTGACACACTTTAAAATGACTCAAAACCAGAGCAGCTATGTACCCATGAAATGAAAATGTATGTGGCTGTCAGGAAAACCCACCATCACGGCCAAATTTCCAAAATCTAGATAATATTGTTTGGGAAGTGACACATCTTTAAAAAAAAAAAAAGAAAAAAAATGGTTTTAGAGCAGTTCAATATACATGCAAAATAATTAGATAAACACATTTTGGTGTAAAATTACGAACTTTTAAGACGAGAGACAAGGTGGATGAATGTGACAGTGGAAAAAAAAACTGGATTTTGACATCAAACACAAAAGTCACTTTGTTATGCACCAAAGGCAGAAACTTAGGTCTGCAACTTTGGAGTGGGTTTTCCTGCACTGCCACACTTAAATTTCTGGTCCCATGGTCTTAAATTTCTACTCCCTTTGTCATGGTGAAATTCTTATCATAAGTGCATAAATATTCATCACGAGTGCTCTCCCCAAAAAAGTAATGTGCTCCAATATAAACTGTGTGCAGAAACTTCAAAAACAAACAAAACTAATGGAAATATTAAAGTTAGATTGTGTGAACTACGCAGCTGCAAACCAACTACAGCATTTCAAATCTTGGAAGAAAGAGCAATGTGTTCTATCTACTGCTGTGACAAAGAAAAAAATTTAGTAACCAGCAGGCGCTTAGTTGTAGAACAATAGTTTGTCTCAAGCTCCATCCATAACATCTTACATGAGGCATGAAAAAGTAAAGCAAAAATTCCAATATCCATCAAACAGGTAGTCAACTCTGCTTAAATGCAACTTCTCGAGAGCCCACTGAAGGTTGTGATTAAAATAAGTTTTGATTACCCAGAGACTTTTATATAGAAATACTGTATAGCATCTTGTTATCTGTAAAGTGTTGCAATGAAGTGAAGTTATGATTATCAAGGTTGCGATTATGCAGAGTAGACTACACTTTCTCCAGTCCTAGTGTTAGGATGAAGCAACATTCTGTACTTTTTCAGACCATGAAATCCATTTCAATCATTAGAATTCCACATGACAATGTGCCAATGCATGAAACACATGAAAACATGAGACATGAAAGAATGATTGAGACAAATAGTTGAAACAGTAGTACATGTTGCCAGACAAGGAGAGAGTGAAAGTATGATAAAGAAAGCATGAGAGGTAGATGGACAAACAGGTAATGAGAGGAGAAAGCTAAGAAAATGGGAGACAGGAGAATAGGGAAGAAGAAAAAAAAAAGAATCAGCTAGTGACAGAGAGGGGGGTGGAGGGGNGGGGGGGGGGGGGGGGGGAGTAGAGAAAGAGGGAGGGAGAGACAGAGACAAAGCAAGTGAGTGAGCATGAAGGAGAAAGTACCGCACTTATTACGGTATATTCATCAACCTCCTTGAATCATTCACTCTTATATTACAAACTATGCTTAGGATAATTGTGGTCCCACTTTCAGACTGAGCAGTTTTAATGCATTCCTCACTTCCCAACTTATTTTTACCATCTACAGCCTTTCCTTTCCTTTTCTTCCCTCATTTTTACTTCTTTGTCTGATATTCATTTTATATATACATTCTCCTGATGAAGAAAGCATTAACTTCTGAAAATTTGCAATGAAGTTTTAGTACATCTTCAGATTTAAAGGACATTTTATGTATACTGTACTTTCAACACAAATAACAACAAGTTTAACAAGTTTATTAGGAATAAGCCACAAATCATCCATGTACACGAATTCTGTGGCAAAATTCCAAGAAGTATTAAATCCTATCTGACACAATAATTCCACACAGAAAAGAAGTCAATCATGAAAAACCAAAACCATTAAAATTACAGCTACATATACTAGATAAGCAGTATATAAGTTCTGAAATAAATGCAGGTCAGATGAACTGGGACATTATAAAGAAAAGATTCCAACCCACAGACTATAGACACAGAGTATAAGCATGGCCTGTATGCTATAATAAGAAGCAGTTGCAGGGCTCATTCTATTTTTCCATGACAAAACTTAAGGACCTTTCAAGGGCCCGTTCCAGCAAATCTTCTTGCCACCCACTGGTCACAAGGTGAAAGAGTGATATAATCCTGCCAATCACTGTAAACAGGAAATGATGGAACACCGCCTTTTCATTTCTCTAGAGTTTTTACTTTTTATTTTACCATATTTCAGTAAAATGATTAAAATTTCAAATTTTGTATACCTGTAACCAATAGCGATACAGTTTGAGGACCCTTTCTTCAAAAAAAATCAAGGACTAATTAGGGATACAGGATTACTTTTGTATAAAATTGAGCACTTTTTTTTTAAAGACCTTAATATCTTGAAGGATATTTAAGGATCCACACAACCCTGGATAATGGATTGGCAAAAGCAGAGTATGGTATAGATGACTCGGGAATCTGCTTAACTGCAACTCCACATGACCATGAAAATATTGACATTATGTGAAAGGAGTGATTAAGCCTCACAAATACTTTTGAGGTACGTGTTATGAAAAGATTTTCACTTTAAAAAATGTTGCAATTATGCAGATTGTGCTTAAACAGTGTCATCTGTGATTACATGGGTGGATACACAGAGGAATGAAGAAAAGGATTAATGACTGAATACTGAAACCATCACCCTGCATTAGTATGAGTTCCACAGAAGAAAAATACATTAGGATGGGTGCAACCATGCCATAGTACATTAGTTTTCTGTTAAGTTCTTAATCTCTTACCGACACAGACAGACAGGCAATCCACAGAAAGCCGTGCAAGTTGATCAACCGTAAAAGAATGGCGGGAAAGAGACAAAGAGTACAACATGCATTAGCTCTAGTAAACAGCTCTTTGGTCACTCCAGACAGAAAGAAATACAAGGTGTTTTGGCTGAAGACAGTGACATTTTCTAAAATGCTGAAGCTGTCTGACAAAAACAGACAGTGACATTTTCTAAAATACTGAAGCTGTCTGGCAAAAACAGACAGTGACATTTTCTAAAATGCTGAAGCTGTCTGACAAAAACAGACTGAGGCATACAAGTCTTTACACACTCATGAGATCTTTTCTACATCAAATGTCCAATGGTCTCTTAGTTAACAATATCATCAGATCATCTTTGTACTAGAGAAACTGACAGATGTTTTTCGGCCTTCCCATCTTCATTTCTTGTCAAACAGTGACCAAATCAGCTGCAAATGATCTCACACACAGAATGAAATTCTAAGAGACAAGTAATGTCTATCCCTTCCCTAAGACACACCAAATGAGATGAAACAGTTAGAAGAGCGGTCATTTTACAACCAAGGACATACACAGGGAAACAGGCGTAACATTAAGCAGCTGTTAAAATTATTGGTGGAGATAAACAACAAAACCAGCACAAGCCAACACTGCAGGAGGGAGATACAGTATTTGGCCTGGTTCAAAAAAAAAACAAAAACCAAAAAACAACACACTGACAAAGTACAGACAAAATAATATAATGAGAGTCAAAAAAAAAGTTTGCCATAATGCACGCAAATTGTATATCTCATATTGGATATTAAATAAGATACTCAGACAGTAAAACCAGCAGCCTGTAAGTTTGTATGGGGCACCCACATATCATGATAAGCTTCCCGTCTTACTAAGAAGTAGCTAACAGCTTTGATAATGATAGATAGTAGTATCAGCAAAAATACAGAAGAAGCAGTGAGAATAGATAGCAAGACAAAAAGAAATATTTTTCGTCGAACTTTGTCAATAGGGTATCAAAAGAAGCACAGAGCTTTAATATAGGAATATGGTCAAATGATTACAAGACAGAAAAAGCAAAGACACTTTTTGCCTAAGCTATGAATCACAATCAGACATAACATGCTGAGCCTAAAGGTTTCCTGGGTAAATCTGACAATAATGGTTCATTAACTGTACAACTCTTATCTTAAGAGGATCACTTCTGGGAATTCAGTCTCAAGTTCCCAAGATCTAAAAGCCCTCTCAATATCTTGGGACTCTCCCGCAACAGTTTGGTTTACAGATGAGAAAACACACATGGAAAAGTTCTTAGACAACAACAATGTCTAAGGACTGTTCCAAATGTACTTTTTTCTTTCCTAGTTCTATCCTTAATCCCAGTGGTCCGATACATATATCCTGGGAATCTCCCCTTTAGTGCTTGGTCTACAGACAGGAAAATAAAGCCTATATCAAAGAGTTCCTAGGCAATTATATTGTCTAAGGACTGTCCGAAGGTGCTTTTTCTTCACTAATCCTATTCCAAACCCCAAAGCCCTGATACATGCCTTGTAACTCTTCATAAAGGCTACAGCTTCCATAAAAGGGAACAACACTGACCAGTCAATAAAGGGAAAGCACAGGAAAACAAAATCAATCACAAAAGTGCAACACTTAATATGAGCCAGTCACAACACAGAATGCACATAATGGTCAGAGGAAGCATAGCAGCAAACATGAGCTAGACAAGGAAAGGAAGTGTTATGAGATAACGCTGACTGTATCACAGAATCAGGTATATCAGTTGTTTAAACAGGGGTAAGTAACTGTACCTGGTGTGATGGAAGAGTTGGGTATAACCAGTGAGTTGTCTATCTGGCCATCAGCAGGGACATCAAAGGCTGAGGAAAGAATACATCAGAATATTATTCTTCATTTGCTGAAAAGCATTTTACATGGTTAATGTTGGTGAGCTGCAATGAATCTGGAAGATGTTACGGCATCCATACTCATGCAAACTGTTCCCAATTTGACAATGGTAAGTTACTGGTACTTACACTGCCTGCAAAATAATTTCCTTCATGATCCCAGTCACAAGTATAGACACATCTAAATAAATGTTGCAGCGTTTTCTCAAGTTTATATGTATGAGCTGGGATCTGTACATCATGAAGGAAATTTCCAATTTTCTCAAATTCTTTCCACTTAGTTTGCAAGTGAAAAGAGGGGCATCAGCATGTGTTCAATGAATTTTTTGGAGGGGGGTTTTGAATTTCGAGGAGCAAACTGCACATACTGGAGAACACGCTGATATCAAAATGCTAATAATTACCATTATCAAAAATGTATCTTATGTGAATATGACTGGGTAAAGTGTCACAGTTGCCTTGCCTCGGCTTTGATCCTTGTCACTGAGCTTCAATTTTTGCAATGATCCTTGAAGCCATTGGATGTGAAGTTTTGCGCACTTGGATGGTATGAAATTTTGTGTAGCTGGGCAGTATGGAGGAGACAGGGTTCATACAGAGTCTGGAAAGTGAAATTCAGACTTTTTCCAGACATTTTCAAGACTCTGAGATCAAAATTCCAGACCTTGGACACATAGTCTAGTTTTTCTCTATTCAGGTACTGTCGATTTTTTTCAAGACATTTTTGTACGTCAACGGAATTCCTGACATTTTCCAGACATAGCCTAAAAAACCCAGCTTTTTCCAGACCTTCCAGACTCTGTGCAAACCCTGGAGACTGTGTTTTCTATATTGGGTTTGCGGTCATTGTCCCACAATGTTACGATGGCAGCCAGGTGACATAAAAATGATGGTCAAAAGTGAGGATGGTGCCGGCAGTTTGGAGTATGCTGGAGGTGTCAAGGTATATAATATGATACTACTCACCTATAAAATCGTTCAGAACTCATGATACCACTTACCTATAGAATCGTTCATAACTCCATTAGGAGCGCTACCCGTGGACACTGCCCTGGACCCTCGCGGCCGCATGCCAGGTATCTTTACTGTGGTTCTCACAAGAGGGATTTCTTTGGCATGGGTGTCTTCCATGTAATCCTGCAATAAAGAACAACCCGTCTAAATCCTGGTGCAACCTTGTCAAATTTCTGGTTTGCGTCTTCTTCCTCCATACAAACGGAACTCTCAAAACTAAGCAATTCACCAAAAGGCATTGAAAACTGACTCAGCTGGTGCCTCGGGCAGATAAAGAAATTTTACTATGTAGGAGTATAAAAGTCTGAGAATCAAATATATTTATAACAAATACAAAAAGCACTTGATCATAGTCTAGTATGTAGAGTATGATTTTATTAATAATTCTGAGTAAACATACCTAGATTTTAGTATAAAGTTATCAGTATTATATTTAAATGATTCTCAGCCACTAGAAGCCTTGATATCATCCAGTTGTGAGTTCCAAGGCAATGCATGTTTTGATAATATGACTACGCTTTGTTCTTCTTCCATGCCTGCCATTTCTAACATAATTCAGACTCCATCTGAGTCCCTTTGCCTGTGAACATTTCAAACTGCCTATGTGTTAAAGCTTAATTATCATTCAAGTTGAAGTATATCCTCCTATTCCGCATAAATGATGTTGGGAAAAAAATGTGACTCATCAAACCTATTTGCTGGCTTGCAGAGCCCTGATACAACTGAAAAGGTTTACAATTTTATACACTGATCTCATTCATAAATTCTAATATTGTCATAAAAACCCACTTAAAATGTTGAAAGAAAGAAAGTGAAATACCATCTCATCATACAACAAAGCAGGCAATATATAATAAATGAAAAAAAAAACAAAACTGAATCAGTAATAACCATCCAGTTTGTGATGTGATGTCACAAAAATTTAGTAAATGAATGAATTAACATGTATGAGTAATATATCAGCTTGTGGAAAAGTTTTCTTTATTATGGCTTATATAAATGAATGTATTGATCGTTGAATGTATCGATCGTAAAATGATGGATGTCACAATACGTAATCCATTTATAAATTCCCTGCTGGCAATGACTGAATAAAACGGAACTAGTAATATCTCAATTTGATATTTAATCTACGGCCACCCACAGCAACCAAATTACTACGCTGGGTTTACTAAGCTTTTACCAACACTGTGGAGAATACGTTTTATGCTGTTATCTCCCAACCTGTAAGTGGGAATGGACTAAACGCAATGGTTCGAGAAAATAAATGAAACAGTAATAAAACTGAATGAAGCAGGGGATCTAAAAATGCTGTAGCTTAGATATGTGCTTTAATGTAAGAGAAAAAAAATGAGACTTACATGCAGACTTGAGTGATAGACCAATCTGCCATCATCACACAAGGTGCAGTACTTTTTCTTCCACTCCTTGTTCAGACCATGGCTCTTTTTGTACAAATAACCCTGAAATATGCAGGTAGGCATGATAGACTATGATAACATTCACCCTGAAGCTCTGAAACTGACCATGAAACTATCTGATCAAACAATACACAATTCTTTTTCCAAAGTATGAACTGTAATTACACTTGTTTGTACCAAATTACATGGAATGCTCTCAGTGTTTCATATCAACATTTGCTTACCAGCTGTTAACGACATCATTGTCTATAATTCCCAGCTATTGTCACTTTCAGACTAACCACATCTATAACCTAGCAAATCTGACCAGCCATTTGAAAACCAGCAGACACACAAATCACTATTACCCCAACTGACAAATTTGACATCGGAGTGAAAGATTAGAAAGTCGTTAATTCCACAGTGGCCCAGTTCGAATGCACTGTCAAAATCTTGACAGTTAAACAGAGCAGTAATATTATCACTACTGAAAATTTGATGATCGTCTAGGATAGCAAAGTATAAAACAGGTTTAATTATTTCAATAGGACTGATCCAACTCATATGTTACAAAGGGACTTGCAAGTATATTTCAGAATAGTGCAACTATCATTTCAAGTCTGTATTTCATTTCAATAGTCTTCACTAATGCTACTGTCTGTTCCCTGATAAGAGGGAATGCCTGTTTTGCTTTATTTCAAGACGGCTGAAAACACTGAAAATCCAATTCCGATACTTTATTTCTTTCCTATAACTAAGCATCAAAATCATCCTCTAGAATATGGATCCAATATGAATTTCAGAAAAAAAGCCCCGACCTCCGCATACATCCCTTCAAAGACAACACTCTCTAAACTTAGGTTTACATCTGATGGTACCGAACTGGCACGAATTCCTGTGTGCTCAGCAATACATTTTTCTATTTAACCAATGCCATGTCCAAACACTAATGTGTTCCACATTGCTAAAGTATCTTAATGGTCACTCCTTCAAATGGATTCTTAAAGATCCCCTGAAATATCAGTATTTGACACCAAACATGAAGACTGAAAACCAACCTGTTTCAGAGGAATTGTCCTCCCACTTCCCACTTTCTCTCCATCTGCTGCCTGTTTCTTTTCCTCCTCTTTGGACTTGGGCTGTAGTGAGATAAAGAGTTGATTATCAACACAATTGCAACTGGATAATACAACAGCTATGTAATACAAACCTAAATTATACATCATGTGACTTCTTGCATAAAGCTGCTTAAAGTTCGTACACAGAATTATAACGTGACTACACTAACACATCTCAACCTCTTTTGATAATGACATCTCATCTATGATCTTGTT
The DNA here is from genome assembly GCA_033807755.1 of Ellobium chinense. Classification (NCBI taxonomy): domain Eukaryota; kingdom Metazoa; phylum Mollusca; class Gastropoda; order Ellobiida; family Ellobiidae; genus Ellobium; species Ellobium chinense. Next base: position 592,221 of record JAWQUT010000155.1, read on the forward strand.
TAATATAAACATCATAATCTATTTCCCTAAACAATTTAAGCACTAATTATGCTTTATTTAATAAAATAGTACCACTTCCTGGGAAATTCTGAACTGCCTCAAATCCATGCTAACCAATAAATAGGAAATTCCTAGGCCTACATATGAGTTTTACTTCTGCCTGTTGCTAAAGATTTCAAAGTGAACCACCCTAAGATTAAATATAGCTAAAATTTGAAAAAAAAAATGTTCATTCAACATTTTCATCTGACGTAAGTTTACACTTGAGTGTGTTATCAAAGGGTAAATGACAACCTAGAAATGTTGTTAGCATCAGATTCACAGCTGTGGATCTACAAGCATAGTAGAGGTGGAAATATCTATTTGCTTGCTGTCAAATGCCTCCTCTGGTTAGCAACTGCTGAATGTGTCTTTGAACTGTGCGTATTCTGTGACGAACCTACTCACTCCAGTATGTCACTAAGTATATGTTCATGTTTCATCTAATTTGTTGATTCTGGTGTAAATGACAGCTGGTGTAAATGATGTGTGCTGTTTCACTACAAACACATTTCCCCTCCCCCATATTAATTTCACTATGCACAACTCA
>JAWQUT010000155.1:592836-622611 GCA_033807755.1 Ellobium chinense
AATCCACTCTGTACGACCTGATTGTTCTATTGTTCTTCAGTTAGTTACTCCCAAGGCACATATGCAATGAAATTCCAATCAAATATGCCTGAAATAAGAAAGATTAGCCACTAGTAGCCACATCAGCCAAACAAGGAGGGCAACAAAAGCATTGCAAAAGCCATCAATGCCATCCCCCGTCCTCAATTTTTTTCCTTCTCCTCAACTTAATCACTTAGGAAAAACTACTCCATTACCTACACAAGCACTTTTTCAGCTGTGAAAAAAAATGGAATATTAAGACAACACAAAGTAACACCAAAGTCACTTTTGCCTTGACTCTAGTGGATCACTCCTCCAGTGACAAACCGAAAAAGTTTGGGCAGCCAAAGACATGATGAATCTTCGAACAACAGGGAAAAGAAGGTATACTACAACTACCAACCATCAAAATCCAGTCACACACTAAGCTACTCAAACCAATAGGATATAGAACTACACGAATTCTGGCATGGAGACAGCAAGTACCCATGAAGACGAGCAAACCAGAGATTATCTAATATCATCAAATCACACAATATGTTAAAATTCAGTGTTTCTGTAACCATAACTAATGTAGGTCAACATGAGTAAATAAAGAGACATGAAAGAAAATTTAAAAAAACAACACATAATAAATATAAAAAAGTCATAAACATAAATAAAAAGTAATATATCATTATGATTACATAAAAGTAAACAGCCATTCGACAAAAGAGCAACTGACAAAAAATCTGGGAATCTACCTTATCTAAACACAAATAGTCTAGTGCAAAGTAAGTGAACAAAACAGATGCTAAAACAGCCCGGTGACCTGAACACTGTTGTTGTGAGGCAGTGACATCATACGCCAGTGAAACTATTTTCACGAGCAAAAACACCAAAGAAATACAAGCACAGCACACCATGGGTAAAATAATGGAAAGAGCTACCAGTGTGATCTACAAAACTGTCATAGAAAGGACAGCAACAGAAAACAGCACAAACCTTTAAATTAATCCCTGCACAAAGCATTACTCCATTGCATCGAAGAGTGTGAGTTTTAAGAACCCACTAATACGTACACTCATAGTAAACACCCACATATAAATAAACACTCCTGTGATTTAATAACATAACATATACACTGACAAAAGCTAAAATGTCTAGAATAACCACCGATCTGAGGCTCCATTCAATAGTAACACACTACCGTTATTCTACACTGAGAACCAGAAGTCGTAAGTAGCAGTGATTAATATTCTGGCTATGAGTAGATGACTAGGAAATCCCCGCAGTATGTGCAAGCAGCTGTGCACAGTGTCACAATAACAACATATTCATGAACAATTACACTCATTCTGTGAGTGAGTGTAGAAACTCAATCTATACACCCTAACAGCACATGTGTACCTGACTGCGGTAGGATATGTCAACCTCTAACATCATGTAACTGACAAAACCCACACACTCAGCATAGTGTCCTGGTCCCGCGGACTACGTTCTCTTTCACAAATTTTTCTCATTAACCCAAACACTTAACAAGTTAGAAATTACAGATATTATGGATGGGTTTCCAATTATCTGAGTCTGTCTGATTTCACCGTATATACTTGTAGAATAATAACAATCGAGGTATTTGTTCTTTTCTTTGACATTTCAACTGCACAAAATGAAGTTGAGCGAATATTTTTGAAATCTGCACCAAATCAGTCAGTAGATATGATCTGGGTAATTCAGCCAGCCAGGACAGACAATCTTGTATTTGCCACAGCCTCAGAGTGCGGCCCGAATGAAGCAAACAACTGTGTAATACTTATAGTTATTGGTAAACAAGTCTTGTGACTGGAAACAGAGCTGGGAACTAAATAAACAAGTGGGCATCAGCTGGTCTAGTTTAGCTACATGGAAAGCTTTCTTTAACTTTTTGGAAAGGTCAGTCTCCTGGAATTTGTTTGGTCATCCACCATAAAAAAAAACCAAAAAACAACAAAGCCATAAGTTTATCATGTGGGATGCAGGTCTCTCCAGTATTGCCATTTGTTGGAATTTTCTCCTAACATCACTTTGTGTAAATTGTTGGGGAAAATGTAAAAATGAAATGTAGGTAAAAGTGCGTAAAATGCCTGATTTTCTTCTTCTTAACAGGAAAATTTAAGGATATATCCCTCTAAACGTGCTATAGTATTGTATATAGAAAAATGTAGGGAAAGAAAAAAAAAATCTTGCTGTAGAAGAAAGCAAATGACTGAAATGGCAAGGCTGGGCCTCTTGCATGTCATTAATTTACTTGTTTATGCCACAGCCATGACTCCCGTGTGAAAATACATTCAGTTTTGAAACTGCTGGAGGGATTGAAAGAACAGCCCTCCATTAAATAAACTTTTCTGTGCTGTAGAGGAAGCTAAATATTGTGAGATACCAAGCCAGCCCACTGCAGGGGACCAGGACACCGGAGAATACGGCTTTCATTCAGACAGCTTTCAGGTCCATGGTACGTGACAATTCATCAATCCATTAACTCAAAAACTGGTTTAATAAACGCGTCCTCTCTTCCAAATGTCTTTTAATGCTCCCAATTTAAATAAAAACATGCATCTCCAAGCACACTTAATATCTCTTTAAGGTATGGGAAATGAGATATCTATCCGGCTTCTAAATTTACATCAAGGCGCCTATGTAAAATAGGTGACGGCCCGATTGCGGTTAGCTACATTAGTTTTATACGCATGAAAACAATTTTCAAGAGCCAAAAGTTGTTTTATATATGTAAGATGAAGGCTGCTCTCACAGCTTTAGGACACCTACAGTTTAATCAAAATTTTTTTCCATGCTCCACTGGAGCTGTCATTAACAGAACTGTTTTTCAGGACAAACAACGAACTGGCTGTGATAATAAAGAGATCTGATACAACTAGCATGCTATGACAGGTGTCCATGGACCTTACGCCAGACTGAGCCTAAGCTATCACAGATCTCCTAGAATCTGTGTTTCGAAGATGGAGCCAAGACAAATGCTGTATAAGAAGATGAGATTTTTTATTTTCTTTTTTTTTTACTAGAACAGCAACATATTTTTAAAAATATGGATAATTAATGGAGAAATTTTCTAGGTGCACAGACCTTGACCATTGATTGTATTATATCATTCAGGCTTAGGATCAACATTTCCAACAATCCCAATAGGGCAGTCAAATTAATGCTTTAGATCTAGCAGTGCACAACTATGCTAGCTGCTCTCACATATCATTGAAGGAACAGTGATACTCTGAAGGGCACACAAGTCCATCAAACAGCACCACAAAAATGTGCACAACTGAGGAATGTTGATGGCTTCATATTTCACACAAAAACTCTGAACACTGCAAACGCTGCCGGCTGACTCAGTATTACACAACACATAGACAACTACGTGTAACACATGGTCACAGCTGCACTGATGTGCATTCTCTTGCTATATACCAGCCTACCCGACCTAGCAAATATCTAGCCCATCCGAACTAGTAATAAAAGGCAAGTAATTGATTTTTCACTGTCATCACCTAATACACACAGGTGGTGGAATGTCACCAAAATGAAAAAAACCTATTGTCAAGATTTTACTTTCCTTTATTATGCCTAAGTGATTTGATGCTAAATAACCCTTTCATGTAAATGTGCTGCATCGATGATTTATCAGATCACTTGTAAATGCCTTTCCTTTGCTAGGATAACAACAGCAACTACATATCTGACTGTTTTAGAGGAGGACTCGGAGATTTTAACAGATAACATCTACTTCAAAGTGGTAAATGGTGAGTGAAAGCAACATACTTGAATGCACTAAACTGCCTCACCCGACAGCACATTTCTTGGCCTCAAACACCAATTTCCTCAAAATTCTGCCAGTCTAAACTTTCACTTTTGTCATGAACATTTCTTTTCTAACACATCACATGTTGCGGGTGGTACTGATTACAGTCTTATGTCCAGTATTAACAAAATTGGCGGCTCAAAATTGTAATCAATATTGCCCTTGATATTAACCTTTTTGCAAACGAAAAGTGCTTAAATGAATGCTGATCATCTGCAGCCCTTAAACAATGCCATTAGATCTCTCTGTCACCAAAACCTACAAAAACCCACTGCTGGAGCAGCCGCAAGGATGGCAGTAGTTGATGGCAAAATTTTCAGATACAAATATCACCACACATGACTCTGTTGGGTGTAGCAAAATTTTCCGCCACCAATATCAACATATCAGGTCTCTATTGGGGTGGAAGTTGCTTAGTATTTTTTACTGTGTTCACTTGTTAAAATGCCATTTTTGTCTAGTTCTGACTTCCGGTTTTCCAAAAATATTTAGCACTCCACCAAGCTAGAAGAGGATTCTACTGTGCTGTGACACTTTTCTGCTGTGATTACTATGCAGTATATCTGTAAATCATCTTCAGGATGATAAAAGTAATGTTGAACCTTGGTCTTTGCCACTGAGAAGTACCACGTTGGTTCAGGACATCCGCCTTATGACTGGTCTATAAGAAAAGCCGGTGGTTATGGAAACTAAGTGGAAAGCCTGCTACCCATACAATATTCATATCAGAGATGAAATACCCTCACTGTGCTACAAAAATGTCTTAAGTATTTTTTCATTTTTGTGAGAATGCTAGGGATACATTTTCATTGCAATGCAAGAAGGAATCAGCGTGCGTCTTTGCAACTACTAGTTTAGTGGAGAAACATTGGCCCATCTTACTTTTTAAAAATTATCGGCATAGGCCTAACTCTCATAAACAACATGATAAATCCACTTTGGGCATTTTCTTAGCACAGCGACGAGGTTTTATTGTGAACACATTAACTTACAGTTATGAAGAATAAAAGTCTCATCTTGATTTCTGCACATTCGACTAACTAAACATACAACAGGCCATGCTTTCTTATACCTTCTCATACACCGGTGATGTCAACAAATGCTGATTTCATATTCTTCGGAATATAGAACTCCCCATTCCCAATCTTATTTGTCCGAGACATACTATTATTAAGTCTTTTCTTCCCCGTCTTTTCCTCCCCTCCCTCCAATTCACATGAAGTCAGCAGTCTAAATATTTTCATTCAAACTTTCACATTTTCCCAATCTCTTCTGGCAAGACTCGACAGCGTATCAATGATAAGAATAGAAGACCAAAGTTCTTCACAGCTGTTGCGTATGCATTATTTTGCCCCACTGACTCAGGTTGGGTCGTACCAGTTATCACTGAGCTTAGAGCAAAGCAGAAAATCAATGGCGATGACTCATATTCTAGGGAAACCTGGGCTGTAATTTTAACTTAAACTGTTCTTAAGGCTGACAATAAATGTCTTGACATGTCAGGTCAACTGCAGTGAAGTGGTTTATTTGTCACAGGAGAGGGATCAAGGTTAAGATCATGTTGACAAATACTGCTGACATATCTTGAGTTATGAATAGATCTGACTCTAATACTGTAATCGTTTTAAGCTGAAAGGCTGTATGGCATGATGAAATTGACTCATTCTTGCTGAGCTGCCCAGTCATACTGAAATATGTATGATAAAATGAATCTATTCCTTTTCTGCAGGATTTTGATTATTCACTTGTGACCTAACAACATCATCAAGCTGATCTCATGCAAAATCATGAATCAAATTGCAAAGTCTAAGCACAGTACACTAATGACTTTTAATTTGTCTCATTAGTGACGATTACCTCCTCTGCTCAAATTCTAAATATGCACTACCCTCTTAAATTTATGATTATTATTGTCATACCCTGAAAGACAATCATCTGAAGAATTTAACTGATATCTCTACCAGCTCTCATACAGAAAAATGAGATTGCCTGCAGTGTCACAGATTATGATGCATTCAAAATTCATAAACTGGGCAACACATAACAGGTGATAAAATATCATCAAAATGAACAGCTATCACCTAGATTTTGTTTGTACAGAGCAAAAGTAGATCCTTGCGACAGTGCTCTGATTACATCAGAGGTCACTCATGTTGCTTTCTGTTAGCCTGATGTTGATCTTGCATGTGAAAATTGTTGTTTTATTTTCCTCCAGCTAGATCGGCATCAGGCTAAAAGAAAGCCAAATGAGTGGCCTCTGGCGCAAGCAGAGCCCTAGCACAAAGGTCTGCCTTTACTGTCCCATGCACAAGTGATGTAGAAATGTATTCCAAACACTTTTTAATCAATGCAAGTGACTGCCACTCTCCCTAAAGAAAAATATGGTTTTATTTTTGTCAAATTCCTGCTGAATTTTGCCGTTACATGGCACTAAAAAGGAAGCAGGCCCTTGTCGTGAAGTCAAAGGCGAAAGCAGGGTGCAAAAATACACAAAACTGCTGCAAGATGCTCAGAAATCATGTGTGGATTTCAAAATCATGTAGCAGGGCACTAAGCATCATGATGATAATGACTGATCACAGTTACAAAAAATAATCCATAGCAACATACTGGTGATTGGTGATAAACAGTGGCACTGGTGAAGTGGCTATGACTGGTAGGAATGCTACTGGAACCAAGTTAAGTGGCATCAATGACAGAGCAAATGATTTGGATTAATTTGGAAGTACAATTCATACTGAAACACCATCTCTAAAACTTGAAGTCACTGAAAATGATGATGCTATTCCATAGAAAGCAAAGGCAGACATTGGGAACAGAGTTCTGTCCGTATTTTTCTTATCCTTTAAGATACAATGTTAGTCCTATTATGAAGGTAAAAAAAAAAGGGGGGGGGGGNGGGGGGGGGGAATTGAAATGATGAGAGTATTTTAGAAAATATGCACGCAGCAAAATATTGGCTGATATACAATCGGGTACCGATGGTATATCATGATAATGATATTCATTACAGTAAGACTGAAAGCATTACTACAACAGTGGAAGATGATAAAACTAAGAATAAAAACATTCCTCAGCATAGACCATTCTCCCTTCATTTCTAATACAGCCAAATAAGGCACTGAGAAAAAGTGATGTTTTTGTTGCATAATAACTGTTTTCCCAAGAACTGTCTTCATAGCACATAGTATAATAGTAGGTTGATGTGAATTGAATAAAACAAAATAAAAGCTATTACAACATACACAAGCAGGAGGCATACAGCATAGCAGCAACATTAAACCACTGTCCTTCATTCTATAAGGTAGTCCTGATGTAAAACATCAGGAAAGAATCTCCTGTCTATTAAAACAGCCACACACTTATTTAAACAACAGCTGTCTACACGAGTCAGTGAAAAGATCATCTGCCTTAAAGCCTTCGAGAAATGTGGGGTAAGTTTCATATTTGTATTTTTCTACCTAAATGTAGGTACAATGTACCATGCGTGGGCCAAACCTAGCAGCATACATGTCCAAAATTTTGCTTCCTCTAATATTTTTTTCAATGTCTCTCATGCACTGCTGAAACGCTTGAGGTCATTAAGTGCCTGTAAATTTAACATCCTCTTCTTCTATGTAGCTTTCTGCACCCTACTGGGTGTGATGGCGCTCAGGCAAATGCATAAAACCAGATACCTGTATATGATGACAATAGAATCTTACCTAAAAGAACCCATATGTAAAAAGATCAACTTCAGGCCTCAACATGAATAGTGTTAGTTGTGGCTGGGTACTGCAAAAATACTTGGCATCACTGCAGGTACCAGTGATCTCAATGCCCACCACCTGGATCCTTTACCTTGTCAGTCAAGCAGATCATTAAACAGCCAAATCTCAAACACAATTTGGTTACCAAATGAAGCAAAGCATCTTAGTGTTGCATGCCAAGAGGAGTGACATTGAAAATAAAATTGAGGCGGCAACGTCTGCGTACTGTTGTCTGTGTACCGCAACCACACCTGTATTTAGTTGTAACCAAACACTCAGACGTTTCCAGTCCTTTGTGGTACAGACAGCAACAAAGTGGGAGAGACAGAAAAATTTCATGCCAAGCTGAGAGTTAATAAAACAGATTCACTGGACACTGAGCGGGGAAAAGTATTAGTAACTTGGCAAAAAGTAGTCTTGGGGGTCAGCAGAGGAAGCCAGTATCAAACTGACCAACTTAACTGCATAAATACAGAATATAACTGACAAAAGGCTAATGAATTTTCATAGTGGATGTTTACCTCCATAATAATTTATGTGGGTTGGTGAGTGGGAGATACTGATTTGTTCTATCATCCATTTTTTTTTTTTTGAATCAAATGCCTGCAGTATTTTTCTGTTTCCTTCCTAGATCATTAATCATGCAACCCTTCCCTCGGCATGGTGATGAGACTTGAGTGCAAGATGGGCCCAGAGGACGCAAAGAGGGCAGTTGGTGTCCACTTAAAAATGCAAATCTTTCCAAATCTTTAGGCTGAGCCTGATCATATACATATATTAACTTTTTGATTACTGGTTCTCTGTGACATGTTTTCTCTTGACTCCAATCTCTGACAAAAAATATGAACAGCAAGCTTTTTATTTAGCATGTTTTCAATCATGACATGGTATACTTCCAGCATTCAAGCAATGCTTCTCACACTTCCTCTGTTACTGCACAGCTGCGCAAGAGAGACAGTCTATCCTCAAACATGGAGGATCCAAAAATCCTGGCACTACGGGTAAAAGGTTGATTTCAGTGCCTCTATAGAATTAAGTGTTGAAACAAGGGAAAAAAAAAGGAGGGCTCATATTCATTTTCAGAAACAGAATTCAAGACTTTTTTTAGAGCCTGTGAGGACCTGAAGAACTCTGGACAATATCATTTTAGAATAATTTCATGTCAAAGTTTTCCATTTCATGTGCAAGCACAAAATATAAGCCAAAGCCAGGTTTACAAAGATGTCTAAATTCACTCCTCCTTTGCATACATTGAAGTATTCCCTCCAAACACCAACAATAATCTCAGCCATTTGTTTTGCACCAAAATGTCCCAGTAAAGAAAATGAAAAAAAAACTGAAGTAGCAAATAAATCCATATACCATAAAAAGTCTGCCCCCAAGACCATTTTTGCCAAGTCTGATGTTGAAGATACACTCACTACGACACATAGTTCTAGAGGTGAGAAAAAGGGTGAACAAGTGAGTCAAGCAGTTCTCATAGTGAAAAAAAAACATTGTGGGAGATTTGCAGCTGCTCATACAGAGGGGGGAGCAAAAAGAATAACACTGATGAAACCCCACACACTCAGAAAAGAGGAACAGATCCAAGTTCTTTTTTTTTTCTTTCAGAATTGTTGGAATAATTTTAAAATCTCTCCATTTCCAACATGATTATTGCAATTATTAAAAGGGGATGAACATAATATCATTTTTACCACCGGGCTGCTGATGGAATTTGTGCTATCTCTTGTGAGAGTGGTATGTGCATGCTAAGAAAATGATGGAAGCTGAGAGCCCAGTATCAAAAATTGTAAATCTTACAAACCTGAGACTGATAACAATTTTTTATTTTTACTTTTTTTTTTTAAACATGAAAATTCTTAGTATTTTTGCCTTTTTGATAAGAAATTTTAACATTCACCAGTGACTGACAACTGAACTTTAGAAAAATGGATATTGGCAAATAAAGGTGAAGGATAGATGGGGTGCCTTTAGCAGTTGCAAGATGCAACATTTTGACAAAAGGTAACATTTTCCTCAGGAACTTGTGAGGGAATTGTATTCTGAAGCTGATAAATACAATAACTGTATTCTGAAGTTGAAAAATAACATAAAGTCCTCTGTTTAAAACAAATTCTGAACAATGGAAAAAAAAAATATGGATCTTCCTCTACTCAGAATGTGCAAGAAATGAAGAAAGCTGCCTCTTACATTGAACAGGTTTGATCTTCGTCGGTTTTTCCGGCTCTGGGTGGGTGTGGAGCTAGGGGTGGGCAGGTCTTTTCCTTCTACTGGCTTATCCTGGAAGATTAAAGATGGTGTCAAGCATTTGAAAATCACCTGCTAGGAGATCCAGGACTGACTCTGGCATCTTTGCCCAGGCCAGATCGCGGAGGCACAGACGCACATGGGGAAGCTTGATAAGTTCTCAAGCACCTCCAGCTGGATGAGGCTACCATAGCTCTGTGGTCTTCCCCACATTGTCAAGAACAGTTTACTAGGGGGCCTTGTCCTTCCAAACAACAAATCAGTTCTAAAACATGTGCTTAAAAATTCAGTATATGGTATGATGTATGAGTGATTGGGTTGGTTCTAGGATTCCATCACTCACTCATGTTTAAAACTCTTCCTGACTGATATCAAAGTTGTGTCACAGTGGTAGCAAATTTCTCAATGCATCATGTAATCAGCAGCAACATCAACCTACTCAAAATGTGCATCAAAATCATGAATATTGCGGTGTCCAATAAAGCAATGTACTGGCTAGATCAAATATGTCAGCCCAACATCTGAACATTATGTACCAATACTATTGACAAACTAAAAAATTCAACGTCTCTTCTTATAGACATTGAGATTTTCAACCAAATGCAAAATCAAATGTTTTCATGCGGGTATTACCCCACATTGCAGCCAATAAGCTGTGAAACTAAGAAAAAAATTGTGTCCCTAAAATTATGGAAACCTTCAGGTTGGTAAACTTTACACAATATATGTATCATTTGGCGATTTGCCCAAAAATGCTTCGGCAAGCTAGTGTCAATTAACTATTATGCCACAAATTACATATGATCTGACCTGCCAAATCTCATGAACTGAAACTCTTACCAAGTATTAGACTAGTCAGGATTAGGAAATACTTAAACTCCCCCTATCAGTAATTAGTTAAGTTCATAATATGTAGTATCAGATACAGAGGGGTAGAATAATATACAGCAGACTGATACTGTGAGCCTTGCGTGGATACAATGCAAAAGATGAAAGCCATGATATAACCTTTCAATAAATGTTGATGATACACAAAAATATTTGATATGGGGATTACAGATGTATGATGCACTGCTATGGGGAACCTAAAAGACCTGTTCAATAGCTATTCAGACCGCTCACATTTGCAATGACATCTGCAACATTTATGATAAGAAAAAGAAGGATATTTCCCTACGACAAAGATCTCAACAAAATAGTTCAAAATCAAAATCATCATCTGAAGTCTAGAACAGAAACACACAAAATGAATTCTACATAACAAATGCTGAAAAGAACACATATGCATATATAATAGCAAAGATACATACCCACACTCATACAGGCACACACAAACGCACATTCTAATAAACCAGGGTATTTCTAAAATGCTATAGGTCACTGTCAAACTGCACATCTCAGATAATAGCAATCATCAATGTGAACGTGAATAATCATCAATGTGAACATGAATAAACATCAGTGTGAGCTTGAATTAACTGTCAGTGTGAATTTAAAATCATGAACTTGAACAATCACCAACATGAACTTGAATAATCGCCAATGTGAACAGGAATAATCGCCGATGTCAACTAAAACAACTGTCAATGTGAACTTGAATAATTGTCAATGTGAACTTAAATCATGGTCAATGTGAACTTGCCTATGCCGGCACTGCCTGGACACGCAAACTTCATAATAATTATTTCTACTTATCCCATGTTTGCCATGAAGCAATCTTCTCATACCTACACTGTCACCGAATCTAGGTATATAAGGCTATGTTAGGTCACTGATTTTGTCCTATCAACATATCGTCACCATCCCCTAATACTGTCGTAAATGCAAGTCTACCAAAAATCAGTTACGACAGTGTTAGGAGACGGTGACGATATATGCCACATACATCATTTCACGTTTTTGATATTTTAGACACTCAACTCAATAAATTAATTCTCAGCAAACCGTCATCCTTGTCTTGATTGATGACAATTTAGTTTTGGTCAGACTCGATCTGAGCAAACGTTTAATAGATAACACTATTTATGTCCTTGTGACAAATATGATGGTGGATAAAGTATTTCAAACACTCGGTGCGTAAAATGACTCCAGAAACAGTGCAAGTATCCATACAAGACATAAACATAGAATTTTATGTGAAAAGAAATTTATTGAGTTACAGTAATTTATTATAGCCAAATATGAAATAATGTGTTGCAAACTGATGGCAAGACAAAATCAATGATCTTCTGATTCAACATCATCTATGACATGCCCTTACAACTTCTTCGCATTACATTCCAAACACACCAAACATTCCAAGAACAAGCTGAGTAACTCAACAAAACTTTCACAATTGTCTTTCAATGCATCATAATCAACAGACAATGTCAGAAAGTTTGAAAAACCCAAGAGACTGCTAAATCTAGAAACCGAACATGTCTTTGTATGAAGAACAACCAACGTCTCATATCCCATGAAATCACCTGTCATGAATTATCCTGAAATTTATAAACCTGTTTCGTACCTATATCACGCTGACTGACAAAACAACTCTGTGCTAAATCCACCACTGAAAGCTATTTTAATCGATCAAAGATCTTTTTCACTTGTGTCAGGTCCTAGCAAATTCTAATCTTTCCTCAAAATCGTAAGTATATATAGGACGTTATCCCAACTTTACTGTTTAGCCAACTTGATCTTACAAACTCTACCATGTTTTCTCAACGTACACTGTTTTTGTACACCCTCACAGAGTTCATAATGTAGATTCTATGTAATGAATAGCCCAGGATTGGTGTGATTTAGCTGTCATCTTGTTAGCATGCAGCAAGCCCGAACTCAAACCTCACTGAAAACCAGACCAACCAACTACTCAGACTGTCAAGGCAAATCATCCACACAACTAACAGCTAGATGACATCGGGAAACACACTCTGTCCAGCTACCAAAAGTGCATACTCTATCTGCAATCACTCATGTCCCCTGTTAGACACAAGCCATCTGCCGGAATCAAATCTGCACACCACACGATTTCAAGGCAAAGTGGTCACTTCCCTCCTGTGAGAGGTGCAATGAGTGTAAAAAGGATGGACAGCTGCAAAATATAGAAACAGTGGTCCTTTGTAATCTTGCTTTACTACTGTATCAGCGTGGAGATATTCCACTATGGAGGTGAACAAGGGGTAAGATGCACTAATTATTATGAGGGAAGATAAGGGACCCGTGGCTACATGCTGCATCATTGAAGAAGAACAACAGGAAGATGAAGCTTCCTAAACAATAAAAATAGTCTGAGTTATCACTTCCACATGATCACTTAGACTTCAATATCCTACTTTGGCATTATGCAGAGATGCAGATGGAATCTAAAGCATAACTTCCTCAAAGACAGACCAAATCACTTACAACCAGTGGTCTTCTGTGACCTTGCTATACTACTGTGCAAGTGTGAAGGTATTCCACTACATAGGTGAAGATGGGGTAAAAAGAACTAAAATTGTGATGGCAGGTACAGGATCCCGGACCGCATGTAGCTTTGTTGAGGATGAGGAAGATGAAGCTTTGGGAAGATTGAAAACAGCTTGAGCTACATGTGATTACTTAAATTTCAGTGCGCTGCTTTGGCATTAAGCAGTGGTGCAAAAGAAATCATAAAGAATAATTTCTTCAGAGAGACCAAATCACTTACAACCAATGGTCTCTTGTGATCTTGCTGTACTACTGTATCAGTCTAAAGATGTTACATTACACAAGAGAAGAGGGTGTATGAAACAGGGTGATGGCAGGTATAGGACCCTTGCATTGTTCAGAAAGGCATAGAAAAGTGAAGCTTCAGGAAGACTGCATATGGGCTAGGCCACCATTTCAATTTCAGTACACTACTTTGGCATTATGGAATGGTGCAAAAAGAAATCCCAGAGAACAACTTCCTCACTGAAAGACAAAATCATGTACAACCAATGGTTTACTGTGACCTTGCTATACTATGGTACCGGTGCAAAGATATCATACTACAGAGGTGAAGAAGACATATGAAGCATCAGCTGCTGTGAAGGCAGGCACAGGGTCCTTGACTACAGTTTGCATTGTTCAGGAAGGCAAAGAAAACTGAAACTTCAGGAAGACTGAAAATAGGCTGGACTGGGCTATCACTTCAAAATGATTACTTACATTTTAGTACACAACTTTGGTATTATGCAATGGTGCAGAAGAAATCATAAGAAATAATTTCCTCAGTGAGAGACCAACCATTTACAACAACATAAGTTTATGCCCAACATCTTGCTTAATATTTATACGGTATTAGAAACATGATGAGTTATGAAACATGGTTCACAACTTTAGGAAATGATCTAATCTGCGGTCTGATTCCATTCTAAGGGAGAGAAAGGGTAATTCCACTAAGTATAATTGTTGGCTGGGTAACCAGAAATGTGGGATCTGCAGTGCAACAAGCAATATACTAGATTAGAATTTCTCTGATTATCAAGGTATATATGTATCAGTATCTTCAAGCAATGTAATACAGAGGATGTGTGAGATATAGACTGCCTGTGATAAAGAAAGGAATTTCCAAGCAATATGGTTATAGAGTGAAATGCTGAAGCACAGAATTTTTTATTAAAAGTTCTGTCAAGCGCACAAGTCAAGAAAAGCTTGCCTTGGCTACAGATGTTAAGTCTCAAAACAAACTCAGTCTCTGAAAGGGAGTCAGAAAGGAAATGCAAGTTACCTGAACTCCATGGAAATATAAAAAATTCTTTTCTTCAGGCCCATATAATCAAGAGGAGATAGATGGCAAGACTGCACAACACAACAGTGGCTGCGGTGGGTTTCAGTGTATTAATCCCCTCCCATACAGAAGGCCACTTAGTAATCTTAATCTAAGTGTAGGCCCAGAACACACACAGAGTGTGTATCATTAAGTAAAATTAATGAAGTCTCATTTGACTGGGGGAACTTTTTTATGATGATGTTCCTTTAAATCACTGTTTGTGACAGTTTCATAACTACAGTGTCTCCAGATTTGTATATCAAGGTGCTAATTACGACAAGCTGGAGTAGGCGATGATCAGTGGCAAGACAAATGATGTTAGCATTCTACTGTGATGAATCTAAAGGCGGCCTCTTACTGGAAGAGAAAGAGGCAGCTATGATCTCTAAATCACACAGAGTGAAACAAAAGAGGCCTCTGCTTCTAACTTACCACGTTGAGAAGTGAGTATGAAAAATTTCACAGCAGTACCAAGCTCCTGGAAAACTAGCAAAAGCATTCACACTATCTGCTCAGCAAGAGAGAAAACTTCACTTTGTTCTGGGCATTGCCAAGAGGATGGAGGCAATGACATCTTGCATGAGGCAAACAGAAATATGTATTCGCTGATCATGATCATGCCAAAGCACTGACACTGAATCTCAGGCTTATGCAGAAGACTGGGCTCTAGTATCACACTGAGAGGACAGGCAATGGTTTGGGCACTCACAGTATTATCAAGCTCTTAGAAGATGAGCACAAACACTGACACTCAATGCTCAGCAAGAGAAAAAAACTGCACTCTGTTCTACGAATGGTAGATGGGACAGAGGTAAGGACATTTTTGCAGAGGGCAGACAGAATTACTATATATCTATTGTCAACAGGAGAAAAGAACTGCACTGCTGTTCTAAGAATGGCAAGGAGAGAGATGGTGACGTCTTACAAGGACCAGATAGAAACAATATTTCATGGCCATGCCGAGGCATTCACTTGGGACCTTGGGTTGATGTGGGAAGAGGCAATGAATGGGCATTAAGCGGATCCACTGTTCTTTCACTGTAGATTCCAATGCTTTAATGTATTGAGCACTGGGTTTTTCTAATTCAGCACATTTGACACGCATAGTGGGACACTAAATCGCTTCCTGGTGTGGATAGTGAAATTAAGAAAACATCAACTCCAATACAGTTGTTACTTCGTCACCAGGTTTTACACACTTATTGAAGAGACACTGCATGTATGTACAGAAGCATTTTAATCTTGTAAGTTTCAAATTATCATCATATCAGTTTAAGGGACAGTCCCGTCTTTATTCCATGTAACTTGATTGTGAAACAGAAATATTAAATAAAAATGTTCAGAAAGTACATACTTGCATTGTGTCTTTGGTACTTGAGTAGTGGAAAAGTAACTACGATATTTTGAGATAATCTTTTCTTAACATCACCATCCACGACAGAAAGGAACAAATTTTTTAGTACTTTGGTGTCCAATTTTGCATACCATATATACTGAATTAGTAAAGCGCAGTGTACACCACAGTACAGCGCTTTAATGAAAGAGTAGTGGATCCCCTTAAAGGACAATGAGATTAGTATGCTAAAATGCGTAATGGAAAAGACACTGGCATGTTATATTGCAGGGCAGATAAGTGGAATAGATACTCCATATAATTATTCCATACTAGCAAGTTATGGGCATGGATATTCTATACTCAGCAGACTGGAAGAGTGTATTGATATTCTATAACACGTTGAAGCAACTGGCAGAGAAAAAGAGCATCAGTAGGCTACAGCTGGCAGATACAAACAGAAGTGATGTTCAGCTCTAACTAGCCAGCCTACCAGGAGGGCAGCTAGGGCAGAACTATGCTCATCTAGTCATGAAGCTACGAAGCCCTCTGGAAGAGGAGATGGAAAACAAACCGTTGCTTGGACTTACAAGAGCCAGACTGGACCGCACTCGCGTGAGTCGTGTTAGTACTGGCGAAGTTGGTTTAGTAAAGGAGTGACCTGACTGAAGCTCCGAGAGATACCGGCTTAGTTTCTCCTACAAGAAAATGGAGTCAACACAAGGATTAGGTTAAGAAATTACAGCCTAATGGAGAAAAAATTTAATAAACTATGAAAACAAAAGGGAGGTTCTAATTTCATGTTCCTTACTTCTAAGTTCTAAGCCATGAAAACTTAACAAGAACAAAGCTGGCTACAATAAGAGGGTACAAGGCAATTTTTTTTTGTTTCTCAAAAGGAGCTATCTATGCCTGACTTCTACATAGCAGGAAAGCTGGGACGGGGGTGGAGAAGGGCAATTTTAGACACAAAAAAAAGCCGCCCACCCCCTCCAAAAAAAAACAAAACGTATTTGCCCTTTGCCTCTTTATTAAGTCAAAACCATTACCTCTCATATGTAACAACATTTCCTCATCCTGTTCGCATATCACCACTTCAAATAACTGTAATAACTTTCAATC
Source organism: Ellobium chinense (assembly GCA_033807755.1). Lineage (NCBI taxonomy): Eukaryota > Metazoa > Mollusca > Gastropoda > Ellobiida > Ellobiidae > Ellobium > Ellobium chinense. Next base: position 609,897 of record JAWQUT010000155.1, read on the forward strand.
AAACTTCTTATTTGCCTTCAGGAATTCTATTTCTGAAACAAACATTTCGAATGTCATAAGTGGCACTTGCCATGCGCTCAGAAAAGTGTTCTATGCTGCACAGGAGACTTATTCAGAGCAGGGCACAGATAAAATGTATAAAACCTTAAAGCAGGTTTGACTTGAGATAACATGAAAACATGGAGAGAGAAGTGAGTTGATTCTAAATTGTAGGAAGGAGATTGACGGAGGGGCACCTGTAGCCATAAAATCAAATAAAAAAAGGTTTGTTCAGTCAATAGACATACATCAATCAATCAATCAGTTGATCAACAAGAGAAGTGATCAAGAATGCACCAGCATAAGCAAAGAAAAATACATAAGAAAACTGATCATTCATTTATTACATTGTCGACCATATCACAAACCTGATATTTCAATGAACATCCACAAATGGACTTCCAGCATCAACCGCTTCATGATAATAATGATATCTACAATGGTTTGATTCACAACCAACAAATAATCAGGAAAAAGAAAACAAAACATCTGCAAAATGGAAAACCCTCTTTTGCAGATCATATCAACTGAATTTATACCAGTACCAATTGAATTCCCAGACATCCTCACCTCATCTGTGGAACCAAAATTTAATATGACAAATGTAAAGACTCATAATGGTTAAACACCCTTCCACCCTGTCAGGTTCCTGCAGCAAAACAGAAACTTTAAAAAATAATAATCCCCAAATGAATAGGAAACAAATAAACAAATAAAAATAATGAATAAAATGAAAAGCCACTGTCAGCACTACAGCCTATGAGTGAAGCCAAAAAGCAGGCAAAGTCCCTAGATCATTCTCAGCAAACTACAATTTGAGAAGCCCAGATTCAGCATGTCAAAAGTTGAACAAAGCAAAACCCAGCAAATTTTAATGTGAGTAAAAGCCATTCGCAAGGGGGAAAAAAAACAACAGGGCGAACTGGAAGACTGGCTATCCTGCACATGGTGCCCCAATTCTCTGTGTGATAGGATTATGGTGTTGTCTAATGTAGGTGTGATGCCTGTTATCTACCATGTATGCTGCCGTTGATGCGTTTGTCTATGACTGGAGTGATGCAAGTGAGGCATTTGTTCTCCCTCATAACAGCTCATAAAAGTTGTGAGGGAGTTTTAGCTCATTGCACAGAACAAAACATACAGTAGCTTTTTTTTTCCATTTCCAGAGAGAAAGTTTGAAGACTTTTCATCTTAGTGGTACTCATGACTCACGCTTAAATTTATGATCAAGTCTGTATTTACTGTGTTTGGAATGATCTCCACACAGTTTTATATTGGATATTTTGCCAGCTGGACATGAATACACTTTTATCCTTGTATATAAACATGGAAGAGGAGGCTCTACTTGCTGTTTGTGTTAGTTGTGTGCCACAATTTCCTAGACTAATTCAAAAAAAGGAAATTCGGGTTTAGCAAATTTACTCGTCAGCTAAAAAGCTTGCTCTAACACAAACCTTTTGTCAGTTGTATTTGGACATTTATAACTGGGCAAACAGTCTTCTAAATTTTTCCTGTTTAGACTAACATACAAGAAACTAACAATATGAAATGAAATGAAATTCGCGCACCTGATGTTTCAAATTTACTCATTCAAATTCAAACAATGACTTCAAATTTATTAATTCAAAGTTGAGCAATGGTGCTTAGGTGAAAACAAAAAATCAATGCCTTATAACTGATAAACATTTTTTCAACTACTTATAATGCATTGAGCCTTACATTCATATTGAGGTACAACATAGATAGATCATTATTCACTGTAGTATAGTATTTCAAATCTGCTGCAGTCAGTGACAATTAATCAGTGTGTGTTTTACAAGCTGTTATAAACAACTAAACTGATTATCCATTTGGCCCTAAAAGATCTGACATGTCAAGTAAACAGCACTGCTATTTTAACATTATTTTAGAATTCTTGCACTAATCTTCAGAGATTTAATGAAACCATGTACATTACTGTTAACAGTAATCTGAGGCATTTTTTTTTTTTTGGTCAAGTGCAAGCCGTGCATGTAGACATGAAACCAGATGTAAACTATACATGAACATATTCTACCAATTCCCTCAATCTTTTCCTCTTCTTCAGGAATGAATAAAAAGGGGTTGTGATTTCCACCCACTAGGAAAGCATGGTACTTCTGTGTGATGTTGTCTGAATGTGTGCAAATGTTATGTTCTTAAAAGTGTGTCTCTTTACAAGGGGTTGAGACAGCTACTGTACAGTAACCAACTTACACTGAGAAAGTTAGGTTTGAAAAACTGCTTGTTTCTCAAGAAGTTTGCTGCCGGATGGCTTTGGACTTGGTTCCTCAGCTCGCTGGCACCCTGCAGAGGGCACGGGGTGTGGGCGGGTGAGTATGAGGGGTGCACATTGAGTGAGAGAAGGACGGGATGTGGTGACAGAGGAATTTTGGGTAGGGTGGGGTGGGATGTAGGAAAAAAAGAGAGAAAGAAAGAACACATGAAAACCAATCAGCAGGCATATCATGCACGGCACAACATGGCACAAAATTTTAGTAGTAAAATCTATGGTATGCAGCATAGTGGATATTTAAATAAAATGTGTAATAAAAAAAATAAAAATTAAATATATAATAAAAAAAAGTAAACATAATAAATCTGGTAAAATGAATAGATACACAAAATTTATAAATTAAAAAAAAAATAAATGCTCAACAAAAATAAGGAAATACATTCATAGATTCATTCAAAATAAATAAATAAATAAATATTTTGTTCCTTTGTTTTGCAATTTAAAAATAGGTTATTATTAGGAATAACTGATCGTTATTAAATTACTGAGAAAAGATGAATTAGAGAAAAAAAAAATCATCCCGACCCGAGCAAAAAACTGCCGGTTAATGTTACTCTGCCTGCAGACAAAATGCTACAGATGTGAAAATGATGCTTGAAGGCATGCATAAGAAATGACATTCCACACAGCAGTATATGTAGCCCTTGCTAAGCTAGCTAATGGCATAATTTATAAACAATGAAAACAGACGAAAGGGATTGGGTAAGAAAGGACAGGGCTTGATATTTTCATGAATTCAACATGATTTAATCTGCAGTTTTCCAAATCGTGTGAAGTATTATCATCTTTTGTTAAGCGTTAAGCACATACTGCGATTCAGCGTGCATTTTATAAAGAGACAGGCCGGCAATTAATGTTTTTTTTTTCAAATAAAGAGAGTGATGATATAAACTATTAGTATTCCAAAATGCACCACAAGTCTGCTGAGTCCAAACTTGTTGCAAAGTTACAAGCAAAACAGAATATAAGGCAAAAATCAAAGTAAAATGCAAACTCAAATCTGGTGTTAGTAAGTAACTGTGAATGACTTGCATGTAAATACTGTGGATGTCTGTTGACATCTGGCTAGATAGATGAAAGTAAATCTATGACTTACACTGCCGAACAATTTATACTGTAGATGTGTATCACTTTATTAATATCTACTGATATTCTGGCAAAAAAAAGCTAAGCTATTATACAATGGTATATCCTTGAATAAAAGTTTGTGCAGATGAGATATTAGACATAGTACTGCTAAACATTTCTTTCAAATAAATTCTACTGTTTCCTGGCAACAAATTATTGGAGATGNGGGGGGGGGGGGGGGGAGAGAGAAGAGAGGGCAGGTAAAAACTGCTCTTGCAGAGCTACCCACTTTCATTCATTATCATGACTTATATGTGACTGATACCTGAAAACACTAGCTTCAATCTATCAATCTTTGAATACTTCAAAATCAGTCCCACTTTTTACTTATATGAAATGAAGGTAAAAAAGTTTTGGTATTAATGGAAAGAAAATTAGTAATTCTTCTGTAAAGGGCAAGCACAAATTTGAGGAAATAAATAAAATATCTATGTGGACACACGATATAAATAAAATAAATATAAATGGGCCGTTCCAAGCTGAGTTTCATAATGAATAGCCAAAGTATCTTTTTTCTATGTTCCAAATAAAGTGACATTTCAAAACTGTAACTGCCCCGAAATATTTGAGGTGTTTTCTTGATGTGGGAAAAAAAATGCACTTTGGAAGTGCAAGCATAATACTACAGATTACCTTGGAACTGCCCAAAAGGTCAACACTGGTGCTGATAACACAAATCTTACAGAATCAATAAGGTACAAAACAATACAATACACCACTTACACTGAATGAATTGGATTTTTGGACGGAAGAAGATTTTTTGTTTTTGCGCAAGGCAAGTGGTGTGCAAGTCACGGTCTCCTCGGAGTGCTGCCTATCATAAGCCTAGATGGTAGGAGACAACAGAAACAAAAGGAAAAAAAAAATATGGGCCATGCATTACCACAAAAACAACAACCAAAATCCAGTGAACTTAAGCAAGCCAGGAATGACAAATATTCTCACTGCCTCATCCATCCCGTGCAAGCGGTGTTCTCGGGTGTGGGAGACATAAATTTAATGTGGTAGGCATCTCACAATTTAAAAAAAAATGATACCTAAATTTCTTGCCAAAAGATAAAAGCCATCTAGGATTTTTCAAAAAAATATTGACAGCTTATGACAAAGATATTCTTTTCAAAACCAGTTCATCTTTATACTTTTTAAACTATTAATTTAAACAAAATATCTTACAATGACCACAGCTAATTAAACTGAATAAACATGACTGCAATATAGAGTCTTACATGTTTGTCAAAAGTTTGAGCATTCCTTGTCAACTATTTTACTTTTGCAGGGTCATTCATCAAAGTTATAATACTCTTTTAACTCACGACCAGAACGAGATTTCATTCATTGCCAATCTCTCTGATGTAAGTGTTACTTTAGTTCATTGAAATCTATACAGAATAAGCTTCCACAATCTGTATAGCATTTTAAAATAAAGGAAAATAAACATTGGTAAAAACAAGTTTTGATGCATTGCAAAGGCAAGAATTGTTCTGGTCACTGTACTACATACTACAACTCCAAGAGGTTCCTAATGACAATGTGCCACTTGAGCATATTTCAGAGATTTAGTTGCCAATGAATTGAAGTACTCATTAGTGTTAGGACTGATTCAATTAAAAATAAAGTGATCACTTTTATGCACAAAAACACAGTGCTAACCCAACCACTTTTTGAAGTGTATTTGAACTTATATGTACATGTAATCATTATTGTGGATTTGACAAGATGGTATAGAATAAATTTGAAACTGAAATTGAAATGTAATTCAAGAGATGCCCAAAGATGTTTCTTGCAAAGGGTATAAGCCAAAATACTGAAACTCAGTGATGACCAAAGTAAATCTGTGCGTGCAAAACACCTTTCCAACTGCTGGGCTTTTCTGTTATTAAGAAGCTTTCAAAGCAAGGGGAGGAATGGTGCATTTCAATATTGTCTTCCCTGCCTTGCACAGACAAAAAGAAGTAGACCAGTGAGTGCAACAACCAACCACAAGCAAGGGATGTAAAAGCTTAAGACATTAATTCTTTTCATTTTCTCAGGGAAAGCAGACTCCCAGAGATTGTGGCAATAGAATGAGCACAGACAGCTGTATGTTTTCAGTGTAATAACTGCTGTGAAAAAAAAACAGGCTTAACTATGACTCTGATCTTGAATCCTAAGCTGTTTTCTATGTAATTCCTGCAATGTTAAGAAACCGGGGATGGCAGAAACTGATGACACCATAATAAATATGCGAGTGTCTGTCTAAAACTAATGTTGTTTTGTCATTCTTCCTACTTGTTCCTTTATTAAAATGTGCAATTTTTTACAAACGTAATTTCCGGTATTCCTGGAAACTATGTTAGATCATTAGATGATGCAGTATTTTAATTCAGGATTTTCCCGCTTTGACAGTTCCAGAATTTTTACTGAAGGAAGCCCAAATGTCTGTACAACTCACTGCAAGGGTCTTTATTATTCACCTGGAAAATGTACAAGGAACTGAATTCATGTTACAGTGTTCCTAAATTTCATCCAGAACACAGATTCCCTAAATGATGCATTAAAATGTATTGTCATATTTGCCCCAGCATATTTCTCTCAACAGGGTTACCTTGTCACAAAGGGTACACTGAATAAGGCGAAATCCGTCGTCAGCCACAGAATGTAAAAATATATTTTCCCATAATTTTTAATGTGATATTTTCAAAAGGTCTAACATGTTTTCCATGATAATTTAATAAAAATCATCACATTAGAAGTTTATTGTTCGCGGAAATTTATCCAGCCTACAAAATTAAAAACATCTTTGCTCTAGCTGGTGCACAGGTCACATAGTTTCAAACAAGATTACAAACCACCGGGTGCGAATCATCAGACTTTTCATGATTTTGCCATTACAGCTAACCTTTCCTGTTGATCCTGACATTTTGAGGGCTGGGAATGCTAATGTCAAATTGCCACGATTTTTCTACATTTTCCAAATTTGTGGCAGCCTTGATAGTGTCCTGTCATTATATGCATCACTGACATAGTCTACAAAAATCATATTTACTGCAAACTGATTTTAATGCACTAATTCCAGATTTTGGAAGGTTTTGGTGTCTAATTTCAAGCCGCAGATGTGACATACATTCTATTGCCACCTCAAACAATAATGAACATGAGTACTGCTCTCTCATTTCACATCTGGGGAATTTCCACCTTAAACTGGAGATAAAAATCATGCCATAAAGTTTCTCCTCCTCAGCCAAATCTCTGTTATTACAGTGGAACCTAACTTAGGACAAAAAAAAAAAAATGAAAGGATATCGCAAATAAATCTGGATCTCCATTTCAAAAGACTGCAGATCTCACTAATTTGATATAGATTTATAGTCTCTTAATGAAAACCTCCAGAAAAGAGATTAAGGGAAAAGTATGGCAATATCACATTATGCTTCAATAAAACCTTTCATTTAGCTGATTTTTATCCCCATTAAACTATACAGAAAGCAGTATCATAACAAAATAGTTGAGTCCACTTTATTGCAATCCAACTCCATATACAATCTGCCTAGGAACAGAACACTGTTTTTTTTTACTTCAAAGTTGAAAAGAAACATCACTTCATTATATCTCCAGTCTTGGATTAAACATTATTTCCCCCTTACTCCTGTAAATTTGCAATTAAAAGGAGCTCCCAGTCTCTCGTGGAGTTGCGACTAAGTGGAGTCAAATGCATACTGAACAAATTAGCAAAGTTTCTTACAATAAAACACCAGTCAAGGAACTGAAGACAAAAGAAACAAACAGAAAAATTCAGATCAAAACACAAACCAAATAAAGACTAAAATAAGCCACAGGACACAACCTTTCATGCATTTCGTTCCATGCAAGCAAACATGTTAGTCCTGAATGTTCTTTAGAATTACAAAGATGCAATGCAGTCACGTTTGGGGAGGCCCATAACAAGGGACGGGGAACTGTATCTAATGGGACTATGCAAGAGATGCCATATTATGGTACACGTTCCTCATACTTCTAAACTAAGAGCCACAGGATAAACACAATAGAAAATAAAATGAAGGGAAAAAAAAAACAGAAGGAAAAAAAACCCCACATATTCAGGATAAAGAAAATGAAAAGTCCCAAACCCATGAAAAACACACCCCTGATATTTTGCCAGGGATGTTTTGGGTTCACGGGAAGTACCTTTCAGTTTCAGAACTACAAAGACCCCTCCTCCCCATCTGTCCCTTGACCCAACCCATCTCCAGCTAAGCTATGCAAATATCATCCACCTGGTATAATCCACCCAATTGGGAGATGCGGACACACACCCATATTCCACTTGCATACTGCATCTCATCACATTCAGTCACTGAGTGTTCAAATCTGATCTGGCATATATTTCATCCGTGGTAGTCAACTAAATATCTTGGCAGGAGATGAAGATCTGTCAATTCTTACACTTCCAGCCGATTTAAAGAAAAAATAAACAAAAAAATAATCATCTGGTTTGATTGAAACTGAAAATAAGAGGGAAAAAAAACCTGCCAGGATCCAAACTGTACCAATACAGTTTCTATGGGGTCAGCCCATCTAATTCGGCTCAATTACTGAACCATAATTTAAGCAGAAGGAGAATGAAAAACCTGTTTACTTTTGCACAACCAACAAAGTGCCTTATCATGAAATCACCCCAAACTCCACCTTTTGGAGTCCGAGAAATCTGTGAACAGGTTAGTTTCATAAAGTTTAATCTGGGGAACAAACTACAACAAAACTTATTTTCTCATAGGTTAGATCACCTTCCAAGAAACTTTTCCTGAAAATTCTACAGCAGCATTTATTCAGTACTGTCTCTTAAGCACAACTTTCATCACAAAAACACAAGACTTGAACATGGCCACATCAACAGTACACTAACACAAACTACAAACTTAAGTTACATGAACTCTGAAACATAAAGGTAGCAAGATAAAAAATGCACATAGACTTCAACAAAATAAACATATCTGTTGCTTTGCTGGTCAAATTATTAATATGCGTACGCAAACAAGTGACTTTTAAAGAATAAATCATGGGAAGATGTTCACATGGCTTGTCAACTCATGAAACGAGTTCTTTATTTTTTAATGTTAACATTGTTTCTTTTTCATCCTAAACACTTCTGATCAGTGAAGATGACTAAATATTCAGTTAGCTTCAAATTACTTTTTGACAACATTCTTGTACAGCTGGCTGTATCTGTTTTATGACACTCAAGGAAGGACATTCTATAGTTTTCTCTCCCTGATGAAGAGCTTCATATCTGTTGAGCTATTGTTAAGGTCCTTTATACTGCAAATAATGTTTCCTTGTGCTGTATACACCAACACATCTGAATGGTATTTCATATGTTTGCATTGTAAGTGTTGCTTAGAACACACCAAAGTAGTTATCATTTGCTTTTCCCATTGTGGGGTGTTCAGTGTATAAGTTGTGGGCTTAGGGTTAATAGAACAATTAATTAATATTAGGTGCATTCTCACCTTGTGAATGCTTCAATTCACAGTCCGTTGCCTTCAAGTTAATAATTGTATAAATACCCAGACCAGATAATGGTATAAAAAAGAATTATCTCTCTTATCACTTAGTGACAAATCAGGTTAAAATAAAACAAAAAACCAAAAAAACACTCCAGTAATGGGGTATCACTGGTTTCAAACCTACCTGTTGACCGTCAGGTTGATCTTGCAGATGTGGTAAAGATGTGGGTTGCGGCGGTGGTACTGATGGTACCTGTGGTGGCTGTGAGGATGGTGGTGGGACTAAAACAACTGGCTGGTTATGAAGAAGTTGCTGCTGCTGCTGCTGTTGTTGTTGTTTGTCTTTCTTCTTTTCAGATTTATCTGGCTTACCCTCTCTCAATTCCTTTTCCTTTGGTGGAGGTGGAGGGGGCTGTCGATAGAAATAATGAAGTACAGAATGTAGCTACTGTGATATGCTATCTCCTTGACACAAGATACACTTTACCTACATACAGTAAAGTTCATAGCTCACTAATGCAAGTGGACTCCTGCGAATCTGTCTCAATACGATCTTATTTCAGTCTCATATCCAGGCTAATGCCCGCTCATGTGACTTCACACTATTATTATCCCAGCAGGCCTGATCACTCAAGGACTTTCTCGACTCCCTTAGGAGCGTACAGTGCCGCTGCCATTTATAGGCGCTGATCACTAACATTCTAACAATATCTTCCACTGCCTATAGCCAGGTACCCATTTTACAGACGGGTGGACTGGGGAAAATGTGAATGAAATGCTTTCCCAAGGCACATACAACATGACCGTGGTTGGGAATCGAAATCAGGACCTTTAGATCTTGAGTCCAACGCCGTAACCATTAGGTCATGCCGCTCCATGCTGCTACCTACATACAGTAAATGTCATAGCTCATTAATGCAAGTGGACTCCTGAGAATCTGTCTCAATACGATCTTATTAATGCTAATGAGTTTCACACAAGACATTCTATGTATTAATCTTGCAGAATTTTAGTTTTGTCACAAATCCAATACCCTAAAAATTTGTTTTGATCTGATAGGCTCTGGCAAAGGGACTTGAAATTCTGGGATGGAGACCTGAACAAGCTTATTAGACAATTTCAATGAACTTATCCTTCTGATTTGTGTCATCTATGTAATATTCAATGAACTACTACTTAGATCTTTGCATCCATACTATTCCTCTGCTGTTTCCTGGTTAGCTCTAAACTCTTCCAAACTAATGAGGATGTCATTATTTGAATACCTTTTAACTGTGACAAGGGGCCTGATGATACTTTTCTTATGGCATAGGCTGTTTATTCACAAAAATCAGAGAATCCAAACATGATATATATTAGTTGCCAAACCAGATAAAAATTTGACGTCTCCTATTTTTCTTCCCTAAATCTTTTACTGGTGACATTGTCAGGTAAAATAACAGTAAAAAAAAGTCCAAAATGTTTCCTTGCATGTGTTAAAATGTATATTTTGCAAGAGACAAAAACAATATTTTGAGGTATTGTATTTCCAAACCAGGAGAGACAATATTGTTTCCTTGCTGATCTAAGGAAGAGAAATTAATTTTTTCAAATTATTATCAGTCTGATATCCCAGCAAAAATGTTCCGACCTTAAAACTGTTGCTGATTTCAGGAAGAGAAGTTAATTTCTTCAAGTTATTACCAGTCTGGTATTCAATCAAAAATGTTATCTCCTGGGCCTTTGTTTATTTTGATTACGAATTTCCGAGAAAAATTCATATCCTTGTGATTATGGTATGTCAGTCAGTCTGTTATAACTTAGGCATTCACTGTTATCAAGCAATATTCCAGGTTCATGGTAAAAGGGCAACATATGAGGCACAATTTTATAAATGATAATCTAAAGTTATGGCAAGTGGCATCCTGATAACTTGGGCTAATGGGTTAAACAGGGTTAATCCCCAGGAGCGGCGAAGGAACAAAGAAAAAAAGTTTGGTCTTACACTTGCCTGGGCGTGGCCAGTGGTGACCAGTGTGCCAGAGCTGCTGGTGGAGTGGCTGCTAATGCTGTGGGTGTCGCTGGGCTTGTTGCTGCTGGTCTGTGAGACGTAGAATGACCGCTGGGAGTGGTTGGGGGTGGAGGGCACCGCTGCAGGCACGGCTGAGGGCGCGTTGGGATAACGCATCTGGACAATGCGCTGGCAGGCTGTGAAAAAAAACCAAAAAACATGAAAGGTCATTTACTTCACAAATAAGCAGCATCTAGTAAGCCGTGTTTTCTCCAGTCCATGCAATCATGTAATTCACCCCTTTAATTTCACCCCTCCCCTTTCCCCAATAATACACTGAATGCATGTCATTCTTTCTTTCATTCCTGCACTCCGAAGTTTGCAGCACTTCAGAAAAACTTTAAATTGCTCCAAAATTTTGCAAATCTCCTCTCCAATTTATGATGTATTGACATTACAAAACTAATACAGATATGTCAACAGTGACAAATAGTATATCATGTCAGTTTACGTGTGTTGTACGTCCACCTGGTATGCGCCTGGGACTCTCCGAAGACGTGTCACGGCTAGGGTAAAGAGCAGAGTCATGGAGGGGTGAGAAGTCAGGAAAGAGAGAAGGTCCCTGAGTATTGTTTAAGGCTGCCTTCTCTTTCATAATTCTTGCCTGGCACTAATCCTCTTAAAGAGTCCCAGGCTTATACTAAATGGACATAAGACATTTGTAAACTGAATTAATAATAGGAAGATGGTCCCCTACCCAACCCTATCAAGATTAGAGAAAACGTGTTCTTATACCAATGCTCCTGATGTCCATGAGATTACATAACAGACAACATAATCTTATTAATTAAAGCCTGTTCCCCTCCCCAAACACATTTAATTTCAAACCAATACTAGAATATTTCTTTGCTATTCAGTTTCAACATCTATTAGAGACTCTTCAATGTCAGCTTGTTTCCGCTCTGTATATGTTCTACTTACCGTCCTGAAAAACCCTCTCCACGTTCAGCCCATAGGTGGCACAAGTTTCATAGTAAGAGCACCGCTTCAAATCGTTGGCCAGTTTTCTAGCTCGGGTATCGTCAATGATCCGAGGATTGCTTTCACTTATGGCATCTGTGAGAAGAAAGAAAGAATGCAAATATGAAAATATGAATCATTCCAGTCAAGCTCATCCATGTCTTTCTCTATCTCTGCTTGCTCAGGAACTTCTGAAGGTTTATTATTGTAAAAGCAAAACATCCTCCCCCCACTTCCTGCACAGGAAACTCCTCAAGGAAACTGAGTATAGAGAGTTGTTGCTAACCAATGATGTTCATACAGAAAGTATTAAAAACTGTTCATCCAAAACATGATTTTCAATGGATGCTGTGATTTAAAAGGACTGCAAAAAAAGGAGAATTCTGTGTATTTCTCAGATCAAAAGGACAAGCAATAACAGAATTATGCATACAATATTTTTCTTAATCATATCATCCTTCATACTCCACTTGCAAACATGAACATACGATCAGGTTACAGAGGAATAACACCAGTTCACAAAGCTTAGACCTGTATCAATTTCCTACAAAGAGGTTCCTCGCTAAACAGAAAACTACAAATCCTGTGCACAGTGCACATGAAGAAAAAATCTTTCAAGATCTACAGCTTCACAAATAACTGCAAAGTGTAAGAAACACCAACCAGACTCGTCAAAATTCCATACAAAATGGAAAGCAAAATTATTAAGTTTCAACAGGTCCAGCCCCACCCCCCACCCCC
>JAWQUT010000155.1:622629-666807 GCA_033807755.1 Ellobium chinense
TGCACCACATGAACAAGCAACACATACAAAATCGCATGTACACAATAAAGCTCATTTCTTTTCCTATCTTTTGCCATGGTTAAGAGAGTGCTCTTTCACATCTCACATCTTAGCACCTCTTAAAATTCTTCTCACACATAAAAAACTCATGGGAACCTGGAGGTAATGGAGAAAGCACCCTATGTGTGTGTACGAGAATCACTGATGTAACCCAGCCCGACTGGCATCATAAAGTAGTCTCCCCTTGCACCCTGAGTTGCCTACCTTTTACCGTTACCCTCAAAATCCTTTCCCTGTCTTTTCCTTCTTGTTTTATGAGATATTTATATTCTCCATGATGCCTTTATTTTGCATCATGTTGACAGAATAAATGTAATTTACACTCTCTGGCAACACCCCTTGTGTTTGTTGTTGCTTCACAATATCTTCCATAACCAGAAGAAAGCTATTCCTTCCTCCCAACCCAGATCTGCACAATAAACTTTACAACAAATTTCACGGCAGTGAGAAGAAGGATGAAGATCCAGATGCAGTTGGATCAGTAAAAAGAAGAAGAAAAAGAACAGAAAAACAACAAGAACATCAAGAAGAAGAAGAAGAAGAAGAACAACAACAACAACAACCTCAGAAGTGTTAACAGCTTTACCGATAATCAAACTCAGCCAAAACAACCTGCAACTTCCCTATTCTGCAGTTGTTGTTTTTTTATTGGTATTTATAGTGCTGCACCAAAATTTAGACACACACATAACACTGCCTTACACCTTAAAATCTGTGTTGCCATATAAAGTAGGACTTCTTAAGTTTGAACCCCACCTACTTGAAACACCCAAATGCTTGTGATTCTCTGGTCCCGCTTCTCACATTTTCTATATAAAAATGAATTCCAGGCCTAACAACTTAAAATTCTGGATAAGTCCTCAAGAATCTGAGTTTGTGAGGTTTTGTGAGAGTCTATCAAAGATTACAAAGTAACAAGATGGGACACTTGGTCTAAGTGTCTATGCCACCACTTAGCACCCCCTACAGTCTTTGATCCTGACGTGCAAAACATTTCATATTTTTCTCTACCATCCTCTATCATGACTTTCTTCATTCAAACTGAGCATCACCTAAAGGCATATTTTTTTGCTTCCTCGCAGAGCAGAAATACATATCATGTGATTATACAGATGATGTTTTATGTCTTCCAACTGCTGAGAGCATCTGACCCTAAACCTTTTCTTCAAATATTTTGCAGCCAATCATGATGATAATATTACATGGCAAAACTCTTCAAGATGGTCATATATCCATCTCTTCATCAAAAGAGTCATTTGATCTGATGGAAGTGATTACACCTATGAACTCATAACAGCCCTAAGGTGAAAGTTTTCTCACATCAAAGACAGGTGGCTCTAAGTGGCTGGGCCAGAAAAGGTCTAGTAGAAGGGTTTTATGGCCAGATGTGTGAGTCTAGCGATGGGATGTGTGAGTCTTGGGTTTCACATGTTTCCAGTGAAGCCTTGATGATTAAGAAAGGTGTATCAACATTAAAAAAAAATAAAATATCTGAGTGGTTACTGGTCAGAGCTTTTCTCTTTCTTACAAAGCTGTTCATATTGCCATTTTCATATAAAGACAGGAAGAGGAATTCTTCAATACTCATAGGACTGTCAGAAATCATACCAAATTATAGTGACTCCACAGAGTATTCAAAGACAACAGGATAAACACAAGGCACCCATTTTGGTTTAAGGTTATTAGTCCCCGGAACTTGTAAACCTGATATATGGGGATACTTGAAATTGACCTTTGTGAAAGAAACCCGCCAGAACAAACAGTTTCATATTTGCCATGACCTCAGAGTGAGGTTGAAAGTATGAATGACTGAGCAGTGCCTATGGTTAATGATAAACAAATCATGTGAGCAAGAGCTCAAAAGTACTGTACACACAAAGTGGACCATTCAGGCCTAGTGTAGTCACGTGGAAAGCTTTTCTTAGCTTTTTCAGAAAAGTCAATTAGGTATTTTCAGCTCCATCACCTGACCTACGAAATATTGCTCACACGTTGGTTTGTTTACATGCTCTGCTCATGTATGATTACTCATCATTTATCAAAATATCCTAGCAATCCCTAGATCAGGTGGTGTAACTGACCCGTCTGAAAATACCTCATTAGCCTTTATCACACAAATGGTATATAGCCCATATTGTCAACGATATTTTGAACGGGACATTTTTTCTCAAGAGCTCTGTGTCAGTATAGGAAGTAGAAAATAGGATTCTGGGGACAATGGCTTTGAAGGATTGCATGAATCATGACAGAGCAGACGGAGATTAGATAGTGGTTTTATCAACTACAAAAATTGGACATCAGTTTAAAGTACCCAAAAACTAATTTTGATGATAAAACTGAATTTCCTCCCTGAGTTTTCTCTTTGAGTTCTTCAGTAAAAAAATCTACAGATATCTATCTGGGCCATGGCCAGATATAGCAAGTCAGATTTGATGGTACATGTGTTCATCTATATCTGCTATATATTGGGCCCTCACTGTTCTTCTCTACGTTTTAACGCACATGTGCAATTTAACTTTTTATTCCACTTATGTATGTCTATACTTGCAAGTATTGAGCCATGAAACTGCCAAAACTCATGGCAACTAAAGTAAAGCCAGAAAAACTAAAGTGTCTAGTTGCAAAAACTGTTACATAATAGCCTTCGTAAAAGCGCACTTGACATATTTTTCTTTTTGTTCACCTCCTGATATGACATCAGCCAAACAACAGAAGCTGCTTATGTAAACAGACCCAAGGGGAAACAGATTCGCCCAGAAACTATATTTAGAGTTTGTGTATGAAGATTTCAAGAGCCCTAGACAGCAAAAATGACTGGGAACTGCCAACCACTGAGGTGAATAACCAGCTATATACAACTCAGTGGTTTTGCAGGTCACTGAATCCTCATGAAAAAAAAGAATAAAATTGTGATAATGAACTGAGTACACACGGAACACTTGTAAAACATCTCTCCTCTTAAATTAGTACAGGAACTGTACATATTAAAGACCTTTTTTTTTTTCATCCACTATGAAGAAGTACTGTGAATTATCAAACAAATCACTAACCACTTCAGTCCTGAGCACAAATTAAATGTCTAAATGTCCACCATGTTCATCATGTTCTAGGATCTCTTGGAGAGACGGCGATGACAAATTACAGATGACAGTGACCAGAAGAGCATTTTCAAAAATTACAACTTGTTCAGCAAGGATTCTTATCCAAGAGTTAACAACCATTTTAATGTTCCAGAAAAAAACAACAACTCCAATATCAGAAGATGATGAGCATCTCATCAAAGGACACCCGAAAAGTAGAAGATACAATCCCCAGAGCCTCTTGCTTAGATCTCCTTCTCCAAAAAGCCTTGGCTATCCTGGGGAAGAGATTTAAGGCTCAGCTCGTGAAAAGGGCCACCTTGACCCAACAAACATTAAACAACACCTACATTATCGCATCCAAGATTCATTAACAGCAATCATGCATGACCCAGGCAGGATTTCACCAAGCTTAATATTCAAGCCTATCTAGGATTACACAAAACCTATCACAAAAGCCGAGCAGTGGAGCGCCACACCCCAGTGCACTCCCGAGGTCAAAGTGTTCTGCTCTTGAGATAGAGGGGAACATGACGGCTCACACCCTTATCTCACGTCTCCAGTGTCTGAAAGTTAATCCCCCATGCAAACATTGTGTGCGGGAAGATAGGGAGCTGACACTTTCACTTCACTCCTGGCTACATCATAAACGTAGACGTATTTTTTGTTTCTGCTTCCATGTGGTACACTATTCCCAACGCAGATGAAAAAGCAGATAAAATGATCTTCCCAAAATAAACAAAGCTCTGTCAGAATCTTACTGGAATTTATAGAATCATCGTGCATGGTTCAACATAGGAAAATTGATCACAACTCTGCTAGTATCTATTCAGGTACATCCAGGATCAATGTTTCCTTTTGTCAACAGGACCGGCTGATGCAGGGTACTGAAATTTTAATCTTGCTTCCCTTTGACATTTCATCATCACTATCTCTGCGGACCATCAATTATTAACATCTTCATTTCAGGAATGTGATCTGTGGTTACAGTATAGGACTCAAGATCAAAAGGTTGTGGTTCGACTCCTGACCACGGATATGCTATAAATGCCTTGCGAAAGCATTTCATTCACATTTTCCTAAGTCCACTCTGTAAAATGGATACTTGGCAATAGGCAGTTGAGGATATTGCTAGAATACTAATGATCAGTGCCTGTAGAAGACAGCAGCATTGCATGTTCCCAAGGGAGTTGAGAAAGTCCTACAGTGACCAGGCCTGACAGGGTAGTTAATAATAGTGGAAGTCATGTGAGCGGGCATTAGCCTGAATACAAGACCTATTATTATGACGTTTGAATTTGCCGTTATCTTTAAGACCTGGACTTGAAGCAAGTCTGAATCGGTCAAGTTATAAGTGATGTTTTATGCTATATTAGGTTCGACCAGTAAACTGAAGTAAATCTGGCATCCTAATCTTTCTTAATTATGTGCAAATATCATTCCCTGATCAATGACAGCTTTAATAATTTAACAATCACTAATTCTGTCCAATTTTTAATTCCTATCTGGCCATGATGCTTTATTCTCTGCTATGTATTATGCAGCACCCATATTAATTCGCCCAAAATCATCCATTCACCCATAATATGCTGTATAATAATACAATAGCTTGACTGTTTTCTTTACTCTCTAGTAAGCGAAGATTACTCTACATCTAACTGTGCNAGGCAGGCAACGCACCAGCGGCGAAAGAATACCTAGCGCACCGAAAGGCATCATAGACGAATGCATTAGACTCCGTGGACGATTGGCGAATCGGGCGGATTTAAAAAGATATATCCGAGACTGTATTTCGTTGCTTTACACATTCTTTTTTTTTAAAGGGTAAAAAAAATAAAGAGGAATGATGTGTATAGTTACCTTTCGTGTATTTTTCTACGGATTTAGGTGAAAACCGCATGTTTTTACGGTACGTAGTTCTCAAGAAATCTGTGACACAAATTTGGCAGAAGCGTTTTATTAATACAATAGCTTGACTATTATCTTTACTCTCAGGTAAGCGAAGATAACTCTACATCTAACTGTGCAGTCTACTTCTCTCCCCTTTCCCCTCCCCTTTCCCCCTCTCTCTCCCCTGACCTTTTAGGAACTCTATGTGAACTGTAAACTGAATACAGAATACCTGTTGTCTGAAAAAACCTACCCCTGAAGTGTCAGAAAGTTATATGTAATGATTTAGTATTGGCTTACTACCATAAGAATGATGCCTAGTATCTCTCATAAATCATTATCTATTCTTCCTCTTTTTTCACTTCTTCCTCTTTCCATAACACCAACTTTTTATCCCAGTTTTTGAAGTGTTCTCGAACATTGCTATCTACTTATGGAAGGAAGTTGTTGTTTTTTTTTTTGGACTTGTTTCTCATCCCCCAGTTTGATGCTATGATAAGTATGGTGCCTACTCTTAGCATCTGATGTCTTTACCAGTGATGTAATACCACTGATATTACAACCTCTGCAGCTGCCCATAAATAAAACCAAGTGTTTTCATATCTTGCATAGCTCCGGGACATGAAACTAAAATCTCTGCAATGCCCCATCAGTCATACCCACAGAAACATCCTGGCCTGCGGTCCTAGATTTGACTCACACTTATCAAGCAAAGTCTTAAATCAAGTCAACCACTTCAACCACATCAAAAAACTGCATATCTCGGGACCTGTCCAATGAATATTAAATACATCTTTCACTGGGCTACCCCACATCCCGTTGCATCCATTTCAAATTCTAAATAATAAAAAATAGTTCTCCCGTTTCATATTTCAATATTTTACACTATGTAAACAGTCCATCACAAAATCTTGCAAAATCAGCTTTTTTCCCCTCGTTTCTTGGCATGTCATACATGTAATACAATGGATTACAAAGCCTCTTCTGTAAAAAATAAAAACCATCAGTCCCAAAGAAAAACTCAAAACCTACATCCCTTCAGCCAACAGATTCCTCTTATACTATTTTTGAAATAACAAAATCAACCACATAGGCACACAATCACAGATACACATGCACTCACGCACACATGCCCACACGCGTGCTTGTGGCACCCTCACTAACTCACTCCTTTCCTCCTTCACCCATCCACCCATTCACTGTACAAAAATCGTAAACTCATCCACATAGAACCGTCCAAAGCCTACAAGTATATCAATATTATCCAGAATTTACTTTATCACGATTTCTGTGTACTAACTACCAACAGAAATTGAATTCATGAACAACAAATATATATTCCAATATATCTAATCCTAATGTAACATCCTGAACTTTTTACAAATCACCATGACCGCGTTACGTGAACCTCTGCCGTAAATAGAAATTATAATGAACTAGTCACGTTTTTTTTAAAATGAATCTCCAACCTTGAATTCAAAAGTGCATTACCCAAACCCGATGTGTGGTCTCCGGAAGTTTTATTGAAAACAAGGGAAATAACATGCAGGTGACTGTTCTTCACGCATCCGTTTCTCTAAGCCTCTTAACTATCAAATGACTTTAAACTTTAAGGGGTACCGATTTCAAGATGTGTTTTGTTTTGAAACAACGAGCACTGAAATGCATCTCGGAGTATACTACTAACCCATTATTACACGAAAGTGCATAAACCGAGATTTGGAAAAACGCTCTCGAGTTACACACTGACATACCAGAGAAATTTCACCATCACAGGCATCGTTAAAAATCCACACTTCTGGTTGTTATGACCTTTTCAGGGAACATTTTCACCGAACAAGTCCGCAAAGTTTTGAAACAAACTCCCAAGATAAACACTCTGCAGTGTTCATAGGGCGGGGGAGCGCAGAGCGGCAGAAGGACGCGTGTTTTTCTTTATTTTTCTATTTCCTTTTGATGAAGACTTGAGCAAGAAGAATGTGTGGGAACGCAGGATGGGGGAGACACGCGCATAAAAAAATATGAAGGCAACAGGAATGGAGAAAACTCAAAATGTCTGGAAATGGATGGCACTGGGGTGGAATGAATGCGAGAGAAACGTTTTAGTCTTCTGTTTCCTTAAAGTTCAGATGAGGAATCGCAAGCATAAAACTTTGAGGGCATGAAGAATAAAAATCAAGCGTCTGGTAATGGGTGGGGTAAGGGCGGGGTGGATGCAAGAAAAATATTTAAGTCGACTGTTTCCTCAAAGTTCAGAGACAGAAACTTTACATGGCCAACCAATGATGGAACAGGAAGAGGAAAAGAATTCGAAATGATGCGGCACAGACATGAGAGGGTAGAGGATGAAGTGGATACATGTGTCAAACAGGAAAGAAGGAAAGTGGCATCCATTTCAATGGTGTGATAGAGAATGAGCGGTGGTAAGCAGAGGTAATACGGACAGCCAACAAAAATGGTCTGCTTTAAATTTTACAGTTGGGGAGTGTTTGGAAAGGGGAGGNGGGGGGGGTTGAGTGAGTGAATGAGTGCGTGAGCGAGCGAGCGAGCGAGCAAGCAAGCAAGCAAGCAAGCAAGCAAGCAAGCAAACCAGACAGAAGATAAAGCCGGGTAAACTGGCAACTTTACTGTCAGCATTAAGAGACTGATGTAATGAAAAAAAAAAAAAAGACTCTTCTTCNAAAAGACAGTGACTTTTTTTTTCATTGCAGGGCATTTTCACAGATGCCAGAGGAAGACAGAAATCCACATGGTGTTTCCAATTACAAATGTTTCCCTTATTATTTCTATCTTTAGTTAGGCAGGAAGGAATTAGAGATACAGCTCCAAGCAGGTTACATCATCCTCTGCCATCGCTTTTATGTAAGACCTAAACCCAGGCAGTGAAATCATTTCCACTTTTTAATTCCAGTGGAACCCTCACAAACTTGAAATTCTGGGAACCGGTTCAGAAATTCGAAAATGTGGGGCAAGCTTAATATACAGGGAAAATAAAGAGGGGNAGTGAGTGAGTGAGTGAGTGAGTGAGTGAGTGAGTGAGTGAGTGAGTGAATGAGCAAGCAGGCAAGCAATCAAGCAAGCCAGACAGAAGATAAAGCCGGGTAAACTGGCAACTTTACAGCCTGCATTAAGAGACTGATGTAAAGAAAAAAAAAAACAGACAGTGACTTTTTTTTCATTGTAGAGCATTTTCACAGATGCCAGAGGAAGATAGAAATCCACACTGTGTTTCCAATTACAAATGTTTCCCTTATTATTTCTGTGTTTAGTTAGGCAGGAAGGAATTAGAGATACAGCTCCACGCAGGTTACATCATCCTCTGCCATCGTTTTTTATGTAAGACTTAAACCCAGGCAGTGAAATCATTTCCACTTTTTAACTCCAGTGGAACCCTCACAAACTTGAAATTCTGGGAACCGGTTCAGAAATTCGAAAATGTAGGGCAAGCTTAATATATAGGATGAATACAGAGGAAGGTACATAGTGCTGTAAGTTTAATATACTGAGGGAATCAAGGCAAAAAGAATGCCCCTTGTTTTTCATGGAGTTCTCTGAAATTCTTATGGTTTTAAATAAACTTGCGTCTGGTCCACACCGTGTCACTTTTAATAGTGTACATAATGTGAAATAATTCAGAGGAAATAAATTATATGAAAGCAACAAATTCTCTAACGAAGCGGCAATTCACAGTGACACTGCGGATAGTGTTCGGGCACGAACAGCAGTAACAAATGAAGTCTTCGGCGCAAGAGCCCCAATGTTATCCTAATGATATGCGCAAGCAGCACGCACATCCTTGACCTTTTGAAACGGTGAAAATGATGGCGTTGCCTGGTAAAATCATTGCTGAGAACAACAGATTACTGCCATTCTCTACATAAAAACCTCTGAATATTATCAACTCTCATTTCATTATTATTTTCCCCCAAGCTCCCGAAGAACAACATAAAGAAAGCGTGAAAAAAAAATTACGATTAAAAGAAGTTCCGATTATATGCTGGCTTCACGTGGAAATATATTATTTTGTTTGGTGAAAAAAAAGTTGTCATTAAGCGAATACTACAATTAGCCGGGTTGCAGTTAAGCGGAATTGACCGTATAATGAGAGATTTGGACATTTTTTTTCCCCTTTCTCCCTCCTCCCCTTATTTCCTCAGCACCTTTTCTCTTGTAGATGATCCTCTCTGAAGTACGAGTAGAGACACGGGGAAGAAGATTAAGCTAAAGACCACAAAACTTCCACAGGAAGCAAAACGAACGGCTAGAATCAGGGGCGCCACAAGAGAAAAGGAAAACAAACATGAGAAGAAGAGTCTACATGAGGGCTTTACCATTTCGCCTCCTCTCCCCCCTCCTCCTGGAGGAAACCTCGAAAACTGCATGTGCTGTACATACAGTCAACTCCGCATAATTGCAACTTCAAAGGGCGAAATTCCCCTTCCCCCAGTTCCTTCAGCCCCACTACAAGAAATGACAAAAAAACAACAGTGCCACGTAATCGCGATTCTTAAAAAGTTGCAATCAAGCGAAGAAGACTGTCTATAAAAGAGAAACCTACAAAATATTTCAGGTCAACAGTGATGGAAAGGCAGGACATCTGACACGCATCCTACGTCTTCTAACCCCACCTTTTAAAGCATTAAAACTTCCACAATGTCCAAACGAATTAGCACAAGATAAACTGAAGGCATTTCATATTGCTGATGCTCTGCATTCCTTACCTAAATGGGTGGGCGAGTAACATCATTTGGCTGTTTACAATTACCGTCATTGCAAATATACAGAAGCCTTTATCTAAACACAGCTTGCACAAGTAATTAAACATTGCATCATCATAAAAGACGCCTCAAAAATAAAAAATCACGTAATTACTAGTTTTAACATTACAATGTTTCACATAATTATGATGGATGTTTGATACAGGAAAATAAAAAACAATAGAAACCAGACAGAATGAAACAATGAAAGGAGAAAAGCAAGGACGAAAGAAAGAAGGATGCAGAGACAGAGTTGGAAAAACAGAGTTGGAGAGACGAAAAACTAAACAGAAGTACAGAAAGGATATGAGGAAGAGGGAATACATGAAAGACAGAAAAGTGAAAACGGAAGGGAGCCGAGAATGAGTGAAGAATGGAAGAAGATGAAAAAAAAAAAGAAGAGAGTCTGAAAGGCAGAACAGAAGGAAGAGGGGAAAAAAATTTGGAAAGCAGATAGAAAGAAAGACTCTTTATCATCCTCAACCATAAATCCAGCATAAAAATGTCACAGCTATTATCTCTTAAGTAAGGACTGAGGTAAGATTACCAACAATAACTCGACAATTAACAAAATGACTGTATCTAAATTTCGTCTGTGTTACTGTATAAAGTCAGCCAATACAATTTCAGCAATATGGCTGATACCTTATATTATGTCAGTATACGCCGATATTACGCCGATTAACATTCCGGTGAGAATATCAGGCTGTACATGAATTAATTTACTCCCACACATCAACACAACATTAACGCTAGAATGAAATCCAGTAAGTCTTCGTACATGTAAATGTATATACGACGAGTGAGACAATCCGCTACCGTTAATGAGTCTAATAAGCTTTGTCTCAGAGAGAGAGAGAGAGAGAGAGAGAGAGAGAGAGAGAGAGAGAGAGAGAGAGAGAGGAGAGAGAGAGAGTGGAATAGCAGGGTGGTTGTTGAGAGAATTAACGAGAAGATCTGTACATATATTAAGCGCTCAGATTCTGCCGTGTGAATGAGCGCTACAAAAGACAATGTTAATATTATCATTATCATTATCATTATATTAGCTATTACTTTTTCCATCCTTCATAACTTATCATTTCTGAGAAATAAGATAATGAAAATGAAATGATTCACACATTTACTGCAATAACACTAAAATCTATATTTAAAAAAACAACAACAAACTTTACACGCGTGCTTTATGTCATACGATGATCGATGGCTATCAGTGCCGACATTCATCCACAATACTGAATTCATCCATATTAATACCACTGTACATATCTGTGAAACAATCACAATGACATGAACAGACTCGAGTAGCTCGATTCTCCATTAAAACTAAACACTGTACTACAAAAATCTTTACGTACGTAACTTAAGTTATATATATCGGCAACTACCGCTACATAATGAATCTACCATCCACACATAGGCTTTATCTACATTAATCATACCGCTGGACATAGCTGATGACAATCACAATAAGCATGAATTAATTTAGGCACAGTAGCTCTGCTCTGCAATAACACTTAATATTGTGCTTTGAAAGTCTCTCTATGCACGTGTGATCTAAGGGACGAACTTGATTTCGCCGTAAATAGGCGAGCATTTGTCACTGTTTAACAAACAATGAGGGGTTATGGAAAGGATTGAATTACGGCGAAGTCGAGCACACTGGATCTAAGTTATTCACCATTACCTACCATTTATAAGTCTACCATCCGTATACTGACTTTATCTATATATACTCATATCACTTAACATACCTGGAAAATATCTCAATGAACAAGATCTCAGTCACACGCCTCGTCACTGCATTAACACTACACTGTATATTTTATATATTTTGCAAAGGCCTTCACTCTCGTCCATCGAGTCACATGAATGAACAGGCCACAACTCACCACTCGATAACATAAGCCTGTTAATCACTTCGATGAGTCAGGAGCGCTTATCGATGAATCGAAACGTAATTTCCCTGATTTGCGCGGTTATCGTATGTGAAATCACAGGTCAAGAACATGCACTCCAGGGGGTTCAGCAAACTAATAACAGTTACCGTCCTTGGCCACACTCCAGCCGCATGCAACAATCACTTTCGAAGTTTTCAAGTTCCGATGTCTAAGCGCTGACGACGCGAGCGCACCTGGATCGTACTCACCCTGCCGGCATGAAAAGGTGTCGCAACCTCACTTTACTGTCGACATTTTCCCCTTCCTCCCTCGCTTTTAACAGCTGAGAAAGCCACTTGGAACAAGTTCCATGTAGACAACGTGCAACCGCTCTACCTTCCCCCCACACCACCCTTTCTTCCCACAAAATCTTCAAAATCAGTCAGCCAAATGTTGCAAGGATTAACACTCCAAAACATTCTTCAAAGGAACCGTTCACTCGAAGAAAACAAAAACAAGAAGCGAACTGTCCCAAACAAACCAGTAAACCGCCTAACAGTTCCGTGTTTTTACAAATAATACGTTATGAGCGCTGAGGATGAATAAAGAAAGCCAATCCGTTGCTGAGGTGCAAAGTGCTTCCTCTTGTTATTGTCTCCTGCGCATTCTGCTACCAGGCGTGTACATGACACTTGTGAGCGATGTCAAAATCTATGAATGATAATGATGCGTGTATAACAGTCAAGAAAGACGGATCGGGGGGTGGGGGTAAGGAGCGAGAGACGGACAACAAGAGAGGGAGAGAAGGTAAAGACGAGAGAGAGAGAGAGAGAGAGAGAGAGAGAGAGAGAGANAGAGAGAGAGAGAGAGAGAGAGAGAGAGAGAGAGAGAGAGATTAAAATGACAGAGGTAAAGAAAGGGAAAGCATGCAGTGTTTTCTCCAGTCGGTGTGATTGTGAGATTAGCCCTACACATTTCAAAATCCCCCCCCCCCNCTTTTCCTCCTCATTCCCCCTTCACCTACCCCATCTCCAATACATGGCACGCGCGCCGATTACACTTCAAAAGCTGCATTCTAAAAAACAACAACACAAAAACCACTTAAAATCCCCCTACAAACGAACAAATCCTCCCTCATACGACAAAGAGAGAATGTCTCCCCGAACTCATATGATGTAGAGACAAAAACAACATCGCAATTGTGATGAGAAACACGAATGGACGGTGCATAAACAGAACAGAAAGAGTAATCGAACAGCTCAGTTTAGAATGAAGCGTAGTATGTGCTGACTCTGTAGTTCATGCCAAGGTGTGGTGGATGATGATTTCCACTATTATTTATTTACCCTTATCTAACGGTCAAGCGGAAATCCAATTTCAAATCACACTCGCTATAACGGTCCAAATTTCTTGAAAACAAAACAACCCTTTGACAGCACAAACTATACAGTGATTACGTAAATAGCAGTATTTGCACTTGATATGATGAAACTGTCTATGAGAGAACTGTAAAAATGCAGAATTTATGTCTAAGTTTCTTATCTTTATTCTCAAAGATATTTGACTTTGCAATGCCCCATATAATGCATGTTTCATGTAAAAGGACAGCTACTAAGAACCACTGTCACCGTCATTGCTTCCCGTGCCAGCATGTGACAGACAAGCAAACATGCAGAGATGACAAAAGACTTCTTACAAACTTGAGGAATTCTGACATGGAGTTTCCCAGAGATGACATAAATGTATTGCACGTTCAAGATATCTGGATCTCCACTGTGACCTTTTAAAGTCGGCTTGCCACTCACTCATTCTACGTCATCTGTAAAACACATGGTATTCCATCTTCCCCTTCGCTGCCTCAAACACAGGCCAATGATATTCTGTCCCTCCTCTGAACCGCAATCTTACGAGTCTCTAAAAAATATACCCCCGATGGGTTTGTTCCTTTTGTTTTCGGAGGAAAAAAAATGAGGGGTCGGGGGGAGGAAATAAAGGGTGACTCGTGCGACCATCTTAAATCCTGACATCTCACATACAACACGTAATCCGAAAATAATAATCAGATAAACGTCCTCAACCCCAACAACCCACCACATATATTGCAGTAATCCCCTAGAGGGCTAATGTACATCTTGTGTCAATAATATGTTTTGATTTATTATAATTACGACAAAGATGAAAGTCCATGCACCTTCATTTGCCCTGCAGAAAATTCTTCTTACTATGCTGTCCAATGTAATATATTTCTTAAGCCAGGATATACATTATACACCTGAACACATAATACATATAACATATAACACCACTGACGTATTATGAACAAAATCCATTACCATAATGATCTGGGCTTAGAGATAACGCAATATTTTAACACAGTGTTGAAATATGGATACGGATAAAAACTGCACCTAGTCTAAAATATTTCTTAGAAAAATCTTCATCTCAACTTCACCTAATTTATCTGCAAGCTATAAATTTCACCACTGAGAGCATAATAGCTTTTCCCCCATTCAGGCCTAATCTATGCTCACACTTAAAAATGATTCCTTATCGCGCAGGTTGAGTATCTCTGTCTTCATTCATTCAGTGCAGCAGCAAATTTACGTTTACTTTGTTTTCTGTCGATGACAGAGAGGAACACCTCTCCCCCGTATCTATCCCTCCTCTCTATTTCTAAGGTCTTCCGACAAAAGGGCGTATGTTGATTTTTCCCCCTCCCCAAATCACTTTTCTGAACATTCGCAATCTTCATGTCACTACGTATCTCCCAACAAAATGTTTGCGAAACTTCGAATATCCTTGATAAGGTAACAGAAATTACACATGCATTTGGTTTGTATCAAAAGAGCAATATTCAAACGTAACCACTCAGCTTTCTTTAAAAAAAAATAACAGTTTTGGCGTAGACAAGCCCTTTTGTCAGATGACGTCGGATTTCCCTGGCATGAATGATACGTGTAAAACAAGTGCATCGCACGGCCAAGTAGAAATTCATCAGCAGATAAAACTACACGATCCACGATAGACGATAGTCTCTGTCGGGCCGATATCTCTGTGATGGGGGCAGACAGTGTAGACTACTTTAGTACATGCACGTAAACAGTACCCCAACTGTTTTCAGCGGTCACATAATAAGATAATACCTGGCCCTCTGGCCCACATTCTGAACGCTGGGGACAGGTGGCCGTGGCAGACATGACTTATTACATTGTGACCTCACAACCTCGAACTTGTGGACTCTCCAAACTGACAAACAACCGATTCCACTTAATCGCAACACAATCCTCGAGGGCATAATGTGATTAAAAGATGTTGCGATTAAACGAAGCTTTATAGTTAAATACCATGACATCATTCTGTTTGGTAGATAAACTTCCTTTTAAGTGAAATTTGTGACTACCCGGATTGCGAATAAGCGGAACTGACTGTACTTGTTACAGAGTTCTGGTTCCGTTATATTAGATCTTATTCACAAACCCCAGCACTTCACAAACTCGAAATTGTGGACCAGTTTCCTCTACTCCGACATCGTGAGATACCATGAAGTGTATGTTAAGCGGAACTGTGTTTAATTGCCAAGGCATCGAAAAGTCCATTTCAAGTGTGTACGTGTGATATAATTATTATTATTCTTATGCAAAACTTATCACGGGTTCGAGAAAGAAGAACCTATGTTTAGCCAGAAAAATTACGCTGCTGCCCACTTCGAACTGTAGTCAGAAGTAACCGTCTATTCATTCAAGAAGATTCCGCCTGAGATCACAGCACATCGATACTAAGATTACTACAAAGAAAGGATTTTTTTGTCCTAGATTTTTCCAAAACTTCCCCAAGAACCAAGACACTTTCCCAAGAGGCTGCTATATCTGGAACACTATACTACACACAGGAAATCTCCGCGACAGAATAATGGAATCGTGGAATCAATTTCAAGAACTTTTCCTCGTGCTATAGATTTTAGATTTCCTCCTAACATTACAGAGCACGAATCTTCAGCTGTCCAAGCCTCTTCAGAGAATTTGCGTGATTTTCAAGATTTTTCCAGGTCTATGAAATTGAAACTGATTACGAAAAGTTAAGGAGCTTATTTCCAGTTATCATCTGCGATGCGATACGGCAGAAAGTTTCAATCAAAAGCGAGCATATCTTAAATTCCTTAAGACTTCTTGTTTTCGATCTCTTCCTGAAAAATCTATATGATTTTCGATCCTTTCAAGATGGTCGTATCTCTCGATCTCTGAGAGTGAAATTGATAAAAGATATTCCAAGAGTTTTACAATATTTCTAGATACAGTCAACTTCGCTTAATGACAACTCCAAGGAACTAATGAAAATACTGCAATTATTCTGCGACCTTTCTACTTTCAGATGGTGACAGGCACGAATAGATAAGCAACTCTCCGATGGATGCTGGAGAGATGGACCAAGCAATCATGGGAAGCCATGTTTGTAAGGAAGCCATTTCTTCAGAAAAGCACTTAATTTCAAATAAAATATACGGTATTCCGCTATTCGAAAAAATGTTGCGGTTATGCAGACTGCAATTAAACGCAATAAAATGTATTCCAAAATCTTTCACGTCTCTAAATTGAAATTGATCGAGAGATTCCGAAAAGTTGTCCAAAATTTCAACATCTACACGAATCCTGCCATACTCACAGCAGCACCTGACCTGCTCAAAAAAATCCTTGAGGCACGCAACCGTACACATGCAGCGGGAAACGTTATGTGGTGCGTATCTAAAATCCTAAAAATGCATCAGGCCTGGGGAATCCATTAAGTCTTGGAGTCTAGATGTAAAAATTTTGTTTCAGGGCGAAAATGCTGCGATGGGAGATGTCGCGGTGTGGCGGCCGTCTGAGGCTGATAACGCTGATGAGGGGTGGGGTGTGGGGTGTGGGATATGAGAGGTAAGGGTGTGGGGTATGAGAGGTAGGGGTGAGGGAAGAAAGTGGGACGGGATGAGAAAAGCGGTAGCAAGTATAACGGAGGTAGAGGGAGGGGGGTGGAAAGAGAAGGAGGGGGCGACGAGAAGTAGAGGGAGCTCAAGGAAATGGTGAAGAGAACAGTGTGGAAGGAGAAAAGACAGACCACAAGAAACGACGAATATAATAAAAGAAAGAAACAAACAAACAAAGGCCAAAACCCAAAGATATAGCACAGAGAGAAAGAAAAGGAAGAAAAAAGCAAACATAAGAAAGAAAGAAAGAAAGAAAGAAAGAAAGAAAGAAAGAAAGAAAGAAAGAAAGGAAAGAAAGAAAGAAAGAAAGAAAGAAAGAAAGAGAAGAGCCAAAACAAGAATGAAGGCAAAGAATAGATGAAATTAACACTGACGCTAGGTATAAAACAAGGGAAAGGGTAACTGACAAACACTGATCGAGAGAATGAAGAACATGGGGAGAGAAAAAAAGGGTGGGTGTAAGAAAAACATGCAAATGAACCCTTGTGACTTGCGACCCACATTTCCAACATATGGTCCGTCCGCCTGCAAGAACCAGATAAAGAGTATCGTTTCCCAGAGTGAAAAGCAAAGACTTCTTCCATTGTGGTAGTGAGCGTTTCAAAACACAAAATAGCTTTTGCTATGTCTTCACGGACTCACGTATTCACAATATACATGTAACGTCTCACATTTTCCACTGGCTTCAGCAGGTCATGATTCAGGGATGTTATTTTTTGGGGGGAGGGGGGGTTTCTGCACTTTGTTTGATTGTTTGATATCACATCGTTTACTCTACTTCATTTAGTTGAAACGTCTCACCCATAAGTGCATAATTCTAAACTACATATTACAAAGAACATCCCTGACAACATGCACTGATGACAAACAAGAAACATACAAATAAGGCTGAAAAATCCTTTAGATTATCCTTTTTTTTTTTTTTTCTACCAATGCAGTTTCTTGGAACTGATGTCGGATGGTCTTCTCTAAAACACACCATTCTCTGATTTCACAGAATTCTCTGAAAACTGGTATCCCTAAGGTTTCTTTAACGGCGTCAAAACCACTTCCGAAAACGGACCAACGTGACGACCATAAATAAAGCAATAATAATAACAAAAACACAGTTCAGAAAGTCTAGACAGCAAGAAACTATAAACTATGAAGAAAATCAATGGGCGAAAACTTCATCAAGTTTAACGGACATAGTTGCTCGCATTGCATGCGGTCTCTCCTCCGATACAGCCCTCGTATAATTTCTGCTTGCGACTTCCTCTTTTTTTCAACCTCCCTACCCCAAGTGGTCATAAGTCTACGAGAATAATAAAAAACTCCATGGAAAAAGACCGTCTGAGCGTGGTATTTTATGTATTTTATCAGCAATGTCGACAGACAGCCGTGGATCGTTGCATTTGATTACCTTGCCCCGAATCTCGAATGATAATTTATCAAAATTTAAAAAGACCCCCAAAAAAATGTCCCTAGACATCTTCAATCTCAAATAATTATTTCCGCATATTTCCACGGACCGATACATTCTAGATTTGAAGATTTTCGTGAAAGCAAGTGAATAAGCAGAGATGCCACTCTTCATTCATAAAATTCTCTGAATTTTCTCCACCTAAAAGAAAAACAAAATTTTGTAAACGAATAAATATCGATTACATGGGATTGTTCAACGCAAACAGTTAATGACAGAAAATAGTTCTAGAATTGAAATTTATGTAGGCTAGATTACGTTCTCCCCGCAAGCATTCTGTCGGATCAATGTTACATAGCCTTCTCTGAAACAATATCCTCTGATTTCAGAAAATTCTCCGGAAAGTGGCAATGTCTGTTAATATGAAGGATGATCAGAAATAGCAGACAAAGGGAAAAAAAAATCAAAAGAGGAAGGTAAGGATGCGGGAAGAAAGAACACTTCTGAAAAATCGGTTTTGTTTTTTTTTTCATGCTGGTTTCATCGAAACGTTCACATACTGACTTTAACGAAACGCCAACTCAAAGCATCCCCCGCGCTCATCCCTCGGAAGCACTCATAAAACGTATGACCCACTCTAAATCCCCGTGCCTTCATTATCTTTCAATTATTTTTTATTCCATCAACATGACGAGACATGAGAAAGCGAGCAACGTAACTGAGAAGGGAAAAAAGTGAAAAAAGTAAAGTAGATGCGGCAGATTTCAATGTCGGAAAACGTACACCCCACACTGACACCGCTGAGCGTTCACGTTACCAGAGATCTCTGACTTGATGCTGTGGACCTCGCATCGACCAAGGGCGTCGTAGAAAATCAGTGGTGGTGGTGGTATGAAGGCTTCATACACATACATGTATCCATGAAACAACGGACTGTCTTGCATGATATTTTTTTTCACTAACGTATAACGTAATTAGAAAAATAATTATTTAATGTTTTTGAACTGAAAAAAAATACTAGGAGAAGGCAGTTTTCTCCTTCCAACCTCCCCCTTCCCCCGGCCCTTTTCCGACTTCGACGGCTCTGTTGAATGTCAATTTTTAATTATTTTTTTTTCTTTCAATTGCTAACATGCACGTGCGCATCAGCGAGTTGGGGGAGAAAGAGGGAAGACAGTTAATGGGAAAGAAAAGGTGTGGGAGATTACAATAAGATTATAAAGTGGAATTAAAGGTAAAGCTGAATAATAAAGAAGCTTAGAAGATGACGTGTTGTTATACAACTTGCCGGTAAAGCATCACAAGATTAATCTTATGATAATATTTTATCACCGAATGCAGGGTGAAATAACAGTGCCAAGGAGGAGGTTAGATTTCGGACGAAACAAACAGTGCTGCACGGAAGGCGAAGCTGGAAACTGGAGACAGAGGCTGGGAGCTAGCAGCATCTGACGTTGAAATGAGGATGAATGAAAATTTGAGAATAGGATGGAGAGCGTATAGATACTGTTTCCCGATAACATAAGAATAATAATTATTATAATTATATAGATTTTACAATGACGATGATGATGATGATAATAAAAATAATAAAAATGTAGTTTATGTGTCTTGCATCTTGACTAATATCTGCTCACATGACTTCACACTATTATTTTCGCAGTTAGCCCGACCAGTCTTAGATTTTCTCAACTCCCTCAGGAACATACATGCTGCTGCTATTTTCAGACGCTGTGCACTGACATTCTGACACTATCGTCCACTGCCTAGAGGCCGGTACCTTATTTACAGATTTACAGATGAGTGGACCGAGAAAATTATGGATGAAAAGCGTTTCCAAGGCATTTATAACACGACCATGATCAGGAATCAAACCCCTGATCTTTAGATCTGGAGTCCAACGCCGTAACCATTCGGCCATGCTTCTCAAGGTATGGTTCAATAGCATAAATGTGCGGTGATAGTTCCTCTTACAGACTTAAGGGCAAACTTGAATAACTGAGAAAAGAATGTAGAACTACAGACAGCCGTGCTTAGGACTGGAAATACATGACAGAAAGACTTAGTGAATCCGGGGAAAAACTGGCAATGACGGATGGTGCGTTTGATAGGTAGGAGAAAACTGAAATGGAATTAGATCTACTTTTGTCTGAGGTAGGTAACGAAACTGATTCCTGACCTGCTTACGAAGCTGTTATTTCTGAAAAAATAAAGAGTGAGTGAGTGAGTGAGTGAGTGAGTAAGTGAGTGAGTGAGTGAGTGAGTGAGTGAGTGAGTGAGTGAGTGAGTGAGTGAGTGAGTGAGTGAGTGAGTGAGTGAGTGAGTGAGTGAGCGTGCGTGCATGAGGGAGGGAGGGAGGAGGAGGAGAAGAGAGAAAGTGTGGGTTGGTAGATGAGTGCGTCCGTATGTGGTGGCTAGCGGAGGGAGGGAGAGGTGAGTGAATGAGAAAGGAAGTGAGTGACAGTGAACACATGAAGGGGGTAAACATGGTGATCCATATTATTCTGGAACTTCTCTAGCGACGAAATGAACAACACTGAATGAACTCCCAAGGAAAAATCGTGAGAAACCAAGCCATATATCTAATGAAATATGAGCAGGCGACGTTTATCATTACAAAAATCACTGATTACGCCGACACGGGCAGCGCACAGGGTCCCGGATGATATGCCATGTCTATAAACACCGCGCCTACACTTGATCCACCGGATGCCAAAGTAAGAAGAGATGCCTCATTTTGAGACGCGCGATGTTAAGAGAGATGACAGTGCTGGCTGGTAGTTCATCCCACAAAATAATACTCACCGGTTGGGTGCAATATCAGTTGGGATAATCGGCCAAAACCAAATTTAACGGGAGAAGAAACAAACAAACTGCCTATTTATCGTAAAAACTGCACTAGGCAAAGCGAGTCTTTGGAAGTAAGTTCTACTGGTGAATGCGGTGTAAAGTATATAAAAATCCAGTATGTCTAGTAGTTGGAATTTACTGAGCTACAGTCAAAAAAAAAAATCATCGGTTTTTTGTCACCGATAATGCTTGGTGCAAAGGCCCGACACTGGCTCATGTCGGGTTAAGAGCAATAACCATTTTCTTAGTGACATTCTTTTTTTAGTGCACGAACGAGTGCAAAGGTCAAAACGTACATGTAATGTAAAGAAATACTAATTTTTTCGCAGTTTCTTGTCGTACCACGAAACTACTGAAGTTCAAGGTTTGAGGTTTTGGCACGATATGCGCGATGCTATTGACAGTCCAAAAACGTCAAAGCCTGAATGAATTTCGGTCAGAGTGGAGTTTATCGAGGTACTGCATCCCACCGCCGATTACACATACATCATGCACTGTTTCTTCAGAACCAGGAGGAAACCCTCTTGATAAATGACGGTCCTCAGTTTCAAAATTTCCAAATCAGATTTGGCTCAAGAGCTCTAACACCTTATCAACTGGACATTAAGATTAAGGGCTGGTCCTATGGAATTCACCCTTCAACGGTGATATTGATACAACAGTGTTTCCTCCAGGTCATATGAGTTCAGTGAGANTAAACACCGCGCCTACACTTGATCCACCGGATGCCAAAGTAAGAAGAGATGCCTCATCTTGAGACGCACGATGTTAAGCGATCTGACAATGCTGGCTGGTCGTTCATCCCACAAAATAATACTCACCGGTTGGGTGCAATATCAGTTGGGATAATCGCCCAAATCCAAATTTAACGGGAGAAGAAACAAACAAACTGCCTATTTATCGTAAAAACTGCACTAAGCAAAGCGAGTCTTTGGAAGTAAGTTCTACTGTGTATGTAAAGTATAATAAAAATCCAGTATGTCGAGTTGGAATTTACTAAGCTACAGTTCAAAAAAAAAAATCATCGCTTTTTGTCACTGATAATGCTTGGTGCAAAGGTCCGACACTGGCTCATGTCGGGTTAAGAGCAATAACCATTTTCTTAGTGACATTCTTTTTTCTAGTGCCCGAACAAGTGAGTGCAAAGGTCAAAACGTACATGTAGCGTAAAGAAATACTAATTTCTTCGCATTTTCTTGTCGTACCACGAAACTACTGAAGTTCAAGGTCTGAGGTTTTGGCACGATATGCACGACGCTACTGACAGACAATAGTGGAGTTTATCCAGGTACTACATCCCATCGCCGATTATACATACATCATGCACTGCTTCTTCAGATACCAGAAGGAAACCCTCTTGATAAATAACGGTCCTCGGTCCCAAAATTCCATATC
The DNA here is from genome assembly GCA_033807755.1 of Ellobium chinense. Taxonomy (NCBI): domain Eukaryota; kingdom Metazoa; phylum Mollusca; class Gastropoda; order Ellobiida; family Ellobiidae; genus Ellobium; species Ellobium chinense. Next base: position 644,904 of record JAWQUT010000155.1, read on the forward strand.
AGATTTGACTCACGAGCTCTAACATCTTATCAACTGGACATTAAGGTCTGGCCCTATGAGATTCATCATTCAACTGTGATATTGATACAACAGTATCGGCGGGAGTTTAAAAAATGTGGGGGCATGGGGGAGAGTGGGGTATGCCATTTTGAAATCGTGATCGCGCGTTACGGAGAAAGCACAGGCAAAGCCCATCAAATCACATGGTCAGTTTCACTATAATATATTCGACTGAACTGCACTCTGTTACTTCCGGTATCACCGTATTAAGAATGGTCCATTTCAGTTCATCGACTCGCACTGTATATATCCATAATACGCAGCAACTAAGTTTCCTCAGACAAGAGACAGTAACGAAGCACCCACGCTGACCACTGCCCGGCCAGATTCCCAGGCCAACCTGTATTGATGGACCTGGATTCAATACGGCTGTGAGAGGGGCATTATTTCCCTCCAAGTCACCCGTCAACGAGTGAAAGGTTTTTTGGCACTGACCTACAGTCGGACGAACAAGCATCCAGAATATGAGGGAGCCAGGAAAAGGGGGTGGGGAGAGACAGAGGAACACGCAGACCGAAAACGACAGGAAGCCAAACCAATACTACAGACAAACAGACAGGAAAACAGACATATACACAGACATACAAACAAACAAACAAACAAGCAGACAGACAGATAGACAGACAGATATGCATGCATGCAGGCAGGCAGGCAAGAAGAAGCCCCTTCTTTTTATACGTATGAATCCCGAGGCCTACATTATATCTTAAATTCTTTGAAAGTCTTTCTACCTCATCCCCCTTTTTCTGCTTTCTTTTACTCTGGTCAATTAGTAACTTGGCTAAAACTTTGAAAGTTATATCCGGGGACTTATGGAGTCGGATGATGGCGAATCTTTCCTGTAATCTGGTCACTCATCCTTGTTTATTTCTCCCTAACGTCTGCACGCAAGAAGCCCAGTAAATGTCATCTTTTGCTCTCCACTATTTTAACCCTCTCTTCCCCCCCCTCCCCCAACAAACCTCCCAATCCCTCCCACTTGTTCTTCCCTTTTTCCAATCTCAGGAGGTCCTTACCTACATTTAAGAATATTTTTTCTTTATATATTTATTTGTGTGAGTCCCTGGGTCTATATCTAACGCTATCTGCTCAGTCTACGCGCTTCTTGTGTGAAGAAACTCTTGTCGCTGTTTTACTGCCAAGACGTATCTTTATTGGAAGCGACATTCCCCCCAAAGTAGCATCCCAAATCCACGCATTCACGTGTAAGAGTATTTTGAAGGCGCCCGTCAAAACTGGAACCACCACCGCTCTTACGAATCAACTTCTAGTCTACCTACAGCGAAGTCAATGTCAGGGAATATTGTTAACTTCTGCAGCATCTTTACTGCTTCCTGTCCTTAACACTCTACATTCCACGGATGGGATAGTCGACAGTTGATACCTCTCTTCAAGGATTATTCGAATATTCATTGTCATCCGATTTCAGGTCAATGATTCCACCCGATTCCTCATGCCTTGAAAACTAGCGTCTCATTAGACATTTTTTTTTTCTTTGGTTGGGGGGAAGGGGGTTGAGGGCTGGGGGATGGCGGGGGGAGGAGGTTCATCGTATGAAATATTGCTAACTACCTCGATCTCTCAGTTCCATCTGCATCATACAATATCGGATAAACAAGCAAAATGGCTGTTATCAAATATTAATGTGGCCACCCGAAAATACTTTATAATACTATGCCCTCGACACCTAGGCGATGCCGCAAGGCAAGGTTATGACTCCGAGATACCGTATCTAAAAACTGGTTAAGCACTTTCCTACTCAAGAAGCCGTTCTCAATGAAACTACTAAAATACAAGGAATGAATGAATGGAAAGAGTGTCAAATGACATCTCACAATCTGCTCCTACTGGAATCTCTGCATACTCGTAGCAAGAGAAGTTAGACTAGTTTTGCCGGTACATTTGCAAATAACGCATAACCACCATCTTCCGTCGCAATCCTTACTCTTCCTAACACAGACTCTCATGAGCTTCTTTGCCTCAGATAGGGAACTCTCTGCTTACTCAGACAGCGTGGCTACAGAAGATCTTCAGAGGAAGATACCCCTGACAAGAAAGTACAGTACTTGAGCCCTGTAACTTCCTGACGCTCGTAAGAAGCTGGACCACACTTGTTTCATGACTCTCAAATGTCCCTCTCCAGGTCATATGGGCTGGGGAAACATTCCCCTTCTTGTCATAAATTTGTGGGGGAATTTATGAAGTTTTAGAGGGATTGTAGGTTTTTCTCAAGCAATGCAAACTTTCATGTGCAGGAAAGAAAGGGCGATCGGCGTGCATTCAATGTACTTTTAGGAGGCAATTTGACATGGGGGGAGGGGGGAGGAGCAGGGGATGGAATCACGCGGTCTGGAAAAAACACTATGGCGATATCTACGGCAAACTCAAAACAAACAAGCAAAAAAGGTTCCCATGTTACCATCAGCATGTAAAACTGGACAGCACTGAGCCTACAGCCCCAGGTCAGGAGACAGCGAGGAGGCAGCCATGAAGTGGTTGATCAAGGAAGGAAACAATAAAAAAAAAAGCCAAAACCAGTCTCATCGTTGGTAAGTGATCAATGGTTTGCAAAACAATGCCCAACCCATGATATATTGTCATAGAGCCTTATCTCAGGGGACATGACTAACATTCAACTTGGCAAGTCTACCATACCATCTCAGTTTTTGGCCCCAGGAGTGATGACATGGCTTAGTGTTTTTTCCATACCGCGCGATAGCGCAATCCCGCGATTCATCCCCTCCCCTACTATTACTACTAAGTTTCAAAACCTTCTCCCAAGTATACTTTCCTGCAGTTCAAAGAATGCACTGCTTGAAGAAAAGCTAAAATCTCTCTAAAAATTTACACCCACTCCCATATTCCTCTGTCCTCTAATTTCTGACAAAGCGGGTGGGGTGANGGGGGGAGGAGAAGGGAGAATGTCTCCCCCAACTCCTGTGACTTGGAGAGAACACTCGAGTATAGTATGTGTCTGTCAAGACGAAAAAAGTACATGTATGTACCCCTCTCCTCTCCAAATGCTTCACTTTTACTTGCATAATTGTATTCTTCAACTGCTACGCCTCTGGTTGCCTCCCATCAAGCTGCTATTCATTCACTCCCGCTGCTTGGCAGGCGTTCGGGTAGAACCGCCGCAGAACGCACAGGTTGCGTTTATGACCGTATATTGGTAACTGATGACTTGTTTCCCCCTTCCAAAGTAGTGCTTGGCCGATTTCACGTTTCGAGTATCTTTGAAATAACGAGTATTTTTTTCTGGGTATCGATACCAAGACCCAACCTATTACTTCGTGTATAATACTCCCCGACCAAATGTGTCTTTTTTTTTTTTATAAATGGTAAGAGATGATACAAAATCCACAAAAGAAGTTACAATAATAAAAATTAAGTAGATGAATGCCGAACATTGACATTTAGTGAAAAATTATTACAGTGTAATTATAGCAACTATCCATACTTCTCTTTGCTGAAAAACCGTTGAAAATTACAGCTTTCTAGGGGTACATTTTTCCTTACCAATTTATGACAGTCATGAAGCCGTCAAATATTTGGCTGGATGAAAAATGTCAAATTACTGGATATTTCAAGACGGGTACTCTCTGATACCGATACCCCCTAAAAAGGTACGCAGTATTTAGTATTCAAACTCGATACCTGACCACTATTACTCCACAGTCTGCACATGCTGGAAACGACAACATGAAAGACCCTGCCACCTCATATGAGACGGGACTCTAGCACAGCGATCATGGTAGACCACTCATCAGAAAACTAAAAAATGCACCGGTCCGTTTTCACGCAACGCGATTCACTCAAGGGCTTTTTAACATTGTGAAAACACTTCTTGGTCTCCGAGGTTCCCGCTGTGTGGAAGTCACGCCGACCATGTACGTTGGTATTTAAGTTACATTACAGCCTCTGCACTTTGTGGGGGTCCGTTCCTTTCAAGTTCTGTCACTGACGATGCGAGAAAGTATGCTACTTCTAACTCGTTCATGTGTGGGATCTGGGAATGGTATGGGGGTTCTGGAGTAGTGCTTCCCCACGAACTTTTAAGCGTAAAACCAGACTGTCTCTCCGATCAATCGCAACATTTGCCAGAAGATCTTACAAAAGTCAAAACAAAACGGCGCAGATTAATCACACGCCCTCTGCTTAATCGCAATTGTTCTCGTACTATCGAGAAGTTACGACTGTGGGGAGTTGATTGTGTTTAATCAGGTGGTACGGCACGATAAATTTTAAGAAGAGGAAACGTGAACCCGAACTGATATAATTAAAGTTTTTACAAATTAGAAAATTGCAATTAGTGACTTTTCATAATCAAGATCAATTCTGAGAGGGCCGAAAGACAGTACACACAACACAACACACACAACACAGACAAACAGACAGACAGACAGACAATTCCTTGTCCCTCCAGGGGTCGAAACCAGGACCCTTTACCTTGCACGTTGAGCGTTCAACCTCTCACCACAGAAAGGTAATTCATAACAGTTCAAGAAATGGCAGAATAATAATGAAACTGTGCAAGTGAAATTCTCACTTGATATGAGGGGATACTTTTTTAAAATGAGTACATAATATCGAGGTTTCCCTGTATATTGTATCTTAAACGGCATGACTATCGTTCCTTAAATGACACGTATGACCCCAGTGTTAATCACAGACTATGGGCATCTATACGTCAGATCAATGATTTCAAATATTATAACCAGTCCGTACTTTGCATTCAGGCAACACCTGCTCGCACCATAGCACATTAATATTATTATTAATGCTATTCCTTCGGGTCAGATCACAGAGCTTCTTCAGTCCCCTTTGTCCCGTTATTACTAGCGACATTTGGCGGTCAGTAACTATTTACATATGACAGCAACGTCCGCAAAGATGACACAAGCATGTTGCGATAGCTTCTAAGACGGGCAAGGAAACTTCAACTCCCAGAGGAACATTTATATTTTACAATAAAGATTCATGGTCTTCTTTAGTTACCTCACTGACAGACGAAGGCCGGGTAAACATGATAAATATCTGACTTTAGGAACATGCACTGTCCTTGATGAGCCTCGAACTTTGTCCACGAGGAAAATGACTTTCCCAAAGAGTACAAAGATCTGCTACTAAATATCCGTTCATAGTGCCAAAGCAGAGATCAGTAAGAGTGTTACTGGTAGCAATGTCACGCAGTAAACACAAAGATTACTGGACAAATCAACTGAATATTGGCAGACTATTCTATGTTGTATTTATTCATTTAAATATTTTCGTCAAAATTGTAAGATGCATAGAAAACATTATTCAGCAATTATCAGACACACGAAAGCAGCATACCAAGTTTTCTAAGCAAAAATAAAAATAAACACCTTACCTAAAGAGGAAATTCAAACAACCTCGACTTCCAGAGTCGTATTTTGTCAAAAACGGAATTTCGCACACTTGATTTTGGTAACTCTTCTTTACAACAGTGTTCAATGCCAGATCTGCATGCTGAAGCGAAAACTAGCAAGAACTGGATACCCACCGTCCATTCGCAATGCCTCTCGCGCTGGCTAGGCTAATAAATTCAGGGTTGGCCAAGACGAAATATGAGTGTGGTTGTCTGGCAAGCATCCTAGCGGCACCGCTTGCATCACTCGCCATCTCTCTCCAGCCGCCCCTCCCCCTTTTATGTGCCATGTGACACGTGCGGAAGGGAACGGTATGGAATTTCGCATGCCATCAGCCCGCCCGCAATCTGATGTGACCCCGTTCAGCTCACTCTCATTATCGCTGCCTTAATCTTGGAACCGCCAATCTACATGTACATGCATGGGCCTTGCCTATAAAAAGACGCTTAAAAAACAACTGGAAGCGGTGTTAGATTCTTTAGCGGGTGTGGGAGGGGGGAGGAAGAGGACGTACAGGTTTCTTGGGGTATGAAACTATTTGTCAATGAAAAGCATGCGCATTGACGACTGGATCTCATACCATCATATTAAGATTTACATTGAGGCACCGGTGCTGAATGCATCTTTACTTGCGTTCAACATGCAGATGTAATTCCTACGGTGGTAAAAGATCCCACCGTTAATGCGCAAGCTCTAAAAGATCGAAATCTAACTTTATTTGGCATCTGATAAGGATACATCACTAAACTCAAAAACTAGTCAGGATCAAAATTAGCTTAAAGTTAAACCAACCAATTTCAATCTACAGCCAAATGTCGATATACCCATCCTTTTAAGCGAGGTAGGATATTTTCATAGGAGTGGGGAGGAGCTGGAGGGGGAGGGGGACAAAATGGCATGACACAGCACCGTTATTTTCTACTTAGTGAACAGCGGACCTTTCACTAACAACGTAACTTTTGTTGTGAGTCATACCCAATCAGCGGCTGAGCCCTTGGGCATGTTATGAACATGTCATGCCGGGTTGAGAACAAAAGGGATTCGTGCTGCTTATCAATTGCGATATATTTGCATCTTATCTGATATTCCAGTTCGCATCTATTGCCAGACTGACATATTCAGAAAACGTGCATGTTCGTTAACATAACCAGCATTTTCTATTCTCCCTTGTAAAGGTTATCGTTAAAACATCGATAGTGGAAAAAAGAATCTGAATTTGCTTTTCTTTTTAGGCCGGGCAAGACGTCAAACATCGCACACACTGCACTATGGAACAATATCAAAACATTCCGTTAACAACCACATGCAGAATGACATTCTATCTTCAGATACATTCAGGGCCCCAAGGAAAAGGGGATACAGCAACACGGCAGATCTATAGTATGACAAACATAATAACAACACTGCTAGCTAAAACTTTAGGTTCAGAGGCGAAAATAAATATGGCAAAATGAATTACAGGCCTGTAACTTTGGGCACAGCTGTGCTTCGTACCCATAATTTGTCCTATCCCGACTCCAGCACTTATACAATTTGCCACCTCACAGAGGGCATGACTCTGCCCCATTAAATCCCTATTACCTATTACACTTATTAACTGTGGTTGCAATCGTTAACTCAGGAATGTGATGACTAGTAATCCCAAGCATGCAGTCAGTGATTGCAGCATATCCTCAAAATTTCGAATCTCATGTATTCCGGTTCCATACACCCCACGTGCTCAAAGTAAAGCTCAATTCCCGAGATCATTTTTTTTTTTCAGGATGCCACTCAAATTTCATAAAACCAAAGACTGTAAAATAAAGACTAGGCTATTCTCTGACTCCGCCAAGGGCGCCAAACCTAGACCGTGGACACTGCTTCAAATACGACAATAGCTTACAGTTTCAAGTCTTGGTATTTTACAGTCTTTGATAAAATTTATCTAATTTTTTTGCCACTTTAAATAAACCTAACGGGTCCAGTTGCAACTTACATTCCGCCAAACAAAAATAAAACTTTGCAAGTGCATAGATACATACTTACATAACATAAAAAGATAAGGTCCAAGGCAAACAGCTATGACAGGTATAAACAAAAGAAACAAACAAGAATCAAACATCTTTGTAAGATTATGAAGTTTATATCCAATGTCTTGCTGTGACCAGTGTCACAAAGCCTTCTCCGAAAGAAAAAAAAATGCTCTAAGATCTGATTATTCTCTGAAAACTGCTTCGGATTTTGCACAAGAACTCGGTACTATATAGATTCAATTTTTTGGATAGATGCCATAAATTCGTGTTCGTGAAGTCATAGTCGGTCAAATCCGATTGGTGGTACACTACATCTGATGGCTTCACATGTCTCTATACAATGGAGGGAAAGGTAAGAGAAGGCGACGTGAAGGGAGTGGAAGAAGTTACAGATATGGAACAGATATAAACATGAAACAACGAGCGGGAGCGCTCACTATAGCAATACGAAGATAACCACAGATACACGCTTGTAAATTCACGTAAACATGATACTTGTTTCCGTATTTATATACCGCAGAAAAAAAAGTGCCATTTCGAGAGGCTTTAAAAATATATAAAAGCAGTTCAGACATCAGAACAATTAAGGGAAAACTGCTGATTAAGAATTTCATGGTATGAATCTTTCAAAAGGGGCAATTTCTGTAAACTGAACAGTTCAATCCCAAGGCTCTAAGAATATTGATGAGTTCCACAGCTGAAAGAGCTAGCTTACAATTAGAAATGTTAACCACATATATTACATAGGCTGGCTGGTACGTTCAAGCTTTACTCTTGCATTTCTTGAAACTGGTTACTATAAAATTTATGAATGGATTTGTACTTTTTAAAATTGTCTAAGATCAAGTACTGTCTAATCAGTCGTGTCTGTCCCGCCATTTAATCTGTTAAATATGTAACTTTCACCGCCCATTTATCGCCCAGTGCAGCTTGTGCGTGATTGTTATATTTGTTGTTTAAGAGCATGTTTCCAAAACTCAGTAAACGCCCTTGTTGAAAAATGAATTGGTAGTGTATTCAGACAGGACATTCATTCACAGCAAAATTCAGCTCCAAGTCCCACTCCGTCATGTTTTATTTCGTATATCTTAAATAAAAAATGTATGCAAAACAACTACCTTCATGTAATTTCCATTATTTCAAAAGCATTCAGAGACTACATATCGACCGTTACAAAAACGTTCGTCAATCACATGACTCCACAACAGATCTGTTGCCCCTATTTCAAAATAAAAGTTGAGTACAAAACAGTATTCTTACTCTGAATTCTGTTGTATCCACCTGCCAAAACTGTTTGTCTTCTCTCACAAACACACTCTACAAACATGCTCAGATTTGTATATCATTGGTTTCTGATCTTTCCTCCACGCAGCTACCGCCCTCTCTCTTTCTCTCGCACTGTCTCTGTGTCTGTCTCTCGTCAACGAAAGCAACTAACATGTCAAACATGCCACCCCCTCCCCTTGAGATTTCCTGCATTTCACTGTTTGTACACTTTCCGCCTTCGTGCCTATATTGCTGAACAGTTAACACTCCCATCTTCCATTTAATCTTGTCTGCACTGCACAATTTTTTCACTTACATCCATTCAATTGCTGAACACTCTAGTCTTCCCCTCCTATCTGAGTCATCTTGCTCCTCAGTGTTTAAGGAAAAAAAAACAACAGCGCCTCTCTGCAGGATATAACCCAAAGATGCACAACCCTGGGGGTGCCAAGGAGAGAACTGTCCCTCTAAAATGCAGGAATTTCTGGACTAATGAGGGAGTTTATAAATACAAAACCTGTAATTAGAAGACAAACGAATATAGACTAGTGCATATTTTCCATTCCTCATCATTAAAAATTAGATAGTTTATGCACCAATAATTAAAGCTAACAGAATGAGGGATGTTGTTCTTTTCCTGGGTTATGACATCACAAGTGAATGTAGAAGGAACTCATAAGTGTAGATCTAGACTAGAGACTGGTTTTCTTTCTCCACAAATCTATCACCATCTCAGCCTTTGTTATTCAGCTCTGTTTTTTTTTAAAATTGCTGGCACTGTGTGACGTTCAGTGCATGCCATAGATCAATGAGACTCTTTGATTGATACCAATTCTTGGCATCGTTCGCTACACCGACCCCTCAATAAATTTTCTTCCCACTAGCGAGACTATCTAGTCTAGATTTTCTGCATCCATACCACCGACTCTGTTCAATTTAAAATAGTCTAGATTTTTGAACAACAGGCAAACATCAAACCTCTCCGGTTCAATACAATCCAGCTATCATTATAATTATCAACTGATCACCCTTGGCCTACACAAGTGAATTGGCGCCAGCAGACGTCTTGTAACTTCCGAACAGTTTAGAGTGATTTCCCTTTACTAGGCTTAATTAAAATAAAAATAAAAAAATCACTTCCGGAGAGGCTCTGGGCTTTTGAAAAATGCACGAACCAAAGTAAACTAATCAGACTGGACCATCTTGGCTGTCAGTGTCAGTTCGACACTGGCGGATCATTATTTTGCGGGAAATATTTGATGCTACGAGAAAACATCGCCGTCTGCGGGAAATTACTGCAAAATGCCGGTGGATAGACATTTCTGTACAACCTACAGGAGAATCGCACATCATCGCTCAAGTGCGATACCTCGATAAACGCCGAAATCGAAATTTTACAAGAGAAGTAAAAAAAAACTCTCTCAATTCATAAACGTGCATTGAACAAAGCAATTCCTCGAATATACGCTCTACTATAACTGAGTCCAGTCTGTTAAGTTAGAATTTACTGAGCTATAGTAAACATAAAAACTATGTCGGTTTTTGCCATGGACCTCACTTGGTGCACAAGTTCAACATTGGCTCATGTCGGTTATGGGTACTCGCTTTCTCAGATGCACAAGCCGACAAAGACTCATCGGGTAGCGACAAACTTGGTGCAATATTCCTAGATATGCACTTATGAGTGCCATGCGCACTGAACCTAAAGGTTTACAGGGGTACTGCATCCAAGCAACGCCGTAGTATCAAATCTCTATGTTCTCGAAACCACGCATATTATTATTCGTTCCGTTCCCGAGTCCCTGATTTGTCACATCAAAATTTACCCATGAAGGCAATTCCTAACATGCTCCAAATTACCAACTGGCCTGGGGAGTTTGTGAGGTCTTACAGTATCTTCGCTTCTTCAGCGAACTCACTTCTCCACGGACGACGACGACCGAGCTTTCTGTCCTGTTCACTACGCACATGTTCATTTTTGGCTGGAAATCATCAAAATACACAGTCAAACTACCCAGTCAAGCACTGCGAACACATCTCCATCCCCTGCCCTTTTTCATCCAGCCTCCGCAATTCCATTATAGATACAAGAGTCCTTTGCACTATGGGGTTTGTAGATGATGGTCCTGCCCACTTCCAACCTCTCTTTCCCCCCCCCTCTCTATTTCTCTCCCTCTCCAGAGTAAGGCCCTTATCCATCCCCTTTCAGTATAGAATAACAGTTTATCATCCCTGCTGAGGTAAAAAGTCGAAATCCATTCCGCAAACATGAGGTCTGCAAAAAAATTACGCTCGTGCACGCACGCACGCGCACGCACACACACACGCACGCACATAAAGCAAAAAAGCAGAATCGCATACAACCCATCTGTTGGCATGAACTGCTGTAATCCCCCATAAAACTGTGTTATATTCTCAAGTTTTTCAGCTCGCATTTATGAATTCCAACTCTGTGATGAGATCCATTCCGAATTTCTTAATATAGTTATAGCAATATCTGCATAGGGTGGCCTGACCTAATGCTGCATCTACACCTTGGAAGCCAACACGCACATCATCATACACAGTCATACTTTGTAAACCTTCTCAAATCCTTGCATCACTCTCCTCTACCCTTTCTTTCTTTCTTTCTTTCTTTCTTTCTTTCTTTCTTTCTTTCTTTCTTTCTGTACATATATCGTTCTATGTGTTGTTTGTATTATGAACAACGCATGTAACACTGTACGGCATTACAAACCAACTTCTCTACGAGGTAGATAAAAGTCCTACTTTTCTTTTTTTCTTTCTTTCTTTCTTTCTTTCTTTCTTTCTTTCTTTCTTTCTTTCTCTCTCTCTCCTTTCATTTATCTTTCTTTCCATTTCCTCTCCTTTATTTCTTCTTTCATACCATTCACTCTTTCTCTCTCTCTCTCTCCAACGAAGGTCAAGCATCTCTCCTGAACCCTCTTCCAGCATGGGACACCAGAATCCAAGCCAGGCTCGTGTGACATTCATAAGCGCCCACTCTCTGAATCGACACAATATCGTGCAATGGGAATCCAAAATCTAATTACCCGCTCACGGCACGCATTGTAATCATGCTCCCCTCGGGCCTCCAACTGCTCTAATTGTGTATTTATAGAGCTGGGGACACACACAAAAAAAAGCAAAACAAACCAACAAAAACCCGCCCCCACTACACTGCATTAAGCGTGGGTGAAATGAATATGGAGACACTGAATTTAAATGGAAATGAAGAAAGCTATATCTATATCTATATCTAATCTGTATCTGTATCTATATATAGATATATGCACTCGCTTATTACGAAAACCTCCGCTATAATGAACACAGCCAAACATTCCTGGACTTGAAAGTTGACAGTGATAGCCGAATTAGCTTAATTCTGTGGATATTGTGAAAAACAGTGAATATCACACAGTGAACAGCGTCCGCTGCACTCCCTTACATTTGTACTGCAGCACGAGAGAGAAAGAGAGAGAGAGAAAGAGAGAGAGAGAGAGAGAGAGAGAGAGAGAGAGAGAGAGAGAGAGAGAGAGAGACAGCCAGAGCGAAGCAGCGAGGACGAAATCTGAAAAGAACCTGGCTTGGCCCGCAAGATATGAATCAATGAACAAGGCTCGTTCGTCGAAAACAAATATACTCGCTTTGTACCTTGCTCCTGACTATGATGCCCTTTTGGCTGAAAAGTCCAAACAAGGGTCTTAATTTCCTCTGAAGACTACTAGAATGCCCCGTGGCGAGTTTGCGTGTGCTGGCAACAAGTCAACTCAAAGAGAAGATTTTTCTTCAGTGATCCCATTTCAAACTGGCAACCACGCGGCGCTGGCATAGTGTCGCCGGATATTGATATTCCGCAGTCGACTTCGCTTATTCGCAATCCCCTTTTATCGCAATCTCCAGCTAATCGACGCATTTTTTTTTTTTAAAATTCTGATAACAGAATACCACTTTCTCTGGTAAATCATGATTCACGACTCCTCTTAATCGGAACATCTTCCACGGCCTTCGGGTAAGCTAAATATAGACTCAGCTCCTGTTGCTAAATGTACACATTCACTTCTTAATATCCAGCCCGTTGTGGATAACAGAGCATGCAAGAATTGCCAGACGAAATCTGAAAAAAAAAAAAAAAAATCTTTCCTATCACTTCTCCCTCTCTGTCTAAAACGAATTATCCACAAAAGATTACGAGGACGCTTGTAGGCTCCTTACAGGAAACCAGCCTGGTTGGCTTTAAATAAAACAGACAAAATATGTTCTTTGCTGAGCAAATACGCAACTTAATAATGACAGAACCCACAGAACCATTAAGGTCATGTTCAAATGTATCACTGACAGAAATATGGACAGATGGAAATCTGGAACAAACCCCAAGAAATCCCATCCCATTACTATATTTTTTTTTATTCTGGCTTTGCCCATCCACACCAACACTAAATATAGTTGGCAGTGGTTTGGCAGTTATGAATTTGCAATTTGCAGTCTGAATTTGCAACATACTGCTATCATTTGTACTTGACACAAAAAACCACTTACATCTCATACTGAAACGCCACAGCGAAATGACTTCATATCCCCAGAGGATTAACAGAATTTTCTACACAAAAATGAAGGACCTTTGAGGGCCTTTTTAAGGCTTTTTTTTCCTTTTTCGCAGAATGTAAAAACTTCAAAAAAAAAACAAAAACGAAGACTCGGGTAGTTCCAAATTATCACTGATGGCACTGGTTATAGGTGAAAGGCGAACATTCATAGGGACTTTAAATTTTCAATAGTCTTTACATCTATAATAGGCCACGCGTCTCCAATTACAACGAACAATGATATAATTATAACAGCAAAATAACAAGTGACAGGCAGCATGAAATAATGTTTGTGACAGCTTAAACATATATAGACATCATATCAAAAAGCATGGTACGAACATTTCAAAAGGTCTTTTCAAGGACCTGATAACTGAACTTTTAATTTCCATTGACATTTACCCCTCCAAATCCTTTCTAAAATATTCAATTGAACCTCTCAAAGCTCCGCACAAGGTCTAAATCAACATCCTGCCTTCCTTAAACATTACAAGGCCGTCCTAAAAACATGGTCTGCATGCTCTAATCTATGCCTATTTCACGGGAATAGCTTTCCTAATTCCTCTTGTCATTTTGCGTTTCTCTGACGCCAATCAACTTGAATCGAACAAACAAAAACCAATTCTCGATAAACCCCTCGCTTGCCTTCGTCTAATCCGCCTTGCCGCGGTGTAGCAGACTATCAGCGCGCGCGGCGCACACGTGGTGGAGTCGACAACACAAGGGATATAACCCAGGAAATGAAATGCCACCATTCCTCAAATCTAGCATTCTTTCTCTTCTCCCTCTCGTTCCCAGGAATTTTGTTCGCTCAGTATTTCCCACTGGAATTTGATATGATAAAGGTTCGCTCTTACGCAGAAAAAAAAAAATGCGTAAATATGCACTAGCGTACGCAGATGGCAAGACATCCTTGAATAGTCACATTGTGTCCTGTTCTATAACAATTTACACAATTTCGCACATGACTGCCCTACATGATACAAATAGGGCTGATCCTTCGAGTCGACGGTTTCCATTCTGTAACACGAAGCAGGAGTGTCAATTAGGCGCATGCCCCTGACCAAGCAATCAAACGATATCATGTTTCTGTCCTTAATTACTTACAGACTTATTCGTTGTGTTGGTTTTTTTTTGCCTCGGCTTAAATGCTGTTTGTTTCATGTTCTTTGAAAAAAAAAAAAACAACTGTGTGCTATGCAGGTTACTATGTCATGTCATCGTCAGAATGAGCAAATTAATGCAAAGGCCGATGATGTATGTGAAATCGATGACAGAGTCTTTGATGGTCAAGGCATGTTCGAGGCATTTTATTTAGGGAGAGGGGGGAAGAGAGTTTAGGCAACAGAGAATATTAGTCATAAACATAAAAGAGGTTGACAGGAGTGCGCTCCAACACCATAAACTGCATACAGACCAACAGGAATTTCGGGTGACTTCAAGTATCCAACTGTTCATAGACAACACAGACCACAGTAATACAATACAACCTCAAAAGACTCAACTGGAATCACTTCACACAAGGGAAACAGAAACAGTTGATGGTCTTCAGATATGTATTTCACCAGTACTGCAAAACACTGACTAACCCACACACACAATCCAAAAATCCCTAGACCATCCTCATATAGGATAAAAGCACCTGAGAACATCAGAATAAGCCAAAGAGCAAAATTAATGGTCCACCACACACAGCAATGTATCTCACATGGAAGAGACGAAGTGAGATCTAAAGCCATATCTGCAAGTAGTTTTGTGTGCCAGTCCTTGTTCTAGGAACTGAGCTCATCAAACAATAGAAAGACAATCATGTTTTCAAAAAGTTTCACATGTCACTGGGTTCATACAGAAGTATCAAAACAAACTTTAGGGACATTGTAAGCTTATTTTTACTTCTACATTATCTAGTAAAATTACAAATTTTCGACGATGAAACTGGGTGTCAAGGTTCCGAAGCCATATTGACTTTTCAAGGACATGAGAGCTGAAAATTCACTCTTCAGATTTAAACCTGTTTACAACAGTTAGGGCTTCTGAAAGACTCCTGGGGATCTGTATAGACCCTGTGTCATGCTTTACTTTCAGAAGGCCTATGCCCCAAGTCCTACCTTGTGTTCCCACCAAGATGAGTGGGATCTCCTTGGTGTCTCTGTATTGTCTCATCTTGGCGTAGTGACTGTGGACAGCCTGGAAACTCATCTCATTCTCCAAGCTGAACACGAAGATGACAGCATCTACCCAGTGGGTAAACTGTAATGAAAACAAAACCTCTTTTTGACGTCTCTGTTAGAAGGGTGGTGATAATGGCAAGTAACACTTCATAATCTGCATCCCACAGCAGATGTTGAAAAGACATGGAAAAAACCAGACACTATATTAAAATAGAGGTTATGTCAGAGAACTCATGAAGTCAGTTTTGTACTGTTCTAAAGATCACTATAACTAATATGGTGCTCTGTCACATTCCACTCAGTGTCTTCTCCACCTAAGAGTTGGGAGCTACATGTCCCCTTAGTTATAAATTCAGGTGGGAGATTTGTAAAGTTTGAAGCAATTTAATAAAGATGTCTCCCAAATTCTCTCTGGTTTATGGGCAGGAAATCAAGGGGAATCAGCACGCATTCAATGAATTTTTGGGGGAGATCTTGGAAGTTTAAAGGGCAGAATGTGTGATCATGCATTCAGAAGAAAACACTGTCCTTTACATATACTGTACAAAATGCAAACACCTCAGGATTCAGAAATTACATGATCAGTCTCTACTGTAAACTAACAAATAGGAATTTCTTCATTCAGTGCCCGGAAAGTGTTTATAGAAACACTGCCAATAAGAGATATGTACTTCTTACCTGCATCTCCGGAATTCCACCTTCATCCCTAATAAGGAGGAGGTAACTCTGTCCATCAATGATAACTTCCTTCTTGAATCTCCCGCCTGCGGTAAACAGAACACACACACACACACACAAAAAAATGTTATTCACGGTTCGGTGAGAAGGATACGTCTGTGGTAAAGGAAACAACATGGAAGTCATTCATGATTCAGCCAGCAGGATTCAATTGATGATTAACCACAAGGGCCAACCACAGGAATTTCCTGAGCCAGAAAGGCTAAACTAGATTTTCATTTCATGGGACAATCAAGACTGCAAGAAGGCAGTTAAAAGGAACATAAAACAAGGTTCACAGGGATCATAATGTGGGAGTAAAAAAAAAACCAAAACAACTGAATGGAGAGCAAGAGATTGTGGGAAACTAAGAGGAAATAAGAAGAAAGATTACAAACAGTTGGACATGATGGAAAAGTCAGATTAGGAAGTGGTAGGCCCTATGTAAAAGCTAGTTATTAGTGCAAGATTATGAAACTTAAGGAAAAGTTGAAACCTGTCAAAGACTAAGCAAGCATGAAGGGCTCACACATAATGTGAATCTGAGAAAACTGACACAGTATATGCAAGCATGTGTATCACTGAATGAGAGGTTTACTGAATGGAAAAAAAATCACTGGAATCACAAAATTAAAATAATTTCCACTATGGTATTATGGCACTTCCGTGCTACCATTAAGCAAAGGCAGAAGATATTTACTGAAATATAAAAAATTTTTAAAACTAAAACACTGTGACCAAAACGGCTAAAAATAGCTTCATGGGAACAACACTCTCCTCTCCACAACTGAGTTTCTTTACTCTATACAGTATATCCAAATTTATTTTAAAATTAAATATTTCTTTATACCTCTTTTAACAGACTTAAAACCACACTACCTTGGGTTAGGCAGAAAGGAGATCATATGAATGCAATTTGTGAATTTCAGTTCAGTTCACATAAACTTGACCTTGATTTGAGCTATTTTGGAAAAACTGATCTTGATCTGAACTTAATAGCTATTTTGGTCAAACTGATCTGGATCTGAGCTGTGGTCATTTTTGTTACTTGATATGAACTCAACCTTTCTACCTAGCTTTCAGTTCAGTTCACATTTACCTGGAATGTCACAACCGAATGCCAATTAAAAAAACCAATAAGAATTTATTTAATCTGAAAACTATTAAATGCTCATGGAGCTAAACTTGACTGTTAACTGTAGGGTTTTTTCCCCTGTTGTGAACTGACTTTTTTGGTGAACTTGCCCAACCTGAACCTTGAATCTAAGACTATGCTGACCTACCTTCAGGTGACTCCTCCTGCATATAGGACCCTGTGAGATAACGATGAACCAGGGCTGATTTGCCACTTTGGACACTGCCTAAGATTCCCTGAGAATGAAAAGGCCCAAGAGTGTGTCACAATGAGAGTTTATAAATCCTAAGTGGCTTGACTGCTCTGACTATTTCAGCCGCATGCCATTAGCATATATAGAACTCATTTTGTTTTCCTGTCAGTCACCCATCCTCAAAAGCGGACATGGGGGACAGCAGGATGAGGAGTGTGAGGCTATGATGTAACAAATACATTCAATGTAATATGTGAGGGACCACCAAGAGTTCACTCCACACAGATCTGTGAATCCTGAAATTCATGATCTAAACTTTCACTAATCCTAAAAATCAGCCATGGTGCTAACTAAAACTTTGAGATTTATATTCTGCTCTATGTGGATATGAACACATGTCTACACTGTATTAGTTTCCCTATTCATAGCACAGTATGTATTAAGTTATAGGAGCTGAGTAAATACAGTAATTAAATGCTGTGAAATTATGGACTTAAAAGTCATCCTGAAATCCTGACTCTGGAAAATTGGCACATGTCAGGGAAAAGCATCTGTAGAATTTACATTACAGTCTGTTAAGTCTAAAACAATGGCCTTCACATGCAACAAAATCCACTAATGCCATTAGCCTAAATAAAAATTAAACTACTAAGTATGAAAAAGAAATGACACAGAATATTTGCGACAATGGCTGGATACGTACAGGTAAAGGGAAATAACTTCCTAAATTTATGTCCACATAGGCAAATGGATTATCCCCCCTTCAAACAAAAGCAAAGACGTAGGGCACATGCCTTCATACTTAAATGAATTGCTGCCATTACAGCGATATGATTATCTAAGCCCATCCTCATAGCAAATGTCACGGTCATCATTATCACCATACCCTATGGGTGCCTCTTCAAACAGCAAAGTTTTCAACTGTGTTTAGACTGCAGAAATCTTCCTCAAAATATGCCATCTCATCTTCATGATCTCTACTCAAGAAAAAAACAAGTGATCTGTGCTAGTCAAACTCTTTGAGAGGAAATATCCTGAAGCTGGCATTTGGGACAACTTGAGAAAATCATATCCACTGACATCCTCACTACTTCAAAATATCATTAATACCCTACCCCACTGAAAGTGGTATGTGACAGTGAGGAGGGCAAGATGTTGGGGCCACCTATGCTACCAGCTGATACTTATTATAGACATATCTCTTATCTTTTACAATAGATCTTCTCTGCATTCTGCATTCCCTCCCCCATGATCTAGATATCCTGAGCATCTCCTCCCATTTCATCATTCTCGGCAGCTCCTGTCAATCCCAATATCATCTCCAGCTCCATTCATGACACTGATAACAAGTAAAATATCCTTACCAGTTTGAGGTCTGGCACAGAGCGACTCAGTGTCCATTCCTGGCTGTTCACAAAGGAATCTGAAATAAACAATAAACACAAAGAGTTAGCATAAAAATAATAGACAGAATGTTCACAATGCTTAGTCCCTCTTGCTGGTTCTAGACGCTTAGACATATATTCTCTAGATGTGTATGTAAACTCGGTTAAGAAGAGTACAATAAGTAAGCAAAACACAGAAACAATGAACGTTTGAACAATCCCAAATCCCCCATAAACACATGCACGCCCACGTCCAGGCTTATGTGCTTTCGAGGAACAGAGGTCAGAGAAAGGGGGGGGNGGGGGGGGGAGGGTGGAGAAGAAGGGAGAACATAGGTTCCAGCCTCTGATATTAATGACTATATATACAGAAACTGTGCTCTCAAGCCCTGAGCAGAGATGCCTACTCACAGTACGGGTTACAATGAGTCACACTTATCACCAAAAATCATCAGCTTCAACGCCCTGTCCCTCATGGACACTATTATTGTTGCAGAGCTTCTGTACGGAAACATTCAAACCTATGAGGGAAATCAAGTTCATAATCTTAAGGCATCCCACTTTTATTGTCTCCCTTTGCAACAGAATGAAAATCCACTCACTCAAGGTCTTTGACACCTATTGTTTTTTCTTCTTTTGGCCCTATTAACATTTTGCGTTATTCTAAATATACCACTGTGATTTGGGGAAAATTTCTTCCATGGAGGTTAAAGTACTACTTTTGCCCGATCTTTTAATGGGAAGAAAAAGGGGGGTCAACGCCCAAAATTTTTCACAAATGTCTTTTGAAAAAGATCACCTCAAATTCTGATTTGGTCCCCAAATTTCCATTTGGCTGGTTTTGACCGCGTGCGAATACATAGGTCTACACATTTTATTTTTTTATCTAGAAGGCTCAAATTGTACCTGAAACTTTAAAATTGGATGCTTTATTTAGATCACAGGTCATTTTACACATTTCTACACCCTAACACTGGCTGGCAGGGTCCCAAAAAAAGGGGGATTTTATATATTAGCGGATTAATTGGGTAGTACACTATGAGTGATTTGCCCTTCTAACAGGTGTCACAAACCTCAAATCTCAGCTGATGCACGCATTCTGTAATCTCTCTCCACAGCAGTGTTGATCAAAACGTGATATGTCTTGCACTCAGTCAAAATAAAGTTTATGTCGTTAGACTAGGAACTGTGATATCAAGCACTGGAGGTGACTGGGGCTATCAGATATCAAATCAAATTCTCTTTGCAATACACAAATATATGGACTGTATGAGCCAATGGTTAATAGTTGTCCTGAAATTCTGAGTGTTAGTGAGACAGATTAGATGGCGTATTTAGTATGAAACTGTTTTTCAATCTCAATTTTATTCTTTTTTTTTCTCTCCACTGCATGAGCGGATCCCTTCCATATCATACTAGATGCCATATCATACTAGATGCCATATCATACTACTAGAACTCAAGTCAGAACAGTGAATAGCTACGTGAAACTGTTTTACATGTGCATTACGAGCTTACATTAAATGTACCAACATAAAAAAAAACAAAGTTGAAAACGCAAAAATAATTTACTAGTGTTTTGTCCTCAGAAATACATTTGCGAATCAATCAAATAAATGGAGTGTCCATGTAAAAAGTAAAATACAATGGGGGAAAAAAAAGGAGTTCTTTTCAAAAGTTTTTTATTCTTCTACCCAAACAGTCAATTCCGTTCTTCATACTTTAATTCATTTGTTTTTCTTATCTGCTCATTCTATCGCTCACCATTAATTTGTCCATCCATCAACTTGATTTAATCTTTCATATTATATTTTGACAATAATTATGATACAGAATAGAATTAAAGAGGGACACAATGACTGGAATGTCTTGAGTTCTCATAGAGACACCCCCACCCCCTCACTCCACAAAACAAAACAAAAATCAAAATGAAGTCACGCAACCTTTCCTGGAGGAAGACACTTTCGGAGAATTATCTGAAAAAGTGGCTTCTTTGTCAGTGCTATGTACATTCCTGGAAACATGCACTTATGATTCAAACACAATCCTGACAAGCTGGCTATCCGCTTCACCCCCTCTTCCCTTCCTCCTAACCCCTTCCCTTTAATCTGAAAAGATTAAGAAGGTTAACCCCTGACCTACACAACTCTTAGTTTTCCACAAAGACAGGAGCGAGCTGGGAGGCACAACACAAAACAACATCAATAGGGTTACAAATTAGGCATAAAGAAACGCAGCTCATAATCACATTATCTTTCATCAACTTTCCCATGGCAATCTGTGTGGCTGCAAGAATTAAGAAGCCAAGTAAATATTGGCAAGTCGTGGAAAAACCAGCAAAGATGAAAGAGATTTAATTAGAAATTATGGCAGGAGCATGCAAACCTGCATGCACACATCAACAAACAAATGAAGGAAAAAGGATGAAAAGAACAGACGTACTAGTGTAAAGGACAGGATAGAAGAAAGCAGCTGGAGAGGAAAAGCCCTGTCAAAGACCACCAAGCTTCATACAGCAAATGATCTGTAAAGCTGTGCTTACGAAACAAGAAACTCTCACAAACACCTGTATGTTACATTTCTTTTCTCATATATTCAACCTCAAAATCAAACGCTACTAGTTAACAGAGAACGGGCAATCAGTTTCAAATTGCTGTTCGAAGCTCCCAGCACCAATTTTTTTTTTTTTCCACAAGCTCGACATTTCTAGCAATGACTGTAAACGATTAGGCTATTATAAACAGCAGTTATTTGAGTGGCACAGAAACCGCGGCTTCCCTTGCTGCTCTTTGTTGCCAATACATGTTAGCACAGGTGTGCAATAACTGATAACGTTAAGTGGTCCATGTGCCCAACAGCTCATTCACACGGATCTCCTTCTGTTCTGCATGTTCGGGTTGGGAATGCGAACAGAAACATCGGGAGATACGCGTACCTGCTCGCTTTGGGGGTCCTGAGTTGGAGGTGTGGAGATGATTTTTTTTTG
>JAWQUT010000155.1:673594-690265 GCA_033807755.1 Ellobium chinense
TGTGATAAAACTGCAAAGAATTTTAGAAATATCTAAACTGCCCCATCAACATTTACACACCCCCTGCCTCCCCAATTTATAAGGCAAGGGGAATGTTAGCCCTCCATCTAATGTAACTTAAAGAAACCAGTTAAACTACTGAAAGCGGCCCGTTATGACTGTGGGTTGTGACACTCAAAGTTATTTTGGAACACAGAGTCCCGTGTTCACGCATTATGGTGAAATAATTACGTGCCCATCTTTCTTCAGAAATGGCCCTCACAAGAAGATCTAAGTACAAAACTGGGTCACGCTCTCAAGAAGGTAGAGCATCCCTGTTTCAACCAGCTTGCCACTGGCACTCGTGATTCCAAAGCAGATGCCACTACTCTGCCCTTGTATAGGAATCAGTACTGAATGATCGTTCCTGAAAACTTGCTCGCCTTCGCAAATGACTGCGATATGCAGGTGGTCGCTAGACTAATGTTCGATTGTATACAAAATATTTATTAACGCCAACAACAAGAACTCTTTTCTTCTCTGATGTTCATCATCTAAAGAAATCGGCTCCGTTTTGACTGGACGTTCCCGAATAGGGCAACCGTTCTTGGAGACTATTATAGTATACATACTGCCAAACCAACCAGCCCTTTTCCAAATATTCCAGAGTCAGTGGACAGTCCAAGTTCTTGATTTCATGATTTTTATTTTTTTTAAGGGTTGTTTTGTTTTGGTTTTTTGGGGGGAAGGGGGGNGGGGGGGGGGGGGGGGGGGAGGGAGGAGAGAGAGAATGGATAGAGATCCTAAGAGTTTGCATGGATTTACGCAGACGTGAGCTCCAAATGCTACCTGTTCTGAATCTAGACAAAAGACTTCCACAACAGACAAGCATAGCCCGTGTTACTCAAGAAGGACATGAGTAGGAGATGTAAGTGTCAGAGGAATTTATTGTTAAAGCCTTGGTGGCCTCGGAAATTGGGATCCCATACCATTTCACGTCAACCCCCCGCTTTCCCCTCTCAAAGAAAATAAAAAAACGTTTTTTCTTAAAAAAAACACAACACTGCCACTCATGTGGCTCTCCCCAAGCCACAATCATGCAGTTTTAATGCGAAATGTTTCCCTTAAATAACACTGTATCATGACTAGGGCACGCGACTCGCGTTCCGTTCCACTTTAAAAAAAAAATGTCTCATGCCGGAAGCTTTCGAGAGTGGTTAGGATGTCAGGGCTATAAGGTGGGGGAGAGAGAGGATGGAGGTTGGGCTCCCATAAGTGTCTAAAATAGGCGGGTCTCCTTTTTGCAATCCAAATTCAAGCATGCAGGAGCAGCCTCAGCCCTCTCAACTCTGCCCTACCCACTTCTCTGAACTCCTTCACTAAACCTTTCCAGTCTCCAGCGGAAAACCTGACGTGACAAAATGAAGGTCTCCAATGTCTAAGAGACATGCCAGCCGACACAGAACTTCACACGCGTCTAGTGAGCGAATATACGAGAGCTGAAAACGAAGACTGGGTATACAAAAAGGGGGCCACATCTATCTATCTATATAACATGTGTCGACCAAGTAGCAAAAACCTGAACGACACAGCAGTATTAGCAACAAGATATTTGCCTAGCCCACTGTTAATCACTATAGGGCAATTCCAGCAGAATGCCATGTCAGTTACACTAATTTCTGAACAGCCCTGACTTAACAGCAACCAGTTTCGGTTTATATCTAAAGAATAGATTCTCCCCTGTTAGAAGCTATCAAACTTGATTATGATAAAGTCACAGCTTTTCAGAATATAGCGTACATGACGTGGCATTTTGCTGGAATTGCCCTATATCTAACAATAGACTATGTCCAGACCCGTACCACTTTGCTCCTCTACCTTTTCCACGATTGCAACCAAAGGTGACAATCGAACTGCAAGGCACTGACAAGCTGTTTGTGAGCTGGGCCATCCTTATCATCCTATCATGTTCAGCTAAACGTTACGACGACATATCTTCCTTAAATATGTAAAGCTTAATACTTGTATTACTTTCCATTTCGTTTCTTAGCACTACGATGGCAGTTGTTGAAGGTTTTACATTTCAGTGCAGAAGGGACAAGAGGGAGGGGGCAAAGACAGAGAGAGAGAGAAAGAGGAAAGGAGAGAGACAGACAGACATCAGACAGAGAGGCACAGAGATAGACAGAAAGAGTGAAAGAATAGGAGAAAGACACAGCGAGAGAGAGAGAGAGAGAGAGAGAGAGAGAGAGAGAGAGAGAGAGAGAGAGAGCGCACGAGAACATAATAAGTGAAGAAAAGAGATACTGGTGTAAAAAAAATTGCTTCTGAACGTCACTCAAAAAAAAAAAAAAATGAGCTTTCACACATTNCAAAAAAAAAAAAAAGTCAGCTTTCACACATTTCTCAAATTATGACAGGTGCGATCGCTAAGTTCATTTTTGTGCTGTTAAGGGTATTAAATACATGTAATACAATATTTGTTGTAGGCTGTTTGAGCTTAGTGTAAATATGCCCGGTGGATGAGGGTGTGCAAGAGTGCTGTTGCATTCTTGGATGCATGTGGGATGAAGGGCAAGTGAGTGCGTCTGGGTATCTTGTGTGTGAGTGCTTTGAAGTAAATTTTAATGTAAACTGTGAACTGTCCTGGATAAAATGGCGCGTGTTCATGTGTTTAGACGCGTGCGTATGAGTGTGTGTGTGTGTGTGTGTGTGTGTGTGTGTGTGTGTGTGTGTGTGTGTGTGCGCGCGCGCGCGCATACCGGTGAAGTATTTTGCATCTCCTGTATTTATGTGGATTAACATTTTATGTATTCTGTGTAAATTTTACTTTGTAATCATGCAACGTCAAAGAGCATTTTTGTAATGACTTTGTACGCTAATACAATTAATAATTAGGCTGGACTACATTACATTACACTCCAAAAAGCTGTGAATAGAGTGAAATGAAGCAGTCATAACGATGTGTTCAAGTGCTGTTCCATCGATTATTACATCGTTCGCCTTTGCACCACAATTGTGGTCTTTGTTTATATCTAATACATTTGTTAAACTTGCAAATGATGCTACAACATGACTCTGCGTTTACGGCCACAGTAATCAAAACAAAAACAGCTTTCGCACTGAACAGTCTTATTCTGCGCAAACAAAGACTCTCAACTGAAGGGCGTTTTGAAACAACAGACAAATAATTTACAGGATAATGGCGAGGTTCCTCCCCCCCGACAAAGCGACAGAAGCCTGCAGAGTGACACACCCACAAAAAAGAGTGACCACTCCCACTTTTTGTTTTGTTGTTGACATAAAATGAGTCTTTAGGATTTTACTGTATGGAGTTTTCACACAGGCAGCCTCGCCACTGCTATCGACATGCTCACAATTTCATTGAATTCCACCCACCCACCCTGCACAATAAGGTAGCAATCAACTTTAACATAAATATGTTTGGAAAAAACTAAATTTTCGATTTATCCTCCGACGTTGACTACCAGTATGAAGCATGCCTAACAGCTTGAATCTGTGTTTTTTTCATTAATTTTAAACTGCTCTGAATTCTGAAGTTTGGGCAAGAAGGGACGCTGAGAACTTAAAACGTAGACAACATATCGACCCTCACATTCTGATCGACCCAGTAAGCTCATTCATGACGGCCAACACACAGGAAAGTACATTCTTCATTAATATTTTAACCAAACAATTTTAAGAAGTCCTCCCGACACAGCTGATGAAAAAACAGCATGTTTCATTAAGTAGAAATATCAAGAGAAAATGTCTCTCCGTTTCTTTCCTCTTACACATATACAAACAATAGACTTCCATCACGACTGTGTCGCCAGTAATCGTCACACAACATATCTGTTTCTGTATCGGATCTGGGTTGATCCTACACGTCATATAAAAAAATAAAATCGTTCATAATGATTTGCCATGTGCCTTCCTTCTTTAAAAACCCTTTTAAATCTCTGAATAAATCCGTTCAATGCGACTCGTAATCCTCCTTTACCCTTTTGTACAGTACATACGCTCAATGAGCACTAGTTCAAAATGTGGTCACCAATTTCAGAGAACCACTGCTCTGTTTATAACTACAGTATATCACAGGGTTGAAATTTATCATGATTACGATCTATATCATGACATTTGCTACTGCACATGTTAAAAAAAAAAATGTTGATTATTGTCAAAGTAATTGAAAAAACAATGGTGTCATTCTATATATAAAGTTTAGAAATAGCACAGTATTTGCAGCCTGGTGGTACCTTTTTCTCTGACGATACCCAACATCTCGGGACACGGAGCAACATGCTCAACAAGACAGCTTCAGAGGAAATGGGCCCCTGGTAGCTTTGTCCCGGTAATTAGTTATTTCATGTAACGTATACTGTTGCTGGTACAAGGCTAAGAAGGGTAAAGAGCGCGGTGATTCGAGCAAGGTATACACGGAGTTGCTTCCAACAGGGAGCTTAGACGGGTAATGCCAGGGATAAGACAAGGAATCTCTCTTCACTCTCATCATCCTTCACCCCCCCCCCCCCCCCCCCCCCCCCCCCCCCCCCCCCCCCCCCCCCCCCCCCCCCCCCCCCCCCCCCCCCCCCCCCCCCCCCCCCCCCCCCCCCCCCCCCCCCCCCCCCCCCCCCCCCCCCCCCCCCCCCCCCCCCCCCCCCCCCCCCCCCCCCCCCCCCCCCCCCCCCCCCCCCCCCCCNAACCTGAGGGAGGGGACGGGGAAATCGCAAATATCTGACTCTTGACATTAATTAGCTAAAAATTTTGCATGCACAACAGAATCAGCACTCTGAACTGAATTACACTGTGGACTCCACTTAACTGCAACTTCTCATAACACAGAACAGGCTGCGACCAAGCAAAGTTGCAACTTTTTGTTCCCGAAGGAGCTGCTGTTAAACGGAGTCGATCATGATACAAATGTGTATATCTGGACTTGTTTACTGTAAAGACTTAAGTGGTTTTCAGTTTTCAAAGTTTTCTTACCATGACACATTCTGGTGAAACAGTATTAGCACACATGGGGAAATCCAGACATTGGAAGAAAGAGTGATATTAGCAGGAAAAGGACACTAAAAATGTGTTTGTCATGAAATTACTATGATGATGGCAAATTTCATGACGCTCAGCTGAGCAGAATCATAAGTAGTGGATAGATAAATCAGCTGAAATTCTTTGAGATATCTAATAAGGGCTGATAAAAGTTGCTATTCTAGGCATACACCTCATGAAATGCCACTCAAGAACGCAGGCTCTTGAACACTTATCAAACAAGGTCTAAAATGCTCCCCCTGTCTGACTCTCTCTCCCTGCTTACATCTGACATTCAAACCATGATGAGAGAGAAAGTTCCCTTGCTTTGCAGTGTGACTGCAATATATTTAGGGTGTGGCTTTTTTTTTGTAGACGGTATGTTTAGATCACAATACTAGTATTGTACTACTAGCTTGCTGAGTTGTCGTCCAACATTGAGGAATGTACGAGGCAAATATTTGCGGCAGCTGTCATCAGCCTGCCACAACAATGCATAGGTGCAGTCAGTCAGTTAATACAGGCTTGCTCTACAACTCAGCTAATACGGCTGTCAAAGATCTTACACGCCCTTACTGGAAACAAAATGTAAACTTCCAATTCTGAATGATGCTAACAATAAGTCTGTTCCTTCACATCTTAGTAGCGGTCTGGCAGAGACAATTATGCTCAAAGCATTATGTAAGGCATTATTACCTAGTTAACATCATATGTGCGACATTACAGGAATTGGGATAATCCTAAGTTTACTATTATAGGAGACACAGCAACAGAATAAGCTAACTGCAGTGAATGAGTGATTTGCTCCTTTAATTTCAAACTGCTCCCTAAAAATCCTCCCTTTCTTCTCTGCACTCTGAAGTTTGTATTACTTAAGAACGACTTAAAAATCTCTCTAAAAGTTTACAACCCCCCCCCCCCCCNTTCTCAAGTTCATATGACGAGAGAAAACACTGCTATAGTTCAGTTCACCGTTACTTTACAAAACAAAAGAAACACAAATAAAGACCTCAAGTCATAAGATGGCAGGAAGGCAGCAGAAGGATAACAAACTTTAAAAGTAGAAAAAAAAACAACCAAACCCAAACATCATTGTTGTATGAAAGAAAAAAAAAGGGTGTAGAAGCAAAGCACAGCTACAAAGCTAGCAGGCAAGGCTAAGACCTCAAAGTGCTGTGATGTTTTTACAGCTCCTGTTATTTCAGACATGCAGGAGGCTTTCAAACTGTTGCTGCAAATGTCACAAAGAGCTTAATTTTGCAAGTTTTGGGTGGATGGATCCACTTTTTTTTTCTTACACAATGGTATGTCTGTTGGACTAAGATAATGGACAATGCAACAACCTAGAACAAAAGGTCAGTTCTGACATAATCATCTGCCTTCTGTTGTCCCTGTGAGAGATGACTGCCTTCTTTCTAGATCAGTTTTCTTAGTGCAGCACTTCTGATCAGCTGTTCTCTGGTACTGGCTAGTGGACATCGAGTAAAGACTCATTTCACTTAAATGAGTGGCCACAGATCATGTTAGAAATAAGACAATGCAATAAAAACGCACAGTTGCTAGTGGAATAGAATTAGATCAAAACTTTCATGAACATTTATGCTTCATGAAGTTTTGCTACTGAAGTTTTGCTATTGTCAGAGCATTTTCTTCTCTTCTCTTCCAACATTTAACTTCAACATCTACCATGCAGACTCTCACGGCAATAAGGCAACACTTGTCTTTCACAGAGATCCATTTTCCAGAATATTCTTAATCTTAGGTATCCATTTAATCAGTTGTCCAACCAAAAATTACTGAGCTTAATTTGACTCTTATTGTTATATGCCAAACAGATGGACAGCAATGAAGAATATCCAGTTGTTAATATTATGCAAGCACTCAGTCTTCAACTACTTGAACTCGTCAGTCAATGCATCAACCCAAAACTTGCAAATGTGCAAGAAACACTTTTTACACAGCCTAGACAATTCTTATAGAAACAGAATAATCTTGAACTAACAATCTACTGCCCAATTTGTTAATTCTTATAGTACCAGTCACAGATTAGACATACACCATGACCCAAATGCTAATGGTTTCAAGAACAGTGCTGCTCCATAGCAGATATAACAGTTTTCATACTTTGTGGTAAAACATAGCTTCTGCAAATACTGGAGTTATTTCAATACATTAGAACATGGCCACACACTTTCTGTTCTAATACCTAAAGCCATTAAAGGTTCTGGATATATGAACTGTGATTGCATTTATAATGGCACTTTCATTTTTTTAATCCTGCTTGACAAAACTGCAGTATTTCAGTCTTTCTCACTGTCTTAAATGTGTCATCATCATCATCATCATTTCAAAATGAAAAATATTCAGTCTTGGATTCCTGTCAATGCCTTATATAATAAAAAAAAAGCTAACAGGAAATGAGGAACAACAAACAATACAAAAAAGTGAGTATGCGACCTTTAGTGGTGACGGAAGTAAGGGCATGCTTACTTCCGTTCCAATTTAAGGTCAGTTTTATGAAAAGCATTGGAACTTGGNCAAAAAAAATGAGAAGTGGAACACCTCCAACAATACCAATAAAAGTAAACTGTAAAAGATCATATATACATGTGATGATTAATTAGGCTGTGTAAAGGTGGGAGTTTTTGTCTGATCTGACAAGCACACTGCAGTGAGCAATTATGGAGAAAAGAGGAGAAAATGGCAGATGGTGGTTTCGGTATCAGTGTGTCAAAACAGGTTTAGAAAATCTGATTTCTATGTTATATGATGTTATATTTAACCTGAGGTATTTCATGCACATTACACCTAGGGTGAAAATAGACCTTTCTTCCCTACATGGATCCCTAGTGTCTCAAGTAAACATACCACATGATCTTCCTCATTTGTAATTTGTAGCTGTATTTTAAGAGGCTACCTCTCAAGTCAGCAGTGGTCTATCTCTGAATACAGTCGAGAGAAACTGTCACAGTTATCTTTGATGTGAATGACAGCAGCCAATAAATCAGTAATTCAAATGATATATTTAGACAAATTATCTTATTTGTGGCATTTCATGCCAACATCAAGTCTTAGAGATGGCACAGGAAAAAGTAACTGCATGTGACTTGACATTAATAACCAAAGCTGTCAGTCAGCCCAGGCACCTGTATTCAAATTCAATTTTACATTATGATGGTGTGAGTCTACCCTTTAGCACTGATTTCTGCAATAATACTTCTAGTTTTTAGCATTAAAGGGCCAACAAAAGATACCATGACTAATTAAAGGCTACCACACATAATCACTGCTGTCCTGATCCACAATATTACCCTAGTAGACATGTCAACAAGGCCCAAACTGCTGGTCCTGACTGATAAAAATTGATCCAGTACAGCAGAAAACTAGAAAGAAAAGAGTCCGGCAGACAAATATCTAGATATTGCTGATGTCAGGTTGTTGTGTCTTATTGATCAGACAAAATCTGATTTTGTCCAGAAGGACACAGATCAAGATGTTTGTCGGACCAAATTGAGGGGTGCCTCTGCAAGGACGGTATCATTATTTTGAATTATATAAAGAGAGATAAGGCCTTTGCACAAGCACCTCTTGAAATGTGTCCGCTAACACTATGGCCATTATTGAAATGTCTGGTCCTTGGCTAGCATGCCATTCATTCTCATAAACACTGCAGCAACTTGGGCAGCAGAGTCGGCAGAGAGTTCAATTTAACACTTCACTACATTATCTTGACACTTTTCTTCCCTCACACAGTGTGAAGCAACAGAGACTACCAAATCACCAATCATGGTGAAAACTGACTATTTTTCAGGACTCTTTCACCTAGTGCTTGATTTGGGGTTTGGGATAAGATAGGGGATGGGCGGGGTGGGATTAAGAATTTAAAAAAAGAAAAAGCACTGTTTGGACAGACTCTGATATATGTGCCTTCTTTCTTTGGATATCTCTGGGGATAAGACTACTCCTGCATCAGTATGGTTCACTTAAAGCTACCAAGATGTTCCTATTCCAGGTCCTAAATAGTATTACAGATCATAAATTTATTCTTACCTAATCCTACCCTTCCTCTTTATTTTAATCTTAATACCTATCCCCCTCCACCCTATCATGTGGTAGACAAGAGAATCCCAGGTTATTGCCTGAAAATTTGTGGCAATGACAGCAATACTACTGACTGATGAACACTAGACTGACAATCATCAAACCTCTTCATTACAAACAGCAACTGAATATTTCTGGCACTATGTCTATGGAGTGTGGCACTGGCAGGAGCAGTGCCAGAAACTCTGCAAGTGACAATGCATGAGATGTTGGTTACCAACGAAGGATCTCCAGAATATTTCAGTCCAAGAAAACATTATGATGTTTGATGTCCAGAATAAACAAATGACTCACCTTCAATACAAACGACGTGTTCCCTGATCTGCTGCTGAATCAGAGGGTCTGGAATCGCCTCGATCAGGTCATAAATCGCATAGATGCTTGGATGAACGCTCTCAAAGCGTTGGATTTCTTGCCGAATAGCAAGCGAATTACTCCAGTACGACTGCATCGGGCTCCTTGCATTCATTTTCATGATTTGAGGAACTCATCCTTTGTGAATGAATACCATTTTAATGATCCTAACAGCGAAGATCTAGATATCCAGGGGAACAGTCATTCGCATGAGTCGTATCCATAAAAATGGCTAGCCATGTAAATTTAGCAATCTGCGCATGCGTGCTAGGAAGTACGATTGCCAGCGTTTTCAGTAGTATTTCCGCGTTAGGCAAAACAGGGTATAATTTCTTAACGTAAAATGCAAGGGATGTTGTGTGTTCACAGGGAAGGCGGACGCTTCATTTCATGAATAATGTTGTGACATGTCCAACTTCCTTGTAGACCTAGTCTAGTTCCTTCTGCCTTCATGCCTACGTGCCATCTATTCCTTGTTTGTTTATTTGATCATTCTGTTCATGAGTCAATTGTGGTTAGCACTGGAGTCAAGCACAAAGATAAAAGTAGATGAAAATGGGCTGATAGTGAAGTTATATATTATGAATGATAACTGCATGCAATGGAGTTCACATTTCTGTTTTATCTCTAATAATGCCCCATAATTACCCGGTGACCAAAAACCTTTCTAACCTTCCAGTCTCCCATAATCTGGATAGTAAAGCTTTCATTTCAGTTTAAAAATTAATTTTTGGGAAAATTTGAGAATAATTATTCTGCACTCTAAGCAGTGGTCCATTTTGAAGGAATCATAGTGCATGTATGATCTCCTTTCATTTCTCTCCCTGTGAGTTCTTAAATCTGTGAACTAGAGACCGAGAGTAACGACATGAATATCAGTGCTCTCCATTCCTTTTTCCACAGAGCTCTTCGTACAGACAGTGTCAGGTAAGTTGGTGTGTGTTTGTATAACTTAGCTGCTTGTCTCATTCACAGTAACCGTAATAAGACCAGCATGTCTTAAAATAAGAGTGTTGAATATAAAAAGCTGATTGCCTAGGGTAGTTTTTTATTTTACTCCTTACCAAAACATATTACTTCTCCTAAGGGTAATGTGATGGCGATGATGAAGGTAAAAAAATTGCTTTAGAACAGATATAAATATATATATATATATGTGAATACACGCAAGCATAAATATGCAGGTGTTTTACTCGTGAATTCTCTGGCCCATTCTTGTATAAAGTGCATGAATTTCCTGATGGCTCTATTATGCCCCGTCTGGCAAGTCAAGACTGAAGTTTAGAAATCATGCGCCTGTGGATTCATGTATTTCCGGTTTACTTCCTCAATCGAGAGGAAAAGTAGGCGGGGCACTAGTGTGGAATCTTGAGAGGCCGTCGAGGGATTATAAAAATCGAGGTAAAAAATTACAGGTTGATTGCTACTGAATGGAATACCGAATGGTGGAAGAAATAAAACTGTTGTTAGACACAGACCGGGCATGGTTCTGTAGGCCCATGTCGTCGTAATCCGTCTGTCGGCACAAAACTCGTAATTCAATAGACGAACAATAACACTTTAATTAAAGTCTTTAACCAGACTGACAGATCTAAATTACTAATAACAGTAATATCTTGCCCTGGAAACAGGTTCCCTCGCAGATATTAAGAGTATAGGGAGGATTTCCATATGTGGTAACTGGCGATAAGGAGTTATGCTCGCTTCGACTGATGCTCCTGTCTCGATGGGCATTAGTGTTACTGTTAGGGTTAAGTAAGGGTAGGGTTAGGGTTACAGTTAGGAGGTTAGGGTTAGGGTTGTATTAGTACATTATTCAGAATTAAGGTACTGACTGTAGTTGTAGGAGTTACTATATGGAAATCCTTCCAAAGTATATATTGAGCCCAAAGAAATTTCTTCTTCCAGCAAAGTATGGAATATAATAGTAATAGTGATTTTACTTGGCTTTGCTAGTTTCTCTTCCTCACACAATTTGTTTTCACAGTCAAAAGTACTCTCCAACCCTTTATTCACAACTTATTGGTTTCCACCAATTCATTTGCCAAAAAAGGCACTGAAACTTCGTCAGTCTTCTTTTGCTGACAAAGAAGCAATCCAGGTAACAGGCAGAGCAGGTGTGCCTGATTTACATACTAAGAGTGCTTTCTCTTCCCTAACCATGCTGCAAGCACTAATCCATACATACGATGCTATAATGATCGAGTTTCTCACCTGTCTAGAATAAAGGTCACCTGCACATTTTTAATTTTGAAATGGTATTCATGTACTGTCACTTCTGCCTGCACATTCATCATTCATGAAGGGATCCCATTTCAGTGCCCTTAATCCTTAATTTCAGTACCAAATTTATGACAAGGATGGCTGCGTCCCCAGCTGACCTGGAGAAAACACAGCCTGTGTTGACCTTGAGCACTCTCCACACATTGGATCTAACTGAAATGCTGACAGGAATAGTGTCACTCCATCAGAAGCTAAATATTTTCACCAGTCTGACTGTTGCTCATTTCATCTAAGGTGTATGTCAAAGTATTTACTGCTTTTGTGTCTTATGACTGACTTCTAATTTTAGATTGTGATATTAATTAACATTTGACCTTGTCATTTGTACAGGTACCAGCAAAATGAATGTAGAACATGAAGTGGAGCTGTTGGTCAATGAAATCAAGCGTCTAGGAAAAGAAGGTAAGGAAAAGATTGTATCTACAATAGGTAAGGAGGAGGGGGAGGGAGGAGAGGGAAGGGGGTGCCAGCAGGGGAAGGGATAACCAACTGATGCCACATCTACATATATTAATTTTGCCCTTCTTAAACAAAATTATTATGATCAGACCTGTCAAGGTTTGCCTTCATAATGCCAACTTCACTGTCATCTTTGAGTTGCTATGTTATGTTCTTCCTGACTGGCTACTGGCAAGCATGATTTGTCAGCCAGCCCTACCTTTTGTTGTCACCCATCATGTGACTGTGCACTCTCATCCTCTAATTAAATGCACAGTAAGGCCTCTCTAAATGCCCTAAGCCACCTGGGGCTAACTAAACGTATCTTGGTGATCTTTCGTCACCATTTCAGGAAGTCTTGCCAAATCTGAGATCCCTCCATCAAAGATGTTAACTTTATACAGGACAAATAAATAAATCCAGCCAGATACAGATTTTCATTTATATACTGTTAAAGATTTGGTAAAGAGAAGATAAGGAGCTAATGACAAGAGAATCAGAAAGACTTTTGAGCATACTGACTCAGTGTTTTCTCTAGACCATATGAAATGGAGGTGACATTCCTCCTTTGTCATAAATTTGGGCTGAGGATTTGTAAATTTTAGATTTTTCGCAAATTCTTGTCAGTTTCTGCACAGGAAATATGATGGGATCAGTTCGCATTCAATGAGATTTTGAAGGGGATTTTGAAATTTAAGGGACGAACCACATGGTCTGGAGAAAACATTGCTGGCATTTTTTATAAATACATGAGGTTTGAGATTGTGAGGCTGAGATCATACTGTACATGGCTCAGCAGAAATGAATGTACAGTGGAAGCCACTGAGAAACAAAATCGAATGTCTTAGAATTAAAAGATTTCCTCTTTGCAGCTGGAAGAAGTATGCATGACCTAGAGATTCTCATATGATAAAATGCGAGATGCCAACAATTGTGTGCACTTGTGTAAACTCAAGAATGATGTCTGACATGTGTGTGACTATTTCACATAAGAAGTCTGTACGAAAAAAAAGCTAAAAAAGTGAAGGGGGAGGGGATATTTCAAAATTTGGCTCCATGCAGCATCCTATGAAAATAGACACAATTTGGAAGATTTAAAATAGAGCAAGTTTGGAAATAATCTGGTCTAGAGGAGTTTCAGTGAGAATTGGTTAAAACATATTAAATTCTGTAACAAGGCAAAATTGGGAAAGTGAGTTTGTATGATTGTTCTTTTTTTCTTTTTTAAAATCAGGTGCAGATGGCAAGTTCCAGGTGACCTTTGGAACTTTGTTCAATGATGACCAGTGTGCCAACATATTTGAAGCACTAGTGGGTACCCTGCGGGCAGCCAAGAGAAAGAAGGTGATAGCTTACGACGGAGAGCTCCTGTTGCAAGGTGTCCATGACGGTGTGGTCATTACTTTGCTTTGACCATTACCTAGCCTAGTCTGCATAGTTTTCTGTAGTAAAATTATTTGTTATTATAATGCAGAGATGGGGCTCAGCTAGCTGGTCTTCTACTTTACATTAGCAGCTAGTTTAGGATGGCATGCTGAGAAGACTAACCACAAGAACTGTCATTTTACAGAAAAAGACTTGAGATATGTCAGAATCATAAATTTACAGGAGATGTAAAATCTCCTGTGTTTCACCTCTCTTTATCAGTTTTTATTACAGTGCACATACAATGAGGCAGTGTTGAAAATCACTTTTTTTGTTTATGGCATCTTGACAATTTTTTTTTATGAGAACCTATGTTTTTATATAAAACTTTATTTAAACTGACACATTTCATCCAGAAAGCTGACAAAAATTTATTGATGTTCCCTTTCTGAAGTTTTAGTTGATTCTCTTCTCTCAAAGTTTCAGTTAGAGGAGTAACAAAAGAAAAAATGATGGGTGAGAATAAATTAACATGGATAGACGGCAGCCAGTGGAACTGTTTAAATACTATATTGTGTTGTATTATGAGGTTTATCTGTAGGTTTATACTGTAGATTCTTGAGAATGATGCTCAATGGTGTGGTTTATGACATCATTGTCATATCCACATCATCATGTCCCGTCCTGACATCACTTTAGTATGTTCTTTTCTGCATGTGTTCCAAAGCAGTGGTTGTCTGGGCTTTCACTTTTCGCAGTCTTGTTGAAATTGTTGTTACATTTTATAAGCGCAGCATTGACCATCAAGTAGAAATTGACTTGGATTAATGTTTACAGTAAAACTATATGTTTATCAATGGGAGAAAATCTTACTTTTATTCCTATAGTTTGAGAGACCTTAAAAGGAGATAAATTTTATGTGATTATATTGATGCTGCACAATATCATCAAGGGCATGTTGCTCATCACATGTGGGGCCAGAGTGACATTAAAGATACTTGTTGAGGATTTTAATGATAGCATTTGCCAAGTTATGATGTTGAGAGTCTGCTATGTTATATACTCTCTATACTATGCATTTTGTGTTGAATTGTATTTTACACAGCAGAAGTTGGGGATGCTGGGGCTGGGTTGTTTCAATTGACAGTGATTTAAGTAATTTCTTAAGTTCAAGAATTTGTGTGGACTAGTGAATACAAGTAGTATCACTGAATGCAGCAGCCCACAAGAAATGTAAGATGTTTAAGACTATAATACAGATTTGCAGAATGTGTGACCCTCAGTACCAGGTGTGAATCTGAAATTTATAATTCACAAATTGAGGGTTAAAGCAAAAATGTCATATCTGCAAAAATTCAGCTTTTTAGTTGTCATAAGTGATTTTGCAAATAAACTAGAATATCTGCAACACTGAGGCAACTGAAGTGCTTAAATTGGTGTGTACAGATCACAAAAAACATAGTATATGACCATACAAAGGAATCTCTGATTTCACAGCTTTCATCAAATATTCAAATTCATTTATCTCAAAACAGCATTCTTGCAGATATGACATTATTGTTTTAACCCCTCGAAATGCACTTAATCCAAAATACTGTTATGATGAGGTTTGTTGCTGGGGTCCCTCAGTTTGACCTACTTCTGCTGTATGTTATACAATACAACTTTTCTCATTTGTTGATACTTTACTGTGCCTTATATAGTAGTATCTCTTTTGGGTATGAGGGAGTGTGCCGTGTTGTGGTGTTGTGGGTATTGGACATGAGTGAACAAGGTCTGGAGTGAGAGAGTGTAGGTTTAATGATTAGGGGAGNGGGGGGGGGGGGGGGGGGAGACTAAGAGTAGTGAGCTGTTAGTTTGGGTGTACACAGTAAATCCCTTTGTTAATGAACCATGGCACTTGAGTTTTCAGATCTCCTGCTTTTTCAACAGCAACTGACGTATATAGGAGTTGAGTTTTTATTTAAAAAAAATAACTAGAAATTTTACTTGTGTGAGAAATAAACTTAATGTGCAATTGAATAGTATTCTTTTTCTATTATTTTCATGTCTACTTGTGGATCCTAATGTGGCTTTGTGCAAGTTTTCAACTTTGCCTTAAGATTGTTTTGAGCTTTCTCTTAGTCTTTCATTCCTTCTTCATCTGGTGCTCCTCATTTTGCTCCTTTTCTAAAAGTATTTGACCTACATATACTTTCATGACAAGTAACATAGGGCATACTGTGGGTATGTGCTCTTCGAGGTATTGTTTACTATCTGTACAATGTACTGCAAAAGGGACTTTTAATTGTGTACAAGCATGTTTTGTGTCGGAGAACCACCTTACCAATGGGCTGCTGTCTTTACAAAGAGGATAATTTTTTTTAAACAGGACTGCAAACAAATTAAATGCACATTAAAGTGTTCTTGTTTTTAAACAAATCACTGGCTTACGTTTGTAATCAGTGGCACACACGAAGTCCTTTTTTACCATCCATTCCAAACCTACTTTTAAATAAAATACATGTTATCCACAGTGACGTGTAGATCAGGATTCAAGAACTATATGTCTCTGTCAGCAGCATATGACCTCATATACTTGAACACATTCATTTTGAAAACAATAATTACAGAAGTGGTGAAATGTTTTAAAAGTCCCAACTTTTTCTTATTTATTTTTTATGCTTATTTCAAAATTTGATTTGTATTCTTTAAAAAAATGCGCATTTCTAAACTTCTCAGCCTCCAATTTTTTCAGATTAACCCATAGTCTCTCTCACTTGCATAAATTCATCTCCACACAAATGATCAGTATTTTCTCTTGAAAGAACAATTAAAACCCCAACCTAAAAATACATTGAACATGTGCCAATCATTTTCTTTCCTGCACTCCAAAGTTTGCATTACTTAAGAAAAACCTAAAATCTTGCTAAATATTTACAATCCCCTCCTCAAACTGATGATAAGGAAGGAATGCCTCCCCCAACTCATATGACCTGGAGAAAACACAGAGCACCCCTCACCCTTGACTTGCTCAGCTCAAGGCGAGATAGAGTTTTATTTATTCTTTATTAACCTATAGCATGGTAATCCTTTGTGATGCCCTATAATGGTTGCCATGCTATGAACATAAGTGGG
>JAWQUT010000155.1:690285-718654 GCA_033807755.1 Ellobium chinense
TTTTCCCCTTAACATATCCTTTTCATAGGTAATGTAATCTGAGAAGTGCCTAATTTGATTTAGCAGTTCCTGGGAATTCATATTAAGTGTGTTTGAATGTGTATCATCATGGACAGTATGTCCACTCCGTATGTTAATGGGGACACTACAGAAGGACATGTAGATGTCATGACCCAAATGTGACCCAGCCCCTTTAGAGTGTCAGGAAGTCAAAGGGCCAAAATACTTACCAGAGGGGGTATCTTCCTCTAAAGATCTGTTGGCTTCCCCTCTGAAAAAGTGAGTTTCCTATTCAAATAAATGGGAAATTCTCTTACTCGGAGAAAATGATTCTCCTTTACAAAAGCATGGCCCTCTGGAAATCTGCACTTCAGTTTGTCCAATAAGCACCAAATGCACACAGTGATTTATAGCAGCTGTGATGTGATGTCAATAGACACTAAGTAACATAGAGGATTAAAAAGTCCAGAAGTGGACATCTCATGGAAAAACAACTTTCCCTTAAAATAAGGCTTGAAATCTGTGCCATGTACATAATTTTAAAGAACTTTGAGCATACTATGTACAGTGAACCTCGGATCTAACGAGGTTGCCGGGACCGAGCTTCAGTCCTCGTTGAAGCCGAGGTCTCGTCGAACGCAATGTCTCTGCAAATCTTGTGAAAACTGGTCTATCTCCAGTGAGAACTGTTAGCTAAAAGGGTAGTCTACTTAACTTTGCACTAATTGCTGGTTGCTACTTTTGACTCCAGAAACCATCGGTTCGACAAGATCGCGAGCTCATACTTTAATTAATCAATTTAGTTTAAAAAAAATTTTTTAAGCAAAACAGTGTAAATGTTGAGAAACGAATGGTTTCAGTAACTGTCTCTGAGTCTGTGATTAAAATTTCACCTAGCGCAATGATTGGTCCAAACAAAAGGCTTGGCCAATCATCAGCTGAGTATATTATACCAGCGTTCCATTGTCTATTCCCCTCTCTCCCCTTGCCCTTGCCTTGCAGGGATTTTAAAGACTTTAATTACTCTTCCGCTGATCGTCCAGTGGTCCTATCTCTTTCCTCCATCCCCTCCCTCCCAACTCCAGATATTACCGGTAATCTTTCATGAAACATTCTTGTAAGTTGTCGAGTGTTGGTAGCAATTGTTACGTTGGTCGCTGCTGGCAGTTTTATTGCGGGTGAAAAGAATGTGTGACAGCCTAACTTCAGGTTGATGACCTCATTAGAGCCGAGGTTGCTGAATTTTGTATTCATTGGATCAGAGTTACATTTACTATTACAAATAGGGGATAAAAACAGGGATTTTCATTTCCCTTGTTGAATGCGAGGTCTCGTTGAATCCGAGCTCTTTGTATTCAAGGTTCACTGTAATTATTGATTTCAGCAAAAATGCTGTGTGGAAACTAGGAGCTACACAAATTTTCAAGGTTTACAAGAGAAGCAAACAAGAGACACTTTCAAATGCACAATGAATTATAACACACAAATGTTTATTGTCAAAAATCAGAATATTAAAGCATGGCTTTCCTGAAGCAGGGTGAGCTCAGAAGTTCTCATGGACATTAACAAAAAGCATTATAAATGAAAGGTGGTTCCTCTACATCATACAATGATGTTTTAACGGAAGCCCTGGGACATGCAACATGAAACAGCACCAAAGCTTAAGGCTGACAAATTTGATACAGGCGACTTAGCTTGACTGCATCTCCTTGACAGTATGGACAGAATTTCAACTATTCTCTGCCTTTAATACAGCATATAGGGTATTGTAATCGGTTATAGGGTGAAAATGATCAAATGGAAATCAAGCTTACATGTGACAACAATTAGCAGAGCTGATTGAATCATATCATATAAGAACAATGGAATCTCAAAATCAGGTACTTTAATAATAAGTATACCTTCTTGATAAGTGAAGTTAACATACATATTTGTTTAATTGTGAAGTAAACATGGATATTTATTATTATACTATTATTTTATTATTCAAGTGAACCTCAGTAACAGGTGCATCTTCTCTATGCACAAAAAGAATCCTTGTCAGCATTTTTGTCTATGGACTGATACCAATCGAGGTTTAGAAGTTCTGCCACATAATGAGCACTTTGATCTTTACCAAGATTGGAATCAATCCATACACAAAAATACTAATGAGGATACCTTGTCTCATTTAGCAACATACAGTCTAATAAAACGGCTCAAATTCTTTGGCACCACCTGTTCTTGTTTGAGTCTGCCGAATTTTGTGAAATATGTGACGCACAAGTTTAGAGAAATCAGTCTGGGTCTGAGAAGTTTGTTCGTGGGAATCATGTTCTTGACTTACATATGTTCAAGATACTTGAGCTTGATTAGATAAATAAAGCATTATTTTCTGCCCTCATGACAGATTTCATCAAATCCTCAGATTTTTTAACACTGAATGACATTTGTGATGCCTTAGTGTAAGGTCTAAGGAAAACTATACTTCTTATTACTTAGATATATACTGAATACTAAGGTCCACTTGACTAATGAAATTATAGAAAAATAAAGAAATGGTAGAATGATAT
Source organism: Ellobium chinense (assembly GCA_033807755.1). Lineage (NCBI taxonomy): Eukaryota > Metazoa > Mollusca > Gastropoda > Ellobiida > Ellobiidae > Ellobium > Ellobium chinense. The sequence goes on from JAWQUT010000155.1 coordinate 692,838, forward strand.
GAATTTATGCATGTGAAATTCATACTTAATAACAAGGTATACTTAATAAATAAGTACTTAATACTGAAGTTCTACTGTATCATGATACAATGGATATCTATCACTTACAAATGCCATAATTATAATACACATTGGAATTAAGTTCATTATTACTATGATGGAATCCTGAGTCCACAGCAGGCTATGGAGAATGCTTGATCTTTAACACATTCAACAACTATCTTTAAATCTACCTTTAGACACTAACGCAAATAATTTCAAAGGCATAGCTCTCATTCTACATGATTGGCGGCTTTGCGACTTCATTGATGATTAAGGATGGCCATTACATTGGCAAAAGAAGTTATTTATCAGACCACGAAGCGTTGAGATATTGTATAATATATATTATTCTATTCACTACTATTCACAAGAAGAGCCGCTGTGTCAGAAATACTGTAATGTCATCTTAATTTTAACAACAAAATTTAAGGAAAAAAAGTTATTGTAACTTAATGTAACAATTCAGAAGTGACAAACCCTGCACACAACATCATAAATATCATCCCAACTGAAACTGCAGTTATAGTCACTCTGGCAAAATACAAGCTAACATAGAAGAAAAAAAACACAAGTTATAAATGTATACTGACTCTTACTTAATATTTCATCAGTATTTTGCCCCCATTTGGCCCACTGAATGCAGTTTTCATTCTCAATATTTAGTCTAGAAATCACAACAGACTGCAGCAACATTTACACAGGAAATTCAAGGTTTGAGACATGGAGACTTTTATTTGTGAAACATGCACCACAAAATGCAGATCACACTCTTCAGCACTGCCCCAAGCATGACCAAAGGACTGGAATTCATTGGCCTGGAGGCTTGGTACTTCAGTCAAAGCTGCACGGGAGAGCACTTGTGAGACACACAGGATCATTTGTATAGGCCAATGGCCTTCTGATGCAATACATGTGTCAGAAAGAAAGCGGAAGAAGAAGTCTAGAAATGACTGAAGCCTACGGTTTGGTCCATAACAGACTGAACAATGAATGCATGTTTCCATTTTACCTCATTTATATGGTTGAACCCGCACTAGGCAATTACCTCTCATTCCTCATGAATCTGGTCATCTTAGATGATTTCCTTATTACAGTCAGGCAAACAAAACCTGATCATGCATTGATCAAAATCACGAAAATGTTGGCTTGTCCCAACTTAATTCTCCTACTGCTTTTATACTAGTCTAGTTTCATGCTGAACTTAAATACTAAAAATAGAAGGCTCAAGCAGATTTCTGAGTCATTCTATGACAGTGGTGATTATAATCTCAGTCAGTTTAAACTTGATGTACTGTGTTCATGAACATGTAATGGACTAACAACTTCATGGAATTATCTCACGCTGAACTGGAATGCAACACTAAACCTAACTAAACCATGAAAAACTTCTCCCTCACTTCACCACCCATCCCCATCTTTACCCAAATTATGAAACTACAACATTACCCAGAAACCATAGGATGGTGTCTGCTGAAAACATACTTCAAAAGTTGAGTGAGCAAATGGAACTAAATTTTTGTTTACATACAGTGATGGCCATTGCAACCACTGTTTTATCTCCCTTGACAAATCATGCCATTCTGTATACAGGTCTGATTTTTCTCTAGTGAGAAAGAAAAATCTTTCCCTCTGAATTCCAGTTTCCAATTGCCTCAATCAGTCCCTGCCCAAATCCCTGAATCCCTGAGTAACTATCACTCATGGAGTGGTAATTTGACAAAAACTCAGGCTTATATTGGATTCACAGCTTGGCAGGACCATGTCAAGAGCAGGTGGTATGCATATGGATTATAGCCAACGGTTAGCAGCATGATGATATGTTGAGAGGTAAACAGGTTGTTTCTGTGTGGCTAAATTCTCATCTTATTCTTTTTCATATTTACTGATGATTTAACAAAATACAGTAACAGTGCGCTGCATTTAGATCTATATTATCTGCAAATACCCTGGACTTGCCATTATGATGAGGTTTCATATTTGCAGTCTAATGCTGCTTATCTTTAAGAAAGTGTTTTTCCTACTTGTTACACAAATAAATGCATGATATATCTAATATCTTGGACATGAGAAAGGATTGATGAAAGCCATGTTCACGTGAGGTCACTACATAGAGGTCAAATATATTGNCCCCAATCCACCCCCCTGAGAAAAAAAAAAGACTTGTTTCAAAGCTTAATGACTCCAATGATCAAAATCTTATGCAACATACATTTGGCATTTGTTCACAAGCGGATACTGTCGGTTAATGCAGCAAATTTCAAATGTCTAGATACTAAAGTTATGACATAACTGAAAATTTGGAAATGCAGTACTGTACTTGTCTAACAACAGAATGCTAATGAGCAACTGACAGCCTGAGTCACCTGACCCAACATGTCCTTTTGTTGACATGTGTTTGTTTAATCTTTTTTTTTTTCACCTGTGATGTGCTATAGCATCTGAGGCATTGAAAACTTTATTCTGTTAAACTCCTAAACTTTTATTTCAGTTTTTTCCCAAACTCCTACTGGGCTTTGAATTTAGCAGATTTATTTTTCTTTGCCACCTGCAAAAATACTGATGGCTGTCATTGACACAAGATCATTTCAAGATGAGATTTAGTAACCATGACACATTTGATTGTAGCCTTCTCTCTGTACAGGTCTGAAAGTATGAGCAAAGAGCTGCAGACAAATTAACGAAGAAAGCCTGGACCTAAAATATATGGATATTTCTTCTGACAAGGACATGCATGTACTATTAAAACTTGCTTTTCAGAGTTAGACTTTGTTCATGTCTGAGGATGAAAACTGCATATCATTCCTCACACAGTTGTCTGTTCATTCCAAACTCCTATTCTTCTACCTCCTTGAGAGGCATATAAGCCCCTGATTGCTGATTGCAGTACAATAATAAGGAAAAACTGTTAATGCCTGAAGCATCCAAGAGCAAAACAAGCTGCTCGGAGCAGAAAAAAATAGTCTTCATTGTATTGAATGCACAGATCGCAACTCAGTAAATTAACAGTAGAAATCTCATATGAAAAAATGAGCTTTCCAGAAGCAAGGTTTCACTAAAGTTTCCTGAGAAAGGGAAACTTCTAGTAAATCTGGCATCTTCAACTGTATGATAATTTTTTGATATGCAGTCAACATAATAGGGCATTTAATACATAAAGTGTAAACAACATATTGTACTGTAATGCCACAAATACATGTAACCAGCACTTGCATACACTGCTGAAATTGCATGAACTTAAGAAAATTTTTCGATGTTACAAGGTGAACTGTATAAAAGATTAAAGTACAATATCCCTCTAAAATACAGTCAAGTCTCTTTAATCTCAATTCCTAGGGAGATGCAAACATGGCAAATTAAATGGTAAAATCCCACGGATTAATTCTTTGTCTAAAAATTTGTTACATTATTTTTTAAAAAGTTATCATTAAACAGATGCCGCAATTATGCGGAGTTGATTTACATACTTTCTTGATATCAGTAATATAGTTTTGCTCTGCCTGACAATTCTCTTATGATAAATTAAAACCTGTGAATCCATAGTTGTACTAGTACAACATAGCTACATAACTCAAGCAAGATGCACAGACAATATACAATAAGGTAGCCTTGAAAGTGTTTGGCACAGTTGGCAAATAATTGTGCACTGACATTGCAAAGAGTCCTCCAGTATTCTAAATTATCCCTGTCCTGGATCATGAGTATCTTTAACAGAAAATCATTGAACCAACTCTACATGACCAACAGGTCTATGGTCACATTTGTAACTTCAAAACATGAAACTTCTAATAAATTAGGTTATAAACTTAAAACTTATAAAACTCCTAAATGCCTAGCATTATTTCATGCATAAAAGGGAAGACAGTGTTTCTCCTGATCGTATAAATTGGGGATCTGTGGTCACGATTCTAACTTCAAAACATGAAACCCCTAACGAGTGAAGTCATAAAAATAAAACTTCTAAAAGCCTAGAATTTTTTCATGCATAACAGGGAAGCAGAGTTTTCTCATGGCCACAGTTGGAGGAAGTGGTGGAGGGGGGGGGTCTAAATTTTTGGGGGAATTTTATAATTTTTCTGAAATAATGCAAACCCACATTTACTGGTTTTTTGTTGTTGTTGTTTTGTTTTTTTTTGGGGGGNNGAGGAGAGAATTTTGAAATTCATAAGGGAGAACTGCATAACCATGCAGTCTGGAGAAAACACTGGCTTGAAGAGGTAACTTGTAAAAGCCAGCATGTTCTATCCAGTGGTCCACTTTTCTTCTCCATGCTCTTTACCAACACTCATACATAACCATCCTGTTATTAATAATGTGGTCCAATACTGCTGCACCATTCCTGAAATCCAAACACCAGAACTGAAGCAAACTCTTTATCCAGTATTTAAAATATAAGACAAAATTCTCCAAGATAAGCATTTATATATATTAATTCATGTGAAAGACCAATTACACTATAAATTTTTATGAATATGTGTAAATCTAAACACAAAATAATAAAAAATGCTCTGGATTTCAAAAAGGAAACGTAGTTTTCACTATTCACCCACACTGATTTCTTCACCTCTTGTCATGTCTGTCAACCAGCAAAACCAAATTCAATGAAACATTGCCTATTAAAAAAGGGACTTTTGAAAAAGCTTTACTTACATAAAACCAGCATATTCTGGAACTCTTTCAAAGTCCCAAAGTAAAAGTTTGCTTAAATATGTTCTATGAATATTATGAAATATGCTAAATACCAAACAATTTTGGCACCCTGTGGATTTTATAAATATTTCCTGGTGTACATGGAAAGTCCCCCCCTCATTAAATACTTTTTTTTTTTTTTGCTGCAAAAAAACCTAAGTTTCACGAATTTTGTGAAAAGAGCTTTATTCACAAAAATTACTTCCCACACATGCACACACACAAAAATTCCATTAAAAAAAATCTGATGTTGTTTTTTAATACAGTAATTAAAAATACTGTATAGAGTATAGGAGGCAGTTACCTTCAAGGGAAATGCAAATGCTATCATTCTTATTCTAGTTATAATCCCTTGTTATTTGGACATTATTGATTTAGTATACTGTATTGCTCTTTCAAAACTCGCCAGTTCTTCATGTCACTTTGGATCACTCTAGAATTATGCCCTCTTATCTACCTGAGAAAATCATGATGCAAGGCTCATGAAAATAAGATCCTTACATAAAGCTATTTCTATCTTTTTGCAAAAAGTAATCCCTGTGAAAAAAAACAACAAACAAACCAACAAATACACTCCTGCAGTAATGCTATATTAAACCAAAAGCACAACACTGTGTCTTAAACCTGTCCAAATTGTGAAGACTTGGAACACATGAAATTAAGCTCAAAACTAAAACTGCCAGCACAATCTGAACCAAATTCACCTTAACAAATTTTACTTAGGCTGACATCAACTCTGAATGCAGCAAGTAGGCGATTAAGGCCATGGTTGAAATTTATACAGATATTACTACAAACTATATAATGACATTATCAACACAAACAGTACCATATTGTCATAGTCATAGGTAGGCTACCTATCTCAGGGAAAGACAGTGCAAACCAGGCTACATTTTGTTCGCTATGGCCCAATATGTCCATCAATTGTCACGGACAAAGTAAGTCACAAATCTCTAGTTAAAAAAAAACAGTATGAAAGCTTGAGATCAGAGTTTTTTTGTTTTTTGCTATCAAGTCCAAATTTTTCCCTCCTCCGGAAAAACTCACTTAAATGAGCTAGACTGGATGAACTGCCTATGACTGTGATTATATGATTATACTGATTATGCCCAATGCAATGTTTGCCATTAGGCGCCAAAAATAACAGGAAATGATAATTAACAATTTGAAACATATTCAATAAATCTATGCTTTTAACTTTCAGAAAACAGGTTAGGAAACTGATTTCCATTCTCATGACTAAAATTATTGTAACCTCACAAAAAAATTGACAGCAAGTAGAAGACATACATAACTTTTCCATCTTGATTGAATCACCAAATTTGTAATCAACTGTACCTCTGTAATTTTCCAACAGATATAAGTAGAATCAGTAAATGAAAAGATCAGGGTTGACATATGACATTTGAAATGCGGCTGTTTTAATACAATGACCGCTTAACCGAGGATGGTGGGAGGAGGAGGGGGAGTAATTCTTGCGAGTCAAGTTCAACTCAGGAAATTTAAGATCCTTATGAAAAGAAAAACCACTTCTAATGACCTGATATGTATCATTGCTCTATCGAATCACTGCAATCATATGATCCTTTAAGAACACCTCTGTTTAAAGCCAGTGGATTCACAGAACTGGGCCATTACAAACCGAATAGTCCATGTAGTCCATGAGTTGTAACCTCATCTGGTATGACAAGAGTCAGCTTGTTGTAAGAACTCCTAAATTATTATTTTCTTTCTAAGACTGTAAAGTTGGTGGGCAAATCCTATATCACATGTGAAAATGTCAGTCCTAGGCCTGGTTAACATCATATTGATGACAACAGTTTCTAGTTTGCTGTCTCATTAAGAATAACCGTTTCAAGCATGTAGAAGAAATCAGAGGAGCTTGTGAAGATGGTTCTGGCATGCAAAACTTTTACAAAAAATCAGCTGTTTAAATGACCTGGCACATTTTGCACCCTATAATGACTGTCTTAGTTTACAATCCTACCCAACATTCAACAACACATTGGGTCTTCATAATTTATACAAAGTAGATATGCTCAGTGAAAGGGCATATTTTCACTGAATCCAACACCTCACTTCACTTTAAAGTATGAAGATGCCCTACATCCTATACAAGATGCCGTATGAAGTCGTGTTGTGCCGTGGGAGACTTGGTGGAAACAGTCTGGTATGTATAAAAAAAAGAGCAGGCATGATGAGTTCCCATAAAGTGACATGGTATGCTGAAACCAGTGGAACCACACCCTTTAGCTTCAGTTTCCACTGCAAAGCCGTCCTCAAAGGTTTGAGTAAATAATCACTGATCAGTGAAAACATTCACTGCCAGTGGGTACAAAAAAATCAAAATACAGTAAACAACAGTTATATCAAAATCCACAGGACCAAAGACTTAAGTTTGCTTTAGGTAGTTTCCATTCAGACAGAGAAGCCTAAAAAGAGATGGCTTCTTGTTTCCTTTCATTTCAGTGATATATCTGGTTCAACCATTTTTGTATTGACAGTTGTCCACTGTATCTGCTCCTGAGCAGCTATAAATGAGCATAATCTCAACAAAAACAAGTTAAGTATTGTAAAGATACAATCAATTCATCATAATCACTATTTGCGAACTTGACAGGTTAAGAAACAATGGCAGTTGAAGGAAAAGCAAGCAGAATCAGTGTTCAAGTAGTGCTTCTCCCAACTGAACAATTGTTACACAGCACTATTATGGTCTATGAAATAAAACTTCAAATGCTTTTATAATAAAATGGTTTGGCAGTTAAATATTATACACTATTACAGTCTGAATTGCAAAACTTTTGGACTTCGGGAGAGGTCTTAGCTAAGCAGAATTTTGGAGGATGGAAACTAAATAGTCACTGTACTACGAAAATGGCCCTTGTCATTTTTCATACCTTGGAGAGAAAGCAGCAGAAACATTTTCATCGCAAAGCAAAAAAGAATTAGGGTATAATTTGCAAATTTTTAGCAGAAAAATACTGGGGCATTTTAAGGTTATTTAACATGTCTGCATGGATCATGATCGCATGAAAAACATGGTATACTTATCAAATATGGTCTAAGTCTTAAGCCATTTTTGCAGCACAATGAGGGTATGAGGAAGACTGTCATCACTTATCTTTGTAACTCTCTCATACACTATCAGGCTGAAGAAGCTGCAGCTCATCTTCACTAAAAGAAACCATGAATGGTTGCAACAGGTCAGCATATGACTGTTCATGATTTTCTCCACCCTTCACTTTCTTTTCGCAATCAATTCTAACACTCTTCCCCTCCCCAGCACCTTCAGCCTTCATGCTTGACTTACACTCTCTCTGATCTTCTTCACTATCGTGTCCTTTCTTCACATATCCATTAGTCTGACCACCGTTTTCCAGTGGCTGAAGTAATGAGCTTAATAAACTGTCAATCAAATGAAGTTTTTGTGCAGTCTGTTGCACCTCAGAATGCTCCTCACCAACAATATTGCTGTGAGAATCACCACACTGATAAACATCTGATGTCACTTTCTTTCGACTTCTTTTCTTTGGGCTGTTATTTTCAGGATGAGCATCTCTCTCGTGTTTTCTCAATATGGCCTTGAAAGGGAATGAATTATTACACACATCGCACGTGTATGCTTTCAAATTCAGTCTCTCTGCCTGTTTTTTCACAAGAGCCTGCTTTCGAACAGCATTTCTGTTGTGAGAAGTGGACTGAGTGCTGATGTCTGAGTAAGGCTGCTTCCAAATTCGTCTTCTCAGTTTACAGCTTTCAGGGTGAGCGTCTTTCTTGTGTTTTCGCAACGTTGCCTTGAAAGGGAATGATTCATTACACAAACTACATGTGTAAGCTTTTATCAGTTTATGTATCTTCATATGTGATCTCAAGGACTTCTTACTTTCACAAGTCAAACCACATGATAAGCAAGTTAGAACTTCAACATTTCCATTATCAACAGAAGCTTGATGTTTTATATCATCTGCAGCTGATTCAACTTCATTCAAATTTTTGTTACTGACACTGTCCTCAGAATCTCTCCTACTTGCCTTCCTAGCTTTTTCAGAAAACCGCATCTTTGCAGCTAAACTATTCTTCTTTTCATTTATAACATCACTGATAAAATCAGACACAGTGTGTGGGCTAATTGGGCGTTTCTGTTCATCATTTTGATCAACACTACTTGATGCCAACAGGATACTATTTGCGGGTACTACAGATTCCTCAATTTTTGCATTCTTGCAAGCCTTCATTTTGCTCCGAGTCATGAAAGTCTGATTAAGTCTCTTACATTCGTCATTAGTATTTGGGCAGTCAGAGGTTTTTGGAGCCATTCTTACAGCTTTCTTCTTAATTTCCACAACCTTTGAACTCTTTCTATGGGCAACCACTTTCTTGCGAAGGCTTTCCTTTCCATAAGAGCGAAGAATTTGTTTCACATTGCCGGCCTTGTCATTTGAATCATTGAAATTCTTACTGTATGGGTATCTGGTCTTTATACCGGTAGTTTCCAGAGCTACAGAATCTTCCATTCCAGTGCTGTGGTTTTCCATGCCTTCACTTGGGTCTGTCTCTGTTTTGATTAATGGAGAGAACAAATCAAAGACATTTATCCTACAAACATTCTCAGCCACTTGCAATTCTGATTCCGAAGCAGTTGAATCATTTACTGAGGAAACTGGTGTAAGGTCCTTGCCTCCACAATTTTTCTCCTTGCTTTTCTTGATTATTTCACGAATGAGAGGACTGCTAAAACATCTTGTAAGTTTTGAAGAAATTCTACTCAAACCAGAAGCATGTTGAATTTCTGCACTGCGTAACCTCTTTTCATTTTCCATCACACTGGTGGTTTCATTTTCATGACTTCTCTGATGTATTTTCAATGCACTGGGGTAGAGAAAATTTTTGCAGCATTTTTCACATTTATGTATACAGCGGCCTGACCGCTTATGCTTCAAAGTGATGTCTTTCTTTTTCTTTGCACTGGACGTTTCATTTCTATGAGTCTTTAAGTGTGACTTCAGTGCACAAGAATAAAGGAAAACTTGGCTGCACTTATCACATTTGTGAGTAATACTGTGTGAATGCTCATGCCTCAGCATGTTGTGCTTTGAGTTGAAACCTCTACCACACACACCACACTGAAAGGATTTCATTGGTTTGTGGATTCTCAAATGTTTGCTCAGATTAGAGGATGAGTTAAAAGCTGCATGACATTGCAAACATTGAAAGGGTTTCTCTCGAGTATGTTTCCTCATATGAATCTTGACTGAGGAACTTTGTGCTGCTTTGTAATCACATAAATCACAAGAGTAAGGGCGATCACCAGTGTGAACTCTAAGATGCTGCAAGTAGTTTGTTCTGTAGGGAGTAGCATAACCACATGTTGAACATACAAACTTCTTTGCTGACTTATTATTTAGCCTCTGGTTAATCTTCAGTTTGGCTCTTGACCGCAGTTTTATAGTAATGTGATCATGTGATGCACTGTGTGCTCGCAGGTGATGCTTCCTGAGGCTTACTTCTTTGTCACATGAATAAAAGCATTCAGTGCATGAAAAAGGCTTCCTTTTGTCTTTGTGGTAAAATTCCATGTGCTTTCTCTTGTCTTTTCGTGAAGGTAGAGCCATAGAACAGTAGTCACAGGAAATTGACTTTGAGGATGTGTGGGTACGCATGTGAATTCTCATCAACCATGGTTTCTCACAGACAAAACCACAATCGCTGCAAGTCCTCTCATTTTTCTTGTGAAGGAGAATGTGACGCTGTAAATTTCTCTGATTCAAACATTTTTTCTCACATATTTGGCAAGTGAAATTGCTGTCTGTTCCGGAAATTTTCTCATTCAGGCACTTCTTCTTCACCCTGGGTTTTACAGATGCTCTGTTATGATTAAGCCTTCCCAACTGTGGTTGTTGTTCAAACTGAGTTTGAGAATTCATGCGTATTTTCTTAGACCGTTTTCCACATGGTTCTGGCATATCTTCAAATTCACAGTTTGTTCCAGAATGAAGGCCGGTGAAATCTACCTGTGACTGATCATTGTTTACATCCACTGCAGGTAAAATCATTTCAGTTTTACAAATTGGTTCATTTTCAATTCTTACTGTGGCAACTTGCAGCGGATCTTCCGAGGAGGTTTCTTCCCCCTGTGTTGTCAATAAACAATCCATCTCTGACAACATGCCACGTGTATTCACCCCATGTCTGTCTGATGCATGGACTCGCATGTGCATTACGACGTGGCTGGGGCGAGAGGCTGTAAACGGACAACGGGGACACATGAACACTGGTTTCTCTTCAATGTGAGTTCTCATATGGCTGCTCAAAATGACGCTTTTATCCGTCGTAAAACTGCAACACCAGCAGGCATAGACATCTTTCTCTGTTGATGTTTTGGCCTCTGCATTTACCTCTTGCTTCATATTGGTAAAATTTGTTGTGCCTGCCATGGTAGGCTCAAACACAGTCTAAACACTCTCTGTCCTAAAGTTTCATCCTGTTCAATTAGCCTATCTCACGCTCACGTTCAACAATAGCCAACAGCCAGGAGCTCCCGGCGGGCTAAATCGAGACCCCATTTCTTTGCATATTCTGCATATCGATTATTAGGCATTGGTCCTGCTTGAGCAGATCCACGAACTTGTCTTCCAGAATGTTTCTGAAACCTTTTGAAATCACATATTTACACTTTTGTCATGTTATCATCTTGGAGTATTAAAATTGCCACTGTTGTTAAGATTTAAATCCAGTAATCTGCTATTGCGATTACCTGGATGATAGAAAATCTTGACCAGTAACCTAGTGAGCTCTTCAGTGCCCTTTCTTTATGGTGCGTCGTAGTGATCGCCCCTTATTCTCGTGGCCACAGGTGGTTATTATTGGAACCTAGTATTTTCTCTTCTCTCGGCTCTATTAATATTTTTTTGTTATTCTACAGATACCACTGTGATTTTTGGAAATTTCACCCATGGAGGCAAAAGTACTTCTTTTGCCCGATCTTTTAATCGGAAGGAAAAGTGTGGTCAACGCCCAATTTTCACAAATCTCTTTCAGAAAATGTCATCTCGAATTCCGATCTGGTCCCCAATTTTTCATTTGGCTGGTTTTGACCGCGTGCTTATACATAGGCTTTCACACTTTATTTTTTTTATATGTATATTAGCGGATTAATTTGTTGAACAAAATGAATGATTTGCTCCTCTAATAGGTGCCAAGAACCATGACGCTGCAAGCACAAAGCGCCTGAAATCCGCATGAATGACATGGATGTCATGAGATGAGCAGAGTTATCTCCCCGTATGTAGTANGTTCAAGGTCATCCAAAGTTTCATGGGACAAACAAAATGCACAACGAATGACAAGTGAAACCATGGAACAAGAAAACTTTCTAAACACTTTTTAATATATTAAGTATTGTGGTGTAATTTATTTCTTAAAACTTTTGATGATAATTTGACAGAAAATAAAGTATGATAATGATATGACATAAATTTGTTTGGACAAAATACATGTGATATTCACAGGTGTATATATAATACGACTAGACAAAATGGTTTATATATTATCAGATAAGTCACTGGACAAAAATGACATATTTTAAAGGCACAATTAATGTCCACATGAAACTGTAAGTCAGTCAAGAAGTATCAAGTCTTACAATGTCTTAAGTGTAAATTCATTTAAAAACATAATGTACATAAATGTCATAGCAGCACTGTGTATAAGGCCTATTAAATTAATTTGTTCATTGCTCATCAGCATCAAATTTGCATGAACTGACAAGAATATGTACTGTAGCATCCAGGCCAGAGTTCAAAGTCTGGAATATTAATCTTATTCAGCCTTGATCAATTTGCTTTCCTTTGACTGATTTCCAACCAGAACAGTCTGCACAGAATGCAGTTTGTTTGGCGCTTTATAACTATAAGAGAGTCTTGGGTGTTTCAGGCTTCACTTCCAGCAACCCAAATTTTCCACAGGTGTCACTGAGAAATAAAAATTTACCTATGAAGTCTCTGGCAAAACTACTTATAATCCATTCTGCTATTGCATACTTTGTACTTTTCCACTTGCTTATTTTTTTGTGGAAGAGCAGCACTATCACAGTTGTTGGAATTTTACAAGGTAGCCAAAGAGTGGAAAGTAAAGCTGACAGCAGTGCTTGTTATAATCTGCTGAAAATTTGGGGGACACCTATAGTCTCCTCTTGTAGATACACTGCGAAAACATACTTGATCTCTCTTGCCGAAGCTCCCAGGTCAAGTGTCTTCATCAAATACAATGATCAAGCTGATAATAACCAGCTCTGTAACCTTAATAATAAACTACCACTGCATTTCAGACATTGCTTATTTGCAGACTAGAAAGTACTCCACCTTCAAACATACAACAGACATATTCAACAACACCCCAAAAAAAGATCTTATATTATGAGAATTCTTGTAGAACAAGTAATGTTCAGTGCAGATCTTGTCAATATGTGCAGGGAATCTGAAAAATACATCTTTGAAATTTCACAAGAGCGTAGAGCCAAGCTGTAAACAAAGAGTTTAATGTAAAGTTGCTCACACAATGAGTAAACTATAGTCAAAAGAAAGAAGTGAATGCCAAACATTTGGGTCAGCATCACTCATGTTTTGTTTTTTACAGTGATATCAGACAACTGCTATTTTGCAGATGGTAGGCCTATATGCATTATGAAACAAACTCAGCAAAATCATCACTAACTTGTTTTTTGTTATTAGATAAAAATTGTTCATAGGAAAGGCACTGTGTTCGCAGCAGCAGGTAGTCTCATAAACAACACTATATGGAATAAAGTCCAAAATGCTGACCTAGTCTTCAGACTACTCTATCTATAAGTAATACAAAGACAAAATAGTTTATATAAAAAGACAATGAGGTGGTGACAGTGGTCATATACAACACATCTTAAAATGTAGCAATGATCAATTCTTAATGGAAAAACATAGGGATTTGACAGTAATCTGCATTACGCCATATAGCTGGTTCCATGAAGCAGTTGTACTTACTTTGTACTGGGTGTTCAAAAGCAGCTTATACACACTTGTACTGAAATCAGATGGGTGACAATATCATTTTTATATAAAGATTGTGCCTGTGATCACCTTTTCAAAATATGTTTCCGAAGACAACAAATGATCAACACAACTATACAGCAAAACAGCCACAAAGTTCTAATACTGTCTGTGCCCCATACCCTAACAAATTGGAATAACTACAGTATATGTCATGCAATCTTTAAGTTTGTTAAGCTCCTCTGGCTGTGTGAGGTACAGGCTTTTTCTTGTGTGGTTGATAACTGTCACCACAGAGCACTAGGCCATATTCTGTTGATACTCTGCTTCTTTTGATTATCTTTCTTATGTGCATCTTTTGGTTATCATTCACGGATGCCATGTATGTGTTCCTGAGCTCATAAGATTCTGCAGCTTGACAGTATCAGCAAAAAAACATGTAAAATACTTTGATTATTTTGCAGTGTGAGGCATTCTGTATTCTTGACTGCTATGTAAACTCCAGTATCAAAAGAAATTTGTTAAATATTTTGATTACTTTTAAAGGCATTTAGCATACTGACACTTACGGTCAAAAAGATCACATCATCACAACTCGAAGATACCATGTGGACTTTTAAGTACCGAAACCTGAAAATGATTGTGGTTACTGATATGCAGAGAAGTGACATAGCTTTTGCAGCACCATAAAATAACACATCCCAACATAAGAATGTCAGCATCAATAAACAAAAACACATACAAAAATTATAAATATCCAATGCTCCTTCGTATAATATCTCTTGTTTTGAAGGATTTGGTTTTAATTACATAGTCCACAATTGATGACTACAAATATCTCAGCTAAAAGCTACAAATATCACCCAGCAAACTGACTGGTGAAGCTACATATCTACTGAGGTTTATTATTTAAGTATCATGTGACATGTTTCCACCCACATCACTTTTATATATCAGGTCCCTCCCCCAAATCCCTCCCCAACCCATAAAAAAAAATTAATCAATCATTAGCAGCGGATATTGTTTTTAATGCTGCGAATTTCAAATATTTAGATGCTATAGTTATGTCACAGCTAAAAAACTTGAGAATCCAAATCTAACAATATGACATGCCTAGACTGTGTGTGACATAATGGTCTCAGTCTGCCATTTTTAACATGTGTCTTTCATTTTTTCAATGTGATGACAGTATAGTATCAGGGTCAATGAAACTTGCAACAATTACAGAGTACCAGTATATCTCTTTGCCAATGTGCATGAAATGTCATCCCAGTTCTATCTTAATTTTGAGGCAGTTGAGCTTTGAACTGAGTAAATTTTTTTTTTTCTGGGGGTGAGGAGGGGTGAATGTGCATCCAGAGCATTTACACAACCGCTCACATCTCTGATGCACTTATGCAAAGCAGAACTCAATATAGAGTATGAGATCACAATGACAAAATCAAGAATTAAGTAGAAAATGCATTTTCACCCTTTGGAAGCCCAGCCGACATTATGCTGGATAAAAAGCCAGGCTATATTACGACTGAGAAGTACAGCAGTATGAAGTTCTACATTTATCTTAAATAGTTCAGTCAATTGATGCACCATGTTAGCTTACCTCTTCTCCATAAATGCATCATTATTTTGACTTGTGGAAATAAAATTTATCACTCCCTGAAGGTATGTGGCAAACAAATTAGACCAAAATATATCTTGCAGCAAAGTGGAAATGAGGCATAAGTCACCTTTTCACTAAATCAAGTTACTGGTATGACATAAAGGTAAAAAAAACCCTTTCCCTCTCACATTATTCTGGCCCGAGGTATAGTTGTTTCGAAGCAGCCAGGGGATTAACCCATGCAATTTTTTAAAAAAATATGAGAAAATGCAATTAAAGAATAACTCTATACAATGGAACCTGGAAGTTAGGTACTCATTTAAAAAGTATACCTAGTTATTAAGCATGTATTCACATGCACCAAGTCATTATTCATTCATTTCACTATTCACATGTAACTTCATATTAAGTGTATTTAAATACTGTAATTATACCTTTTCTTTTCACCAAGACTTACTGTTTTACAGTAGAACCTTGATATTAAGTATTTATTTATAAGCATACCTTGTTCTTAAATATGTATTTCACATGTACAGATTAAATTATTTTTCATCATTTCATTATTCGACTGGACCTCACTATTTAGTATACTTCAGTACTAAGTATACTTTTTGCATGCACTAAGGCATACTTTATATGGCAGTTCTGCTTGATATATTTCATCTACTACGCCTTCAAAAACAAACCCAAATAACTCTAATTTTTCCACAGTTATGGATCATTTGCCCATGAAGTCAATGTTTTACTTTTAGTGGATAAAAATGATTCTGCTTTCAATTTCTGTCACAAAAAAAAATTGATACCAAACACCCTCTTCACCCTCTGAGACTGATCCTTCAGTTCTTAGTTTGGTAACAGAAGCTTCATTTTGACTGGCTGCAAGACAAATTATTATTACATGGGGGCCAAAGCATGGTAGGAAAAAAACTTACTCCTGGGGAAGTCATGAAACAAATTTGAGCATAAGAAAATAAATACATTAAGTAGGAAAGTTGCTCATAGAGAAATGAAAAAAAAATATACTGACATTCATTTTCACTCACTCTGAAGTTGAAATAAAAACAAACAAAAAAAATCATTTGCAAAATTACACTACTTACTGGACTAGATCAGATCATATTTAATGATATTTGTTACTGTCCAACTGGTCATGCATACATCTCAAGGCAACTTTCTCTATCAGAACTACACATATTATTGTTTGACACTGACCAAATGCATGATTCAGACAACAGCTGCTGATGTCAAACTCTTCACACTTTTCAAATACATCTCTCTCACTGTGAAAATCAGAATTCAATAGCATTTCCTTTGATCAAGTATTGTCTTAAAGACTGTGGATTCCCTTTTCCTTGCATTGAAAAATCAGGTTTCATTTCCAATGTAATATTAAGAAGGGACACTGTCTATCACAACACAGGTGCCAGACTTCCAGTAAAGTAGGTACATGTCTGCCCAAAAAATATGATGAGAAGTTTTCAGATGTTCAAACAACTACACCAGACCTACTGCTGTATGCGGACATTATTTTCTTCTCACATCCCATTCTTGCCTGGAAAACATTCTCTAAGGGCTCTATGAATAAAATGTAGACTACAGATGGGTATTATTTATGTGATAAAAACAATTTGAGTGAAAACTATCAACAAAATGTAGACTATACCATATTCTGTGCACAAAACTACCAACCCAAGGGTAAACCATGAGGAAAATTTGTAAATTGTCACATATATCTTCTCTTGATTTACCCTGCTATTTATAACCATTGGTTGGGTCGCCTGATTTAAAACTCTCAGTCTTCACATTTTGATAACTTTAAGGAAAAACATCTTTGACTTCAAATGATATTGTAACTCCTGTAAGTGGACTCTCTGTTCATCTGACAGCAGTCGGGTGACTGATGACAAAATAATAGAGAACAATGCATTAATGATATGAATTAAACATTAAAGAAAAAATAATGGAACTGAATTTTAAAAAAAATAGATATTCTGACTGGACAGCTAGAATACACCTTACGGAGTAGTCTGGCTGGATTGTTTTTTGACCGAGATAAACATTTTTCAGAGTTATCTCCTCCAACTTACTACAGGTTTTTCCTCTAAAGTTTGTGTACTAAAATTCACCCACACCAGCAACCTGCTCTCTAGTTCAGCAGATTATCATCCTGACTGAAATTTCGAAAGAAAGACTCAACCTTCACATGAACCAGACAATAAATGCTTTCTTTTTTTTATTTAAGATAGGCAAAAAGCATGTTGTTAGGTGTTTTCACCTGAGAAAACTTTCCTATCTGGTTATCCAGCCAAAACACTCTCCACCAAGTAGTCTGGCTGTCCAGCCAAATTAACCCTGTATACAGTAATAAGTTGGAATATAAGACAGAAATAAACAGATCATTACTTGCTAAATGCCCTGTATATTACTATTTTGATCATACTGTAGTTTGCTTGTAGGAAGCATACACAACCAAAAATCAAAAGATCAAAATAAATATATTTCAGATCTAACTCAGATGAGATTCTCTCTTTAGTAAAATAAATCTACAAAAGAAACCTTACCCCCAAAAAGACAAAAGACACTGAATGGGGCATTCACCTACTGTATTCTGGTTTCTTTTTATAATTACACTCAAACTTATTTACAAAGAAAACCTCATTACAAAGCTGGTGTCATTCTGAAATACTTTGCAAGTCTCAAAAAGATAACCGCATTTGATTCGTCCTATGGCTATCATAAATAACCCTCATCTGAAATAGCCTAGAGCTGGAGTTTCATTTTTAAAAGACTGCCAAAGCACTATTTTGATGTGGCTACATAGTCTTTGAATGATAAAAACAAAACCAAAAAAAACTCCAAGAGAGTATTCCATGACTTTCAGAAAGCAAGTTCAAGCACGCTGTGTAAGGTCCTAAAGTGTAATATATATATATGTATTACATTATCTGAAGATAAGACCACCAAACTATTCATTTCACACATAAACTGGAATCTATCTTCTTGCAAGTAAAAGTAGATTTTAAAAATAAAACAGAAAATATAGAAAAAAATAGAAAACTATACACAAAAATACACTGGTCCATTTTTTTGAGACTAGAGTTTTTTGATTAGCAGTGAATCGTTGCCACAAAGCCATAGCATTTTTGCAAATGATGATGACATTTTCAGGTGGCAGAAAGAATGGTAAAATACTTTATGGGTGCCAAATATTACTAGTGCCAATAACGTCAGATAATTCTGGAATTATATGTGGAAGTACAATGGTAATGGGAAAACATCATTAAACATTGATTTCTGTTGGCAAATCAACAGGACAAGCAAGTCTGGAATTTGCCGGGTTGAAAAAATGTGTGACGATAACATGAGTGAAGTGTTGTACCAATCAACAATACAGACATGAACATGAAGGAAGACTAAAATAAATAGTGAAAATGTATAATGCAAATGGGTAAAACTAAAATATTAATTCAGAACCTTCAGAGGCAGTAAGAGAGAAACTGTCCCACCAGTTTATGGCATGTGCACTTGTGCTTTAAAATCATTCATCTTGTGGAGAAATTGAGTATCTGTCACCCTTCTAACATTATATACAAGTACAAGAATTTGGAATTTTTTTCTCTCTCCAATTTCATTATTTAATCTTCGTCCACAATACTTTCAATTTCCCTCTGCCACCATTCTCACTGCATGCACTCTGTTTATTTCTCAAGTATGTACTAATCTATCTGCAACACTGACATGTCATTTTCATATCTATTTTAAACATTATGTGGAGAATATTATTACATGTCATCTGGGTTGATGTAGACAGTCATGTACTTCTCCAGAGATGCCACTCAGTTCTCATGAAATTTACTGAACTTTCTACAGTTTTATCTAGTTAATATTTTGTCATTGTGATGTCCACAACATGATAATTAAAAAAAAAAATAAACAGACTATATAACCCAGAGAGAAAGACTGTTCAAGGCAAACAGAAAGCACTTGGCAAAATGAACAGTTTCTCAGGTTTCAGTTTCTCTGAGCAAGATGTTTCTCAGACTGAAGGCAAATTAGCAATCTCTAAAAGACAACAATATTCTCCGATTTTAGAGAATTCTCTGAAGAGTGGCATCCCTGCTTCTCTTAAAGTCATGTTGAATGTGATATTACACATCAACACAAACAATGTCAGCTCCTGCCGATCAATTTTCATTCAAATTCACATTACACCACTACAAATATCTATAAAATTGAAAGTGTATTATTACAGCTTTACTTAACCACAGTCCTGACGCTGTGTGTTTTTGTAAATGTTGACGACTAGAACTCATGATCTGACCTTCAGACCCTGCTTATAAAGTGTTGGGACAAAGAAGCTTCAAACCAGTAAAATTTTGTCCACCCAAAACACTCACTACCTTTTCCAGTTTTTCAATCTACAGCAATATGTTATGATCACGGGCCTAAAAAATATGCAAACATATTCACCTTTTGGAAAAACATGACTTTTTAGATAGGTGTTCAGATGTTCATTTGGTCTTTTCTGCTCTCTTAAAAAACAGGATTCCTTACAACATTGGCATAGTACTAGTTAAAGTGGAGAAATTTTAGAAATTCACCTATCCCACTCATGCCATGACCTCAAAGCTATCCATCAACAGCTGGAATTTTAATCCTGAACTTGTGAATTACCAAAACCTGCTAGTACCATTTTCAGGCCAACAGATGGTAATCTGCATTTATGATGTACACAACTGCATTATTTTTTTCGTAACACATCCTGAATGGAGTAATTAATTAAGGTTGTGTGTGGTTCGAGGGTGCTATAAAATGTTTATTCACTGTTTTTACGGGCTTTGCTCTGGAGCTCCTTCCTCATCCTCTTTGGGAGTGAGCGCCTCTATCACCTTGCACCTGTACTTCATGTGCTGACTGTAAGAGCCTGAGTGAGAGAAACGCTTGTCACAGTAGGTGCAACGGAAGGGCTTCTCCCCACTGTGGAGTCGCTTGTGCTCAGTCAAGTGGTGACGTTGCTTGAATGCCTTGTTGCAAACATCACAGAGAAACTTGCGGGAGTTTTTATCTCCTTTGTCCACCTTCTCCTTTTTACTTGATGAAGCTGTGCAAAGAAAATATAAAGTCGAACTCCAAGATCCTGGAACTCACAAATTCAAATTTCTTGCTAACTCATTTCTGAGTTCCAGTCCCCTGCACTACATGTCTAAATGAAATTTACCTGAACAATTGAAACAATTTTTCTTGCATGTGGACCAAAATATTCAGACTGTGACAAAGCTTCAGTTACTGAGGACATCTGTGGCCACTCACGTTATTGTACCTGTGCCATTTCTTATGCTGGTTTTAACTGTAAACTCCTTATGCTTATTGTAACAACCAAGTGTATGTTTCAGACATTTGCATAATTATAATATGGAGCGTAAAGATTAAAGAGTGGCATCACAGAATGTAGATCTTGCAATCCCGATTTTGCAGTGATTTAGCTAGACTTCCAACAGCGCCCACCTATACTCTTCTTTTCCATGCACAACTACTTGCCCTTCCCAAACGATGGCATTTGTGTAAACGATGGCTGTTATGCAGTACTTTGACTACTGTAGAACACTGGAGTGACTACTTCATTTGTCCCTGAAAATCTGCAGTTGTGAATCTGGGCCACTGTAGAAATGGTCTTTTTTTGAGAGGAAATTTCAATTTTTTTAATGGCAGTCCTGTGATGTCACTCCAAATTATTAGCCCTCTTAACTTCTGCACTAATGTACACATGAGAAAACCATCACGCAAAAATGAGAGCCTTGTGAAAACCACAACTTCTCATGAAAATTAGATCTTTGCTGAAGTTTACTACAATTTACTCATAAGCTCAGTCAAAAGGCATGTGTACTCAGCACAGATTTGCTCTCATCCCACCTCCACAATGCCATAAGCAGTTCTGCAATTGCTTATCTCTACACTGAGGCTTCTAGTTCTAGAATGGTGTTGACCGCTTAGGCCTTTTTTTTTTTTTTGGTTTAACCAT
Organism: Ellobium chinense; assembly: GCA_033807755.1. Lineage (NCBI taxonomy): Eukaryota > Metazoa > Mollusca > Gastropoda > Ellobiida > Ellobiidae > Ellobium > Ellobium chinense. Next base: position 714,211 of record JAWQUT010000155.1, read on the forward strand.
GGTGTAATCTCAGCTTAGCACTAGGTTGTTACCAAAGGGGAAAATTTATGGGGCTTCTTGTTTCCTTTTGTTAAAGCAGTACTTTTGGTTCTACTGTTTTCTACTGTATATATATGCTCCTGCAAATTTGAAGGCACAGGCACTCACTGATCTTACAAGAATTCTGCCGGTAAAATGAACAGTTCCCTCATTCACAGATTACTGTCCTCTTATCTCACTGAAGTTGTGGCTGGTATTGTTTGTTAGGCCAGGGTATTTAATGAATGCTTTCTTCCTACCCACTGTGTAAATGTACATCTGATGTGAATGGCCTTTATCATGTGCCCAAAAGATTCATGAGACAAAGCTATGGAAAGAGTCAAGGGTGATGCACAGGTAGTAACTAAACTTAACTGAGATGTAGAACGAAGAGCACATGCTTGCTTACCTGCTGAAGTCTTGGGCTTCTTCACCTTCCCTGATTTGGTCTTCTGTGGCCAGCCTTCTTTCTCTCCATTCAACTCCCTCTCTTCATAGACATAAGTTGTAAAACAAATAAATTGAATGTTTTTTATACTGACTTTTTTATGGAACAAGCAAAAAAAACCCAAAAAACTGTCAAATAACCCCAAATATAATCTTTCTTTTTTTCCCATGAGGTAGCAGTCTGCTGTACAAAATACTGTTTTGTCATCTTAGGTCTAGATAATGGAAACAAACACAGCTGATACCGCAATTCTCACTGGCTATTTTTTCTTTAGCCACTCAAAGAGACCATATTCATATAAATAAATAGTAATACTCATACAGGAACAGGGTGAAAATTATATAGATCTTATGTACAAGAACATGTGAAACAGTGAAAGGTGAGCAACAGATTACAGGTAAATAAAACTGGTCAAACACGGTAAGGAAAAAACAACAGTCATTTTATTAAACTCTGACAATAATGAGAATGACTACATGATTATGAATAAGAGCATTCCACCGTAAACACGAAATACATCCCTTATGTACAAACATGCAAAAGACTTCTGACAGCAAACCAGGGCAACATATGTGCACATCATAGTGATGAATCCCATGTAATTTTAAATGCCAGAAGAAAAACCATTTTCACTTACCCATGGTTTCAGTAGTCACAGATCTCAAAAGCTAATACACTTTATTTCTTTAAATGTCCATCCCACAGTTCTGAAGACACACTTGCAGTAAATAATGACCATCACAGAACATGCTCATATTGCTTTTGAGAACTATAAATCACTGAATTCTAGATGCGCAAATCTGGTGAAAGGCATCTGAACAGTGAACCACTTGCACTACGTTAGTTCAGTGGTCTCTTTAAATATGCTGCCCATCACTGAAAACGCATCAGTTCTTACATTTTGCATTTTCTCGAAAAAGGGGTTGGTATGGGTATGGTTTGCATTCACCGAGCAGTGTGTTGTTGTTATTGTTTGCTTTGCATTGTTGTTTTTGTGAGTACAATAAATAACTCTAAAAATTCAACATGCAGCATGTGTTAATTAGAATTGGAGTTAAAATTTTGCCTTACAAGACCGTGAGATTTGAAATTTCGCTAATTCATGCACACATTAGATGAGAATAAAAAAGATTGTGTCAATTTTTCAAAATCGGCTTTTAAGCAGCAGTTTTTGTATGTTCCGATTATCACTGCATGATTGAACTGATTCAAGGTGAAATGTCGATCAGCTGTACTGCATGACCCTTTAATTTAGTCTCACCCCCTGTGAGATTCCATCAGTGATGTCAGAGTACCAGAAGCAACTGATCACTCCCAGCCTGGTCAGCAATGGTTAGAAAAGCTGCCTAAAATCATCAAATTGATTCCTAAGGGTTACAAGAACAGCAGCACAGACTCCTGGATTTGATGGAACTTCAGCTGCACAGCACAGATTGCATGCAACTGGCTTATTCAAAACATGATCAGGTGAATGTTGCTTTCTGACGAAAGTCGCTTCAATTTGTGCTTTATGGACAGAAGACACCATGACTGGCATTGTACTGGAAGAGTATTATGCCAAACTGTGTACTGTGAAGCACAACAGATTTGGTGGAAGAGCTTACTTGTTTGGGGCAGCTTTTCATCCAGGCACTACACTCCTCTTATGTGTTGAGGGTTAATGTAATGCCACAAGTTTACACTCATGAAGTATTGAGACCAATTTTTGGTCCAATATTCCAGAATAATCCAGATTTCGATATTAATGCCAATTTCATTTCTATCCCGACTTTCTCATATAACATCTGGTTTTGATAATAGGTCCAATAACTCAATTCTGAAATGTCCAGAAAAATCCAATTTTAAATTTTAGTGTCAAAACATGAGTAACAAATAATACAAAATGTGATTTTGAGTTTTTTCTTTCTGCAATATTTGTAATCTTGATGCATTTTCAGTGGTGGGCAGAATCTTTAAATTTCTGTAAATTCACAATTATAAACTATCTTTCTCCACCTTCACCCACTGGAAAAGTTTATTTCTGCTTATTCCATCATGTTCCAGTTGGTATTAACACTTCGTAACTTATGTGAATTGATCAAGAATCATTCCACCACCACTTCAGCCACACGTGTCACGGGAATGACACCTAATGTGCAGTCAGAAAGTATGAAAGTGAATCCAGAAGGTCTTTCAGGCTGAAGAATTTACATGAATCTGACAAAAAAAATACACAGTGGACGTAAGAGGCAGTCCTGATCAGATATTCATGCCACTGATATACACATTTCACTGCCCAACCACAAATAGACTGAGCATACAGTTAAAACTCCCCAATATCAGTAATATAAACTTGTCTCCAATGTACAAACAGCCAGCCTCTGGCCAACACAAAATGGTATTTGTTAAGCCCCAAAAATAGTTGAAGTTGAACACAGTAAGTGAATCAGTTTACAGAAGATCTTTACAGATCAAAAAGAAGTCAAAATGGACTTGATGACAAAAATTGTCTGGCCTTGAATATGGGATGTTTCAGAACTCACAACTGCCAACAAAAACAACACAATGTACTTATCACTGTAAATGGTACATATCCGGAATGCATGATTTAAGAATGAAAAACAAAAGTTTGGCTTTTCCACTGCTTGCCATCACTGATAATATTATTGTCCTAGATACCCTTACAGAAAAGTCAACTTGCATATAATGGGTTTCCAAATTCTAAGAGATCCAAATAAAAAGGTCAAACTGCACACTGTGTGCTTTCATAGATGGAATACCATCATACCACCTAGGGTGAGACAAACCCTATTAAGGGCACGTGCGGCAGAACTAGGTCATTTTCATTAATAAAGGGAACTTTGTCATTTTGGGGTGAAATATGGGTCACGTAGGGCCAGGAAGGAAGATAAACGGGGTTTTTTTTTCAATTTCCTCCCTCCGTTACTATGACTATGGAAACGCCAATTGTTTGGCCGCCATATTGGAAAATATGGGTGACTTTAGCATAACTTTGAACCCTTCGATCTGGAGAACAATAGATGGTAGGATGCTGGTTTTTTTTCCGTTTGAAAGATCATTTTATTTTAAATAGAATGTCAAGGGATTTTTTTGTATTTCTCGGATAGATTTTAAAAAATAATTATGTTTAAAATGTCCTAAAAAAAACATCGAAAATTTTGAGAATTTTAAACTTTAAAAATTAAAAAGAAAAAAACAAAACAAAAAAACAAAAACACAAGATATCAAAAAAAGGCCATAACATTCTTAAAACAGGGGCTTGAAGAGTTGATATGCAAAATTTTATGTAAATTGGACCAGAAAAAAGTCAGATCAAAGGGATAGAGTGACGAAAACTGATTTTGAGATAATTGATGATAAAGATTACCCAACAGATGCACTTGAGAAAGGGTGATCATTTCCTTTTGCATCAAAATAAACGTTTTTGAGACAGGTATCATGAAACTAAAATAATTTCAGGAATCGATAAAGGACATGTCGCCGTTCAAGAAACCGCGCTTAACTCATTTTACACAATTTTTCCCCTACAAGCTGCCGCACTTGCCCTTATTATGTAAATAAGTGGCATAGCTACTGTGCACTCTTATTCTTAAATCCATATGAATCAGGGTGTGGTTATGTGAAATTTCACTAAAAACTTGCCATAATAAATTTCAAGAAACTGCTAAATATAGCTTTGTACTGTACAAATTCAGTATAGTTGTTACGATCCATAGTCATTCCATCTCCTCAATTTTCATTACATCAAAATCTCACAACCTCAAATACTTTAATCCAGTCCATTCCAAAAACTCCCGTTTCTTATACTCCATACGTCTTTTTACAATAAATTTAACCTAAGAAAATGAATCCTTATATTCTATATTTAATTTTGGAGTTGCTTTCCTTATATATAAGCTTGTGAGGTTCTACCCTCCCATTAAAAATCTATTTTCACAAATCTTTATTTTTTTCTATGTTTTAGAATTACAGAATCTG
>JAWQUT010000155.1:719368-736739 GCA_033807755.1 Ellobium chinense
AGATTCACACCATCTGAATAGTATGAAAATAAACCTTAGTAGTGCATGTGTTCTGAGTCAGGATAGTATGAGGCTGACGCAAATCCAACATCTGAATCTCCATTATTTAAATATGCCACTCATATACATCTAGGTGGTGGGGACTTCTCAATTTAGCTGTTATGTCAGGTATGCAAAGCTTGATTAGGATGCTGGAATTTATTGTTATGGATATAGCAACTGCAGTGGAACGGCCCTTATAACAAACACATGATGATAATGACTCCACCACAAAACATTGCAAATCTACCACTCAAATTCCCCACGTCTCATTAACCACACATTCATATAGGATCTGTCAATATCTTTCTTATTTCTTTTCCAAATGAACAACAAAACAAAAGGCACTCTGGCCTTTCTTGCGAATGAGCTGAACAAGCTGGATTGAGGAAGTAGATTTTAAAAAAAAAAAAAAAAAGGCTGATAATAAAACAATGATGTATGAAGAACACATATTTGAACATGAAATTGTCCTGCTAATTTGCAGGAAATAAATGTGTATAGGCATTCTGAACACTCAAAACATGATGCGAGTTTGGTTTCAGTATTTTCACCCTTTGCGGAGATAATTTACTTTGCAAAGAGTGCAGAATTGCTGATCTTCATGAGGTTGGGGTATATTTTAGGTTTCACAAGAAATTTATTGAATGGCTGGAAGAATGTGCGATTGTCAGCATTGTGAATGTTCCTTGGTTGAGATGCAATCAGATATCAACAAACAAAATGAATCTTTGCACTGAAACAGCTCTGTGTACATTAAAAATCAAAACGCTGGCTTCTTAAGCACTCATAAATTCGATAAATTTTGCAATTTAGATTGCAAGCTGCATAACAATGCCTATTATTTTTCAGGATGTTGACTTGGGCAGGCCTTTAACAACAAGCAAATTTTCTTTTTCTATTCTTGGAAACTCTAACCTTTTCTTTTCCAACTCAACTAATGACAGAGTTCATTAAGATCTGTTATGGAAAAGATACACTCCACAATTATTTCTTTACTTGTTCAGAAGAGCCTTCAAGAGCTCCATGAACTTTGATAGCTTAATACTCATTATACTGAACACATGCATACTCCTCTTACAATTGCAGCCTTCCAACACTAGCATTATGCCTAAATAAAATCCATCCTCTTGGGATCTTGGTGATGTCAATCAGTCACAGCAGTTCCCAGGTCATCTACAGCTTTTGCATTTGGCTTCATATAATTTCGAAGTTCTCCTGCTGAAAACAACCTATAGTGAGACATGTAGAGGAGCTAAAAAAAAAGGCACAAATATGGCACTCCACTTTGTGGCTTGACTGAAGCTTTTATGCCATTTATAATTCAGAGATGCCATTCAGCCCTGCGAACTCCTGTGACAGGACATTTTAAAAAAAAAAAAAGCAAGCACATTTCATTTTGAAACTGAATACCAACATCATATTTTGAACAAATCAATCAGACCAAAAAAAACAAAACAAGCAACAAAATACACAAATTCTTAAAAAGTACATTCACATAATAAAAGAATATGAACATACAATGGATTTCCATCAAATTAATGTGAATTCATCATCAGAACTGGGAAAATATGATCTCAACAGACTAACTATTATGGCAATCACAGACCTGCCAACCTTAGAAAGTAAAAATCTGGAAAAAACCACAGAAAATCAGCATTTGAGGATCAGACTTGGGAGCAAGATGAAACCTGAACTCAGGAATATAACAAAAAGTGAAAATATATCAGACAAATTGATGGTCTAGAGCGAGTCTTTCATCCAGTCAAAATGCTTGTCACATCAATGTAGTGTTTCAAATAAAAGAAATCTGGTGGAATTGGTAGTTCATGCACTGGGAATCAGTTCACACAGTACAGGAAACTAAAAACAATCGATCATGCAAAAGTAAGCACCGGTTGGACCAAAGTTGGGATTTCTTGGGCCAAATTTGAGATGTAGGGAATGCTATGAAAATTTCCTGGATCAATTCAGAAGATTGGCAGGTCTGCATTTTGCAATATGTCAACCATATTTGAAACAAGCACTCTGGATCGACAAAAAGAAACCAGAACAGGCTTGCAATAACCTTTCCAAGCACCACAATGACAAGCTTAGAATAAAGAGTTCTGAGGCAAATTATGGCCTCTAACTGTAAAGCAGGTACAGGCTACATCTAGCTAGTAGGAGAGAGTCAGGGGTTCGTAAACTGAATACTTCCACTTCAATTTCATACTAAAAAATTTTAAATAAAGATTTTAAAATGCCTTGGCCCTTGCGACACCTCAAAGCTTCATTCAGTTTCTACAGACAAGAGCATATCTTACATTTAGTGATTTTCAAATTTCAGTCTCCTGGAAGACTCACCCTCAGGGATGGCACGGAATGACCGTAACAGAAAGTTGCCATGACTGGGTGGGAGCAATGCCAGTTACCGTGCAATAAAACACTACTAATACACTGTGAATAGTGCTAAAATACTAAACACTGTGAATAGTGCTACTGACAATAACACAAGGATGAAATCTTGAGGCCATTAGCTAGTGGAAATAGAAAATAGCGGAGGATTTACATCCCTGCATACTTATCCCTATTGTCAGCCATCTGTTAACTTAACCTCTCAGGTCTCTCATTCTGCTTTATTTGTATCAGTTTTAAATGCATGGTTTCTAAACATGCATGAGGAGTTCATGCATATTTTTCAATGTCAGACGTTTGTCTTTGACAATTCCTTCTATAATCAACAAATTTGCTGAGTGTAAGTTTGATGTTACTCTTTACCAGCTGATTCTTTGTCATGTGAAACTAGCTTCAGACAATTTTCATCTATATGCTACCCTTTGTTGCATGTTGGTGGTGATCTGGAGACACTAAAATTTATCATGTCCAGCTGCCTAACAATCAAGGAAGTGGCAACTTTCATGGTGAAATGATAAGGCAGTACACTGGGACATGTGGCGAGGATGTTGTCTGAATTGCAGGTGACCTGTGCTTAAATGCAATGAAATTTTACTCCATGTCTGCTTCGTTGATAGTACCTGTGAGGTCATGTCTCTTTCTATCTCCTTTATTATAATCTGAATCACATTTAGTGAACGGTCTCTGCACACATTTTAGTTCAGAACCAGGTCAATACTTTCATGATTCCTTGTACAAAATTCATGGTAGCCATGAGAATTGTGTCATTTCCATAATATTCGGGACACGCAATAAGACTAATCTTTGTATTACAGAAACGATGAATCAAGAATAGAATCTTTGCATCGATTTACAGGGTACCACTTTATGCTTTCCATTGACAGATCCACTATATCTAACCCCCACTCTGACTGAGACTGTGTGGGGAGTGTCTTCCTGACTGCCTACCAGACAAAAGTTCTCAGCTATTATTTCCCATTTCATCGCTTTCAACAATATAAAATATTCCAATAGTCCAATACTTAACTGTTTTGCTTATTTCTCTTTAGTGGAAAGATGAGAAAGCTGTATGTAGGCCATTTCAAAATGCTCTGAACAGACAACTAACGTCACAAAGGAACTTGTAAAAAACTGAATTAAGCCTTTGTTTCCACACAGAATCACTGTAAAGAGTAAAATAAATAATTCATAGCAGTTTTAGCAATTCTAAGACAGCAAAATCTAAGCCTTGATCTTTCCTTTGGCGAGTGCTTTTTCGGGTTGGCTGGCTGCATCCCCTTGATTCTGACTGGCTTCTACGTCTGCGGGCTCTTTGTCCACAAGGTTTTCTTTCACTTCTGGGGAGAGATGGGAGAGCTGGGTTAAGGCCAAAAATATAGGATGACAATCTGTTACTTCATTTTGATAAAATGTGACAAGATTTTGTAAGCTCACTTTGGATTTCATAAATATTCAAAACATCCTGAGACAACAATCCCATTTGCAAATGACAAAATTGATAATATTTTTTATGTTTTTAAGATCAGTGACAGTTTATTCATACAGCTATAACTAATGACTCGAAAATGTTTTACACACAATCTGAAGGATGCTTCGTCTAAGCTCTTTTAAACCAAGGAAGAAAACAGTATATAAATTTCAAAAGTATCTGTTATAATACCTGTAACATAAAGCCCTACCATGCCTACTGTTATCAATTATCATATAATCTGGGGCTATTTCCTGATAACAGCCTTACACACACCACACAAAGCACAGCCTGTGACATCTACAACACTTTCACTGCACAAAGTATTACATCACTAACGGCATGCTGAGATATGGATGCAAAAGAGGCAGTCACACATTCCTCTCTCTTTTGAGGCCAGTTGGGCCAAGGAAGCCTAATTACTACATGTTAAATTCCAACAAGCAACTTAGGACTAGGCCCAGGTTGTTATCGTTACACCATGAATAAAGCATGTTATGATCAACTCCTTTGCTGCTTGACCTAGGTTTGTTAAGGACAATCCAAACCACACACAAAAGAAAAAAAATTGGAAAACTGTCCACAAGCCAACTAAGGATCAGTACAGGCATGTCTCCTTAACAAAAACTTAGTTTTCTCCTATCTCAGGTCAGTTCACTTTAACAAGTATCTGATTGTTATTTATCAGTTATGTTAGAGGGATGCCACTGAAAAATAAATAATTGTACTAGAAAGATCAAATACTGGAGACTACATCTTAACGGGCAAAAGTGTACAACAAAAAGTAGGGGCATGCAATAAACAGGAAGATTTTCCTTTCTAAATGAAAGTCACAAAAAGCACACACAAAAGGAGAGAAGGTAAAAAAAAAAATGCAAACCCACCACCGACTTACTTTATGTGAACCTTGTGTCTTTCTCTCCCCAATATATAAAACAATAGCCACAACAGGAGAATATCATCTTTGTTGAAAGCCACAGATCGTAAACGAAAGGTGGAAAAAAAACGTGTGAGCTACTTTATGAAAACGGTCGGTGCAACACTGATACGGGTAAGTCATTGCCAGTGCAAGAGGCATCTTCTACACAATATTCTGTTTTGCGCTTAATGCAGCTTTGATAGGAGTTAATACCTCCTTACATGTTTTTTGATCACCCATATTTGGCTGCAGTGGAAGACGTGTCTCTTAATATCACCTTAGTCTCCATTCAATTGTTATGAGCCTAGTTTCTCTACACCTCCTTCATAATTTTTCTTTATCAGTAACAACAGCAAAAGAGTTTTTCATAACTGCTTATCCCTGGCTTACTGAACACAAAAAAAAAAAAAAAATGGAAAAGAGAATATGGGAGCTCGTGTCATGAATTTGAAAATAAAAAAGGGGCTTACAAAATCAAGTCACATAACAAAAGCATGAGGATGAAAGGAAGCCACATACAAAATTAAACAAAATCTGGAAGAAGAACATTGCCCAGGAAAAAAAAAAAAACAAAGAAAAGAAAAAAGAAGCTGACTCTGCCTTCCTAAGGCTAACGCCTCAGGCGAGTCACTGGCTTGATTATGGGCAGAAATTTCACCATAACCTCCTGTAGTGCCACAAATTTCTTTATTTGTATAAATGTCCCATCTTCAAAGCGCAGTAAGCGCCACAGAATATTGAGAATCATGAAGACACCATTTAAATCGCGTACACAGAGGAAAGAAGAGATACGCAGAAATAATAAAACATCTGTAAAACTGAAAACAAAAAGTTGACAACATTAATGACTCATCAAGTTAACTGAGGAAGGGCCCAGCAAGTGCGAACTGTCTTCACTGCAAGACTTGACAATTATGACATGTTAATTAGCAATAAATGAAGCAGGCTATTTAGTAATGGTATATCACCTTGCCTTACATTATTCACTTCAGGATCATGACAGGAAAACATTAAGATTCATTTTTGCCTGATGTGAAACTGCAGAACACAGCCTGAAAATGTTTCCAGCATCTCATGGCCACAGTATAAACTTAGCTACTGAATTGTTGGCTCACTTCTCTTTTTTTTTTTTTGTATAACATATAAAGTTGCTAAACTGCCATCTTAATGACTTCAAAGAACTTCATTTTCTTCTACGCCGCTTTGTGCCTACATATTTGTGCATCTATGTGGCATGCCTTGCTATGAGACAGGATTGCTGGCTCTTCCCCAGATCAGACATAAATGTCACACTCATGTAGAAAAGCCATAGTTCACTTAAGACGCCTTGATGTTGTTCATGAGCTCCATGGAACAACTTTATACATAAATGCAGAAAAAAGCTCCAAATTTCTGGCTTTTCTAAGAATAGGCATGAAGCTTTTTACATCACTGAGGTATAGCAAATGAAACAGCACAGACAATGAAAAGAACACAGAAATACAACACTGCTCGAAACATTTTGCTCTAAACTCTTCAGTCCCACCACCTTCCCTGTAAAGCTCACTGAAACCCTTATTACTAACCAAGATGTAGTCAGCTATTGTGCAATAAAATTCCTCTAAATCTAAATTTCTGGAAGCAGAAGTGAGGAAATTTATACAGGGATGTCACTCATTTTTCTTTAAAAAATCTGAATTTTCTGGTGTTTCATGTAAAATCTACTCTAGATGAACGTTACCTTTTAATAGCGATTTACACTGACAGTTCTTAGGAAATATATTTGTAAGTTTGTAAATACATAATTAATCTACAAGTGCAGAAACAAGATGTTCAGTGCAAGCAGAAAATGATACACACACAAAGTAAGTCCTTTTCAAAGATTTCCATATTTCTATGACAGCTCAGCAAATTTTGGAGGGCAATAAATTCTCTAATTTCAGAAAATTCTCTGACAAGTGGCATCCATGTGTAAATTTTTCAGCACTTTGTAAGGACTGAAATTTAATCTTTTACATCCGAACATATTTGATTTCTGTCATGCTGAACAACTTATCCAATATTTCACAAATGAAGAAAGGTTAAGGGCTCACCTGATCCAGCTGTGCTTGGAGTACCTGGAGACTCAGTTCCACTCTTATCTGGCGTTGTGTTAGTGCCGACTTCCTCACTGGTTGGAGGTGCAGGAGGCGGGCTAGGGGTGGCAGTGTCTGAGGCACTAGGTTCCATGACTGGAGCAGGGGTCTAAAATTTATGTAAAGATTGGATAAAAGATAACATGGATCCTGACAAGACAATTGTGAACATAACATGACAACAGAATCTTGGTGGTGAATTTAAATTTCACCATAACATTTCTGCATCTACAACAATCAGAGACAAATTATCGTAAAGTTTTAAAAACATGGTGGAAAAAAAATGCATTACCCTACACTAACACGTCACGGAGCTACTGAATGTAATCTTCTGAATCCTTTTTCTCAGTGGGTGACTTACATCTTGCTACAAGTTGGGAAAACACAGAAACAGAACAACTGCTTCAATACGTTAGGAAAACATGATGCACAGGTATCGCAAAATGTCACTGGTCAAAAGAGTGTCATGAAGGCATTTTCACAGCAACTACCTATATTGTCGCATTAACAGGCAGTTAGCCTTGTGTTTTCTCCAGATCACATAATCTTGCGAAATGTGTGCGGATCTAGCCTTCTTTCCAACGCTCCAAAAGATTACATTCCTGCAAAAAAAACCCTAATATCTCTCTTTAAAATTCACAAATCCCACCTTCTCCCAAACTTATGACAAGGAGAGAATGTCTTCCACATTTCATATGATCTAGATAAAATACTGGTTTACATATCTCACTCATTCAAGTGATTTNTTTCACAATTACCATCGACTAGAGGGACTGGTAAGGGGAGATAACCACACGACACTAATCTGCTCTGATCTTAACATAATTAGAATTACCACCCAGGGACGTAGCGTCCATGTAATCTATGAATCTAAGATTACCAAAATAATATCTATTTGTCTAATACAATTTAATTAATCTTCATGTTCAATCATCACCTTCGTCCTATTTCACCTACGAGCCATTTACAGGCATTGACAGTAAGATTTTTGTCAACGGGAGACAGTTTTCTTGGCCGATAATCTGAGAGCCTACATACTGTCTGACAGATTCAGCGCTCCCATAGCCACAATGCAATGCATCCAAAGGCAATGTAAAGAGAAAAACTTTAAAAAAAGGTAGCAAATAATCTGAGAGAAAAATTTGCTTATTCGCTGTTCTGACGGTCTTTCGTGTTTTTTTTTACACAAGATCTCCCTGCACGACTTCCAGTTTTTTTTTCTTTCGGCTGCGAGATGTTAATAATAGTTTAGACCGTAGCAGAGGTGCCAGATTTGGCTCTTTTGGAGCCAAAAACCAATTAAAAAAATCCAGTTACTATTGTCTAAATCTTGTCCTTTCCCTTCCTACCCCAACCAAAAAATAAACAAGCAACAATAGAATATAAGTGCTAGATTACCAGAAAATTCATCCTCGCTACGCCCCTGTTACCACCCTTTCCTGTTTCCGACGTTCCACATAAAATCATGACAAACAAACTGAATTTAATGAACAGAAGACGCAAATCACCTGATTTCGTCAGAGTAGATCGAACTTCGGTGCATAAGTGTAATCCTGATGTATTCGACGTTATTCGAGAAAAAGAAAGAAATGAGGAGCGGCACTATTGCCAGTCTGCTATTACCTATCGCCCCGCCACGTCACTCTATGATGCGCATCGCGTCATGTTCGCCCAATAAAATTTATCGCAGCGTGTGTTGACCTAGTCCACCACCCGCCAGGTCGCTCTGCATGCTCAATCACTACACCACCCCCCTCCCGCTGATTCAATAGAGCCACACAAAGCATTGTCTTGATCCCTTGCCCATTACCACGGCACTCCCGCACACCTTTCCCTTATCACTAACACTGGGACGAGCAACGCCAGACAAAGAAAGGCTTTTTCGGTCATTTCGCCGCTTTGAGATCGGGTAGATGAGGATGAAATCGTTCGAGAAATGCGTGTCGAGAGTTCGAGAAAATCGTGTTAACAATACAAAGAAAATAGAGGCATTTAAAAGGGGCTGATAACAGCGTTCGACATTTCCGTGAATTCGAGATTAGTGTGTTCGAGTTTTCTGTGCTCGACTGTATCTTCTTCATGTCTAATCCCACATCATATTCCTAAAAAATGAAAGGAAATTACTTAGTTATTTCACAGACAAAATCAAGAGCATGAAAGACCATTATGGAACACCATCACAGCATCAGCTTACCACATTTGCTGTTTTATCCACCTCCATTGGCTCATGATTTCCATTGACCAGACCTGCATTGCTGCCAACAGGTCCTGCTGACCCTTCACTCAATCTTCCTCCAGCCATCTGTCCATCTTCAGATCCCACACTTCCACCTCCAGACTGCTGCCTCCTCCTCTCATCATCCTGCTGCTGGGTTACCATTTGCTGTTGCCTTAGTCTCATCTCCTCTCTTGCTGCCTTTGCCACCATGTTGTTGAACATCTCCTCTGTGATTTGAGGTTTGCTCTCACAAAGCTTTAGAGGAAAATAAAGCACACATATGACATGCAGGGTTGCCACCGATTGTTAAAAAATAATTTTCCCACAATTTTCTCCATGATAAAATAATTTTCCCACAATTTTCTCCATGATGTTTCTCAAATGATCTTTTATTTTTTTTCAGTGACAGTAACATAATGAAAATCAACATACAAAAACATTTTGTTGGGTGCCATTTTTACAATTACTGACAGGTTTTCACTCTGGTTCATGCACAGGCATGTATGCTTAGTTCCACACAAAATTATAAACCATAATCCACGTTTTGAAATTTTCAAGATTTTTCTCATGAAAGCTAGCTGTTTTTGCTAATTTCAGGTAGTTTTCAGAGTTGGAAAATGCCAGTGGCAGTTTCCATGGTTTCTTTAGGTTTATTTGGTCTGTGACAGCCCTGGACATGGTCTCACAAAGAAAGTTCAGTTTGAAAATTTGTATGGCCATTTAGAAAGGCCAGATCGTCTTACGGTTAAATTTGGATCAGACAAAGTGCAAGTCCAAATCCTCATAATGTATGCTCTCATTGCTTTACTCCTTTAGAATTCCTGGTAAGTGGAGGTCTATGGATGCGTTGGAAATGTTTCAAGATGCTACTGCATTGAGAGTTATTACCTAACTTTAACCTCATCTGATCAATATCCTAACTATTCGCTCTCAACTATAACACAATGCAAAATGAATGAAAACATCTGATATAGGCTCTCCCTAATCAAAAGCATCAATTGCAGTAGAACTCGATTACAAGTATGTCAACTGGGAATCCAGGCAGATGGTCACCATTTGTGTATATATTTGTATATTATTCCTGTAATAAAACTGTTTGTATCCAAAAATCAAATCACAACTGAGAAGTTTATACAACTGGATATTTCATCTCAAAAGATTCCAAACATGAAAGACATTAAAAGATATCTAAGTACAAACCCTCTTCAGGTCTTGATGAAATGCTTCACTGGATTCCATAAATTTCCTCTTCTTCAATTCATGCTTCTCCTCAATCTGGTGCAACTCTCCCTCCAGTTTTTTCTGAAACAATTGAAATGAAAATATCAGCAATTAATGATAACACGAGCTCAAGATCAATGACTCTCCATTTGTTCCTCCTCTCATCCTGTTATAATCTGACAATTTCTTTACCATTCCTTTGAGGCTTTTTCCCCCTCACCTTTGGTAGGTGTTAATCTTGACAGATGCCATCCACTGCCCCACTCTTGAAGTTCTGTCCTCTGCTCTGTGCCAATCCCCAAAGTCAAAATTCAATATCCCAATAATCATTATTGTTTCATATGCCCAATTCCAAATTTCAGAGATTTTTTATTTGTTTATATTTTCCATGACCTAGTTTCACAACCTAGATCGCAAAGTCTAACTTCTCACCAACCTGATGCATGGTAAGGGATTGAACCTGTCGCTTGAGCACACTCATTCTGGCTTCTGTGACAACACTCCGCACATCAGGCACAACAGTGTCACTGAAGATTTCATTGATGAGGCGATGATTTCTAAGGTAGCGGGCCTGAGCTATGTGTTTTGTAGTGAAGCCGTCCTCCATATCTGATGAAAGATCAGCATACTTTATGCATGGTGTTTGCCTTCTTGTTTCTCTAGCTGCTTCCATTAACAGTTATAGCACATTTTTCAAATTTCTTTCAACTTCTCATTTAATCCTTCAATCACATAAACAGACACTAGTTTTTGAAACCTAGTAGGTAATAGGTCACTAACACACACAAAAATAATATGAAAGCTGGTATTACCATCATCGTTATCATCTGTGGGAAGAATACTGATCCGAGATCCCTCTACTGCTGCTGCTTTTGAAGTCTGAAAAGTATGCAATCAAAAGTATTAAGACTATTTTTTTAAAAAAAGGGCCTGGGACTTTTTAAATGAGAAATCAGTGGGCCAGCACCGTAAGTCCTGTCCTGTCACATTATATATCATATCAGTCATATTTGTTGTATCCTACAGAGTGGCTAAATGCAAGAATCTTTGCATGCTAACATTTATGTATTCATAGTATAACAATCTGTCAGTTGACACATTTCTGAGACACTATTTTCTAGCTCCAGAGTCTTGAAATTGAAACAAATTTGGCTTTTGCCCTACAAAGCAAACTTAAGATCAATTCGATCATGTACAATAAAATGAAGGAAGAGGATAATTCTATTTTAAATTCCTGTATAAAATATTTATGCTGCAGAGACTCTCCTCTCACAAACAACCCCCTGCAAAGGTGCGAGCACGCTGCACTATAAAATTGTCACATAATAGGAAAACACTTACAGGTTTCTGTGTTGACGGGGGAGGTCTCTCTGGTCTTGAAATGGGTTCATCTTCATCTACTGCCTCTCTCTCAGCTAAGGAAGGAAAATGCCAATAACTGATTAGTAAGAACAGCAATAATGTACTCACAACTATGATTTATCTGTCAAAAATTACACCAGATGTGCAATACTTAAAACAAATCACTTAACATGGTAAAGTAAAGCTTCAAATACATTACCATAGCCTTAATATATAACAAAAATGATGGCCTGCTGTTTATTTATTAGTTAGAGGCAAGAGGATGGAGAAGACAGCATTCCTACCTTTGGCAGCTACCCATGCTTGATAGGCCGGTGAATTGTGATATGCCTTCAGAGCCTCTGTGTATTGAGCCTAGAAAATAAAATAATCTGATATTTATGATGACTTAACAACAGTGCACACTTATCAGCAAAATGATCTTAACTGTAGACATATTTGTCATTTGTTCACAATGATCTAGCATTCATCTCATTCCAAGTTAAGGGACAGGCATTTTATTAAGTCTCTCTATAGCATTAAACATAACATTTCAGCAGGCATGTATTTCTGTAACTGTACTCGAATGGCAAACTTGCTGAGAATAATTCATGAAACTCAGAAAACAGCATTTCTGAAGTGAGACAGGAGTAAGCATTAGTTTCAAAAGCAAGTTAAAGGGAAGTCTGTAAGTATGTGTATCAATAGAAGCTATCCCTTCTCCCAACTGCAGCTGGAAAATTCGACTGAATATCATGAAACTGGACATCATATGATAAAATTTACTGGAAATGATGAAACTAAACACTGGTATAAAATACGCTATCAATTACCAGAGCAAATATGGTTTTGTTTGCAGGTTCATCTCTTTTCTAAAGCTTAAAATCTGACTCCATTTCTCCCTGTGAAATAATGAAGTCCATTTACAGGCTTCATGCCCCTATTTGTTTTCCACAAGAATTCCACGAGATTTCAGTATTTTCCCTGAAGAAAAAATGTATTTGGATAAATTTTCCCAATGCTGGCCATGTTAGTCACAAAGACTTTCCGTTTTTTCAACAGTAATGATTTCTCAGAAGATTCCAGGGGGAAAATACAAAACTAAACAGATTTCCAGAACATTATGTCCCCAAAACAAATTCCACACTTCCAAGCGCTCCTGAAATTCCAAGAGGGCACATGCACCCCATATTAAACAGATTGACTCACCTTCTCCACTTCATACTCCTCTTGAAATTCTTGCTTGTCATGGTCAGAGAGGTCTCTCCACATCTGACCAATGATCTTGCCAATCTCCCATAGTTTGAGGTCTGGGTTCTGAGCCTTGACTTGCTCCCACACCTGCACATAGCACAGGCACAATAACACCGCACAAAAACACAAAGAATGCACCCTAGATGTCTGTATATCACAAACACAGAAGCAAGGCAGCGATGCACAGCAAAAGTCCACATTATGGCAGACTTGCTGGCTAGAATGTTGCTCAAATATCAACATCATCATGAAACTAACTCTACATTGTGCAATTGCTTATTCTATGTCTACCTTATCTTAAGATTAGTTTTATGTCTTAGTGAAAATATTCTTACTCTACAAAGGAAACTGTTTCAACTTACTGAAGCTGATATGATTTTTTTCGAACAATTTGCCGCATCATTATCAAGGATTAATCAGATATCACACTTCGGCAGGCAAAGCTTGTATTTCATTTTACTAATGAAGATATTTATAGAGTACTCAATTATTTATCCACTTAAATAATAAAATCTGGCACATCACAGCCACAAAGCACTCTCCCAAACTAAACTGATTTTTACTGGTGAAATGAAGCACATGGCTTTTCTGAATATTGTGTGGAATCCTGTTTTTATCAGATTTATCACAAGAGCTAACTCAAGAAGCAAACATGGGGTCTCTAATCACTAATAACAGATTACACAAAGCATGCAACACTATGTCAAGCAACTGTAAACTACTGATGCAGGAGAAACCCATCTGAACCCTTTATTACCTTACAGAATATGAATTCATTTCCTGAAATTTTGTTTTAGTTCTCTGCACCAATGTTTTCATCCAAAATACATTTCGTTTTCTAACAAAACATATCAATTTTAAAAAAACAAAAAAACAATTTTTCACATCCTTTCTTTAGCACATTCATTCAGTGCTACTGGGATTACATTTATTCTGAGTCAATAAACTCACTGCAGTACTGACCAAATATCAGTTACTGTTTAATTCCAGCATGTCTGGTAGGTACTGAAGGGTTCAAGTGAACTGGATGATGGATGACAAACAATGAACACAAACAGATAAAATGATCACTTCCATGAAAACCAAAGACTGCAGGCCTAATATCTCATGCAAGATTGAGTGCTGATTTATAAGACCTTCAGTTTCAGCAGCACAGAGATATCACATCTACAATGCCTTGCAGGTCAGATGAAAACAGAGCCAATTTTCTGAGACAACAAGCTCAGTGTATCTCATGAAAGTGTTCATTTAAACTGATTGAAGAAGGACTGAATTCAGTATCATGACTTCTTTTTAACATTATTTGGGATGCCAGAAATATAGAGTGTGCTGATAATTTGTAATTCATATGAAGAGACATTAAAAAACAAATATAAAAAAAAATCCACCCTCTCCCTAATGTCTCCCAGAACCAGATTCTTCAAATATCAATCATGGAGATAACAACACATTTCTTGGAAAATGAACAGCTTGGATGGAACGATCTTCTGGCATTCCAAAGACTGTGAATTCAACTAAACGGACAAAAACATAATGTGCATGAAAGAACTCATGTGATGTATGGCCAAAGAAGAAAGAACAGCATGGCACACTCAGCAATGGGCCTATTTCATATGCAATGACAGATTTTACAAGAAGGGCACCCTTGTCGCAAGTGACTTATGCTTGCAGGAAAACAAACTTATACACAAAACACACAGGAAGCAAAAAATGAAAAAGGATTGAAAAATTGGTACACAGTTTGCCCACTGATGACAAACAATTGTTGTCTTTGGTAAATACCAGTGTTGCTTTTGATGTCAAGTAGCGTAGCTGCTCCACATACAAAATACAAGACCGAGATTATGTACATCTGATAAGGTATAGGCCTGCTTCATATAAGACTTGTTTCCTGGGCTGCGTTTCTGTTTCTTTCATATTCATCTTGCTAGTCTCAGACAGCCAATGAGTAGAGTCTAGACAGTTTGTGGATGGGCCTTAGAGGTTACTTAACATTGTTGCTTTAGAGTTCGACAATAAAGCTGACATCAATAAGGTTGCCAAATTGCATCTTTTGGAGCCAAATACCAGATTATCAAAACATTTCTACATACATTAGGACAGTTAGCAGTAGATGTCTTGGATTATAACCCTCACTGTCGTCTTATGACAAAATGGCACATATGCAATGGATTTCTATTTTTGTCAGAGACGGCAGCTCAGAAGGCCCTTTCCAGGCATGCTTTAGCTTTTTCATATGTGATTTGACTCCACTTGAAAAGAAATCTGGCAACCCTGCTCAAAGTATGGTGGCATTTTTTTGAATTAACTTCCTGTATCATGTTTCATTCCCAAAGTGACGTCATTTCATACTTGAAGAAAACCTGAGAAACGCAGCCCTGTATATGGTGCATTGGTGCATAGGAGGTTTTACTATCTGATGTATGCAATCCAAAGAAGAGTCTTTGAAAATTTCTTCACAATGAGCATGGAACACATTTCAAAATCACTTTAAAAATGTTTTGGAAACAAGCTTTAAAGGGTTTGGGAGATGCTGCCACCACTGTCATAGTGAAGTGGATTTTTGTTCTTTTAGGTTTCAAATTTCCAAGCCCTTAACATGCCCTCTCATACTACGAGCTAACAAGTACCAACTACTGTGCCTGAAACATAACACTGAAGAGCCATCTTTGTCCCTCAGGAGCAATATTTCATACCCGTTTGGCTAAATCACACTATCTTTTGGAAAAAATACCAATACAGTTTTATACAAGCTGCACACTAAAGAAGGAGAATAATTAAGGCCTTAACAAGAAGAGGAAAATAAAATAACCACCAAAGCATAATCATAATGGAGACGCTAATTTAAAATGGAACTTTTTCACAAAAGAAATCAAAATCATTTCAAATCTAGCAAAGAAATATGTGCTTCCCTAGAGGAGACAGAATACAGTGATACCAGTCTTTGCTCAAACAGAGGAGAAAAAAAAAATTCAGGACAGAAAAATGCACATGAGAATTATTTCATTACGTAACCCAAAAATACTTGCTTCCCAGAGTAAAAATGTATGTGTCTCTCAAACAAAAATATCCAAATAATATAAGCCATCGGCTGGAACTGATCTCATGGTGGGACCTGAATCTTCATAGTCATAATTATTGAACAACAGGTTTTTAATTTTTCTGTTAAAAACACTGCAAATGAAATACATATACAGTCGAGCACGGAAAACTCGAATTTCTCCAGGATCGAAAAAAGTGTTCGAGATTTCCGTAATTCGAGATTCCCGTGACGACAACATTTTCACAATATTACTATGGACTAGAGGGACTGGTAAGGATAGATAATCACACGACACTAATCTGCTCTGATCTTAACATAATTAGAATTACCTCCCTTCCCGGTCTCCGACGTTTCACATTAAATTATGACAAACAGAATTTAATGAACAGAAGAGGGAAATTACCTGATTTCATCAGAGTAAATCGAACTTCGGTGCTTACGTGTAATCCTGATGTGTTCCACGTTATTCGAGGAAACGAAAGAAATTAGGAGCGGCACTATTGCCAGTCTGCTATTACCTATCGCCCCGCCATGTTACTCTGTGCGCATCGCGTCATGTTCGACGCAGTTTATCGCAGCGTGTGTTGACCTAGTCCACCACCCGCCAGGTCGCTCTGCATGCTCAATCACTACACCACCCCCCTCCCGCTGATTCAATAGAGCCACACAAAGCATTGTCTTGATCCCTTGCCCATTACCACGGCACTCCCGCACACCTTTCCCTTATCACCAACACTGGGACGAGCAACGCCAGACAAAGAAAGGCTTTATCGGTCATTTCGCCGCTTTGAGATCAGGTAGATGATGATGAAATCGTTCGAGAAATGCGTGTTGAGAGTTCGAGAAAATCGTGTTAATAATACAAAGAAAATAGGGGCATTTAAAAGGGGCCGATAACAACGTTCGACATTTCCGTGAATTCAAGATTAGTGTGTTCGAGTTTTCTGTGCTCGACTGTAATATGTCTGTCCATCATAAACAATTATTTTTCTGAAACTCCCTGTGCTCTGATCATTCCAACTTTCACAATTACTAGACCAGTATTTCATATGTTAGATCATCCATTTTTTTGTTATGTCTTTCCAAAAATGTTAAGACTTTCCAAAAACAACAAATTCTCTATTGAAGTCCCATTTTGAGATGAGCAGTTACAACAGGCAGTAGATATGGTGCAATAATGATGTATTGTCAGATATTTTCCTGCAGTAATCTTTTATTGAATGCAGTCAACAGATCCCCTAGGTTGCCATCTTCAGTCTCCTAACACATGACAAATAGAATGCAATGTGACATACTTTGTAGAGCCTCACCTGGTGCTTTTACCATGTCCAACAGTCATAAGGAAGTAAAATGGGGG
>JAWQUT010000155.1:736749-754549 GCA_033807755.1 Ellobium chinense
GGGGGGGGAGAAGTTGGAAATTTTCCAAAATTTTGCAGGTTCAGGGAAAAAATGGCACCAGTAGAAGGGCTTGTTTAGCCTTGAGTTAGTGCAAAATATTTAATCTCCATGGGAAGCTCTATTAACAAAGGGAAGCATCACAAAAAATATTTTAAGAAGGCAGCAATACATTTAAAATTTTACAGTTCTCATGACACTTGTTCATTCACACGGAATGAATCTCTTTATGCCTCAGTGGGTGTCTCATTTATCAATACAATGGTTCTATAATCCTTAGGGAACAGTGGTTTGAGATTGAATATTGGTGGTAAAATATATGCGGACTGTGCCTTTTCTTTCAAGGCAACCGGAGAATGAATGACGGTGAAGAATACTGTATTACACAGATAGGAGTTGTGACACCTCCCTCTTTAATCACAATGTTATCCCAGTGGATAGAATGACTGCTAAAGGTATTCTATGACTATGAGAGTAAAGTCACCATGGCTTCTGATCCAGCTAAATAGATGATTTCTCAAGGCAGTCATCTAAAATTCCGTTCCTGCACTGGACTGGCCGCCAAGGACAATTTGTCCAGGGCATACACTCAGCATATCAATAGCAAATTACGACAGTTTTTGCACTGCAAGCAACTCCCTGTGTACTTTTACAAAGTAAATATAAATTCGCATGTGTCCATAACTGAAAATCAAATAAATGGATCGCCTTTTTGGTAACATGAATTTACTTTTGCAAACAATTGAAAGAATAGACAGACGTCACCACGCAGTGAATTTCACTACACCAAAATATCTTGTTTCAAAAGAACTACTTGAACTCTGGGGAACAATCTATAAATCCTTTTTTTGTAAAGGTAATCCTTCTTTTGCAAAGTGATATAGTGGGAAAATCTATCAATTTTTCCAAGATTTCTGTACCCTACAGCTTTTGCTAAATAATTTCTCATATTTTTATCTGAATTCTGTGCTTAAAAAAAACAAAACCCTTTAAATATGAAGGCTTCACAGTGTTTTCTCCAGTCCATCAAATTTGTCAAATCTCACCCCATTCCCCACTGATATAAAATACATTGAACATGCACTGATTTTCCCATCTTTCCTGTACTCTAAAGTTTGTATTATTTAATAAAAATCTAAAAACCCTCTAAAAATTTATAAATCTCCCCTCAGATTTATGACAACAGAAGAGTGTCTCTTTCGCTCATATGACCTGGAGAAAACACTGCTTCATGTTTTGACCTAAACTTATCCTAAAAACCTTTGATGTTTAGTTACTGTGCCATGAAAGAAAGACAAAACAGGCCAAGAAAGTGCGTGATCGCATGAGGATAAGGAAGTCCAAAAAAATAAGAAAGTTGGGAAGAGTGGGATGAAGGGATGTCAAAAGATGAAGAGACAAGAGAATTAAAACACAATGGGTAATTGGGTTAAAAGTCTGTAAAAAAAACCAACTATTTTTTGTAGTATACCACATATTTTAAGTTTGTAACTGCAAGATCTTTTGGGGATATTTTAAATGTTAACAGTGGGCAATTGACCAAACGGCCATGCAAAACAAATGGCTTTATGGGAACAATGCTGACCAGAATATTAACAAAACTTTCCTTAAAATCATTTTTAAAAGTAGATGTAGGTGAGTAGAAACAAATGTCATCCATCTTCCATTTAAGTACTGACGGATTTCAACATCTATAGACAAAGTAGTGTATAGTGCCATATCTTACTGCACTGATGTGGTATTTGGGCAAAAATGGATGAAACTTTAATCTTTTATTTAAAACTAGCTCTGCAATCCAAGTAAGTAGTGCCACAGTGAGGATTTGTTTGGGGCTTTTTCTATTTACATGTAAAGGGGCTACACTTATAACACCAAGGGGCCATCTGCTGTCATAACCACTTAAGACTACTGTTCAAAATTTGCTCTGCGCGGTGCAAGTATAATTTGAAATCTAACAGCCAAATCAACTGACAAAATTCATCTTGATATTGAGTGCTTTGTCAGATACTGAAGTACATAAGAAAGAGAAATAACACAGAACATTGATATGCGTGAAGCCTCACACAGCATGTTATACACAGACGTAGTGCTTAACATGAGTGCACCCTATTAAATTATAGGTTTTTATACATCAATTATACGAAAAAAATTTAATAAAATCTAAAATTTTTCACATATGCTAGACAAAACTGGAGATCTTCATTTAAAAAAAAAAAAAAGGAAACAAGAAGCTCCTCAGAACAGCCATATTTTGTAAAAGTCATGCAGTATGCTGGCATCTGTGCTTTAACAACATTGTAGACAAAGGATTCAAAGGAATAATCTGGTAAACTGAGCATCGCCTTTTCTAGAGGCATCTGCCATTTAGCTGTCCCATCAGACTTCATACCATAATAATAGTACGATGATATCCCTCACCCAAAATATGGGATTGAAAGGGATAATCCTGGTTTTGATCTCAAATATCCATCCACAAGGCGATGGTCCTCTATGAGCTAAGGTCTGCATCTATTCATTTGAAGAGCTCTAACATTAAATGACATATAAGCACAACAATGACCTGGAATTTGTTTTTTTATATTGCTCTCATTGCTTCCATGCAGGTAACAGACAAATTATTATTGAGTCCAAGAGAGGTTGACAGGGAGATTAAAGAGAGGTATGAAAGTTAGTGTCAAGCTGATATGTGTGATACATAACATTCAACAAGGCCAACTAAAACTAATGCTAGTCCCATTGAAAGCAAATCAGTGATGCAGGACAGTAATAAATACTATGCAACACTGCCTGACACATCAAGTCCCACACCCCTTCTTAACAGAACTTGAATAACTACACATCATGGAAACTGAAGGGAATTTTAGTGCAAACAACTCATCGCTGAAGACTTCTATTACTGCACAGGCCTATGGCTACAGATGATACAGAAATAACAAAGTTTAACAAATAAAAATGAATCTGACAGCGCAAAACTCAAAAAAGACAACCAGAAGTCAGCCCCTCCTTGACTAAGTCTGGAAATTGTATTTCACACGACATCCAAGTTTAAAATTACACATTCATAGAGGTGTCAGATTCAATATTGATCCATCTCCCCCTTTAGCCCCTGGCAAATGTTGCTTAGTAAACCAAACTTTCCAACACATCCAGATGGTTAATAAATCTGGGGTCATTCTCATCAGAAATAACAGAAAGGGTAGAAAGAGTTGTAAGAATGGACTATCTACACCTTGCCATGTTGTAAAGTGAGGATCAGGGATTGTTCAGTTGTCCAGTCTAGCTTGTGATTTCTACAGAGGTTTGTATTTTTCTTTCAGTCTCTCTACAGCTCATGCACCATCAAGCCACAATACTGAGACAGATGTACACAGTTGTTTTATCCTCGTAATTTTGTATGTGAATACGAATCCAGGATGACAAACCATGAGCCTTGAGACAGCAGATATGCATTTCACTCACTTAAGAATATAGCAAATGGTTTCTGTCCGATAAATAATTCACGGTTCAAATTTGTGGATTTTACATCTTATTTTAGTACAAGAGTTTTGGTATTGTATGTCACTATAGCTGTCACTTCAAGACTCATGATCTATCCATGCTGGTTGGGTGGGAACTAAGTGCAGATCAGAACAGTTGCTTATCTTCATGGAATTCATGCATTAAGCCAAATGGTTTACCAATTCTGTAGCATTTTCACAAATCTGTGATGATAAATTTAGTAGTTTGGAATGAATGAACCCCCATTCCATCTGATCTGCACCAAATTTCTAGATCCCAGGATGCAACTACTACTGACATGAAAAACAAGAAGATGGTAATGATGTAAAAAAATCAGTGGACAAACCTTTCCTATTACCTTTCTGCTATACCGCATGTAAGGCATGAGGGGCTTATCTGGAGGCTTAGGCGGTTTAGGGACCCGACCCTCAGACTGGAGAAAAAAAAAAGAGAAAAAGGCATGATATGAAAATGCAACACCAAGTACATGACATCTTTTTCAAGACAAAGCAAGATGAAGCGGTAAAGCCAGAAGATAACACAAAAGAAATGTACTGAAAAATACAAATATTATGATTTGATAGAAATTAGTTATTAAAACAATGAGAATGAAACAAAAAGCTTAGAAAATTCAAAATGACCCAATGCTATTTGTATCATATTTCATGAATCAGCCATTTCACCAAAGGTTTGATTTGACATCAATCAATTCAAGTGATGAAGTACATACAACTAGTGGAATGTATAAATTACTTTCGTTCAATTTCTCTTCAAATTGACAGATAAACTAAAAGTTTGAAGTCTACAAGAAAAATAACTGTATGGATTAAAAAGATCTAAAATTAAGTAACAATGTATACACAAAGTATTCTTAGTGAACTTATGTACAATTGCATCATTTAATTGAATGGAGTATGATAACAACATCAATTACTCACTGATCCTGAGCCTTTACTAGTCTGAAAAACATGAAACAAAAAAGTGCATCAGCAAATGGAGTAAAAAACGAGCAACTACAGAAACATTATGTATGTTTGTTTCTACATATAACTACTTCAATCTAACATAATGAGCAGCATAGTGAGTCCCCTTCATACTCACTCTTCCCATGCTAACCAAATCACTTTAAGCCTCATAAATGAAGTATGAGTGAAATGAATTATGTAAAGAAAAAGAAAACCCTACTTAAAGAGTTCACAATAGACCTACTTTTCTTTATAATGAAACCCTAAATTATAAAAATTCATCTCGCAGGACAAAACTTACAGATCCAGTGCCCCTCGACTTGGTGGGATTAAAGCTTGGGTGGCCATGAGTGGGTGGAAGAAAAGGAGAACCGCCCTTTTCCTGAAAAGAGAAAATTAAAGTAGAAAACAGGAAGGCTGTTTGTGTTAGGAAAGAGTGACATCTTTGTAAACTACATACAATGTCAAAGATTACAAGGTGTACAATGCAAACTTGATGCAGTATTACCAAAACAAGAAATACAGACTTATGGAAAATTTCAGAGACAAATTGGAAGCCCGCCCTCCTGGGTATGCTACATTAACAAGTTGGAAAGTTTTTGTGAATCAGATTGTTTCTGTCTACATGCTATAAAATGTGCTTGTTTTCAGCCTAGAATGAAGTACAGCTATATCACTACCTCACAGAAAAGTTATAAGTCTGGAGACACCCATTTGCTACAAATATAATAAAATCATGAATATAACGTTAATGACAAAAAAAAAAAAAAAAAAANAAAAAAAAAAAAAAAAAAAGTATTTTACATACTCCACATATTATCAGCCTGCCTCAAGAGTTGCCCTGAAAAATCTAAGCATGCCAAAATACTTCCAAGCCGCTTACTAAAACTAGGCATAACTAAAATAGTAACTAACAGATAATACCTAAAGAACCCAAATGTTTATTGTTTTCTGTTGACTCATATTAATATGACACATACAAAAAGACTTAAACGCAGTTCAAGATAAACTACAGATGTGTCTATGCAGCCTGCTCGAAATATGTTGCTTGATAAAACAGCAAATCCCAATAACAGAGATGGCTTCAATTCTTGTGAGATAATTTTACCTATTCTTTAGTACTGTATTAAGTTTAGCAAAACAAATGCATTCAATTTATCATTCTAACAACAAAGTGATTAACTGTCAAGTATTAATGAGGATGACAGAACACACTGAAGAGGGAACAATCAATTTTAATGTGTTAATTTTTATCCTTCTGTCTAAAGCTTATTTATATGGACTATATGAAAACAAAGAACTGAAGAAGTACCTTTTCACTTGTGCCAGGTGTCCCTGATGGGAGCTTTGACTTCTCTGTTGGTGAAAAACAAAAACACATAACATGAACCTTTCCTTAAGTTAACAATGATCATATTTACACACTAACTTTTAAACAAATTGTCTAAGTAGACTGCCTAGCCTAACTTTTAACCAAACAAC
This sequence comes from Ellobium chinense, assembly GCA_033807755.1. Classification (NCBI taxonomy): domain Eukaryota; kingdom Metazoa; phylum Mollusca; class Gastropoda; order Ellobiida; family Ellobiidae; genus Ellobium; species Ellobium chinense. Next base: position 742,692 of record JAWQUT010000155.1, read on the forward strand.
GGCGAGCTTCATCCAATGTAGAAAAACACTTAATGACTGAATTATTACAGCATAATGATAAAGAAACTCAAAGCAAATAGCTTTCTTTTGTGGGGAAAATTTGTGACAGGAAGGGCTCTATGTAGATGCTTAGGAAAAAAAAACAACAGTTATAAAATAAGTGTTTAAGAACAGTAACAAGTGATTAATCATGCAATGCAAACAAAAACACAGTATAAAACATATGAAATATATACTGTTTGTTATACTGGTCCTCTCATACCTGTTTGTTTATTTTACTTGTTGATGGGAAAAAACACCAATGCACTCAAGACAGATCCTATGTGCTCCATTCCCAGACCAAATCCACCAAAGAGTTTAGCTGTTGATTATTCCTGTTGTTGTCTGATTGTGTATTCTTCTTGAGCAAGCTTTTTTCCTAAAGCCTCTACAGCCGCCCATTATTGACAATATGACCCACATATGATGAGAAAATTTCAAAAAAGCCTGACAAACCCTCTCACGGTTCCAGTATATTACTTATTAGATATGTTGACTTACGTGGAACGGGAGAAGCAACAACTGTGCCTCCCCTCAAATTTGGTAATGCCATAGTAATGTCACTCAGGTTCTAGAGAGTAACTGGATGAAGAGAGTTGACTGCACCTTCAACACTTCCAGTCTGTATCCATTGTCACAGATAACGGCAAACTGATGATACAATGTAGGATCAAACAATGCATGAATTAACAATAAACATAAGTTATCAAATGTGAGAGACCTCAAGGTAGATGAAACCTTTCTTTAAAACTAACAGTGTTGGGCTTCGTCGTGCCAACTACCTTCTTCAGCAAACAGACAACAATGCCCTTGTTGGCCATTAAATCAGACAAAACCTGTATACCTAGTTTCGTTCAAAGATTATTCATTTTGCATTTTATCAAATGAGATGTCAATCCTACTACTTCTCAAAACTGTATTATTTTAGACAAAACAGTTCCCGTTTCCTTCTTCTACAGTAGGTATAATGAAGATAAAACATGTTAAAAAACTTTAAACTGAGGTAATGGGGGTCACTCACTGTGGTAAAATAATATACTTGACTATAATAAACAGCTCTTTCCTTTTGATACATGTTATCTATAAAAATGCAATTTTTTGAGTGGGTGAATTCTTTCTTTTAATTAAAAAAAAATTCCCCCTCTCCGAAAAATTAAAAAAATAAACCATAAAAACTGATAAGAATATAAGATACTGGCAATAATAAAATTAAAAATCCCTCATTTTGTAAGACAGTATCTACAAAGTTGTTCTTCACATCAACGTTGCTCAGCTTGAAATTCAAAAGCCATCAGAGGACAGACTAACAATTTATTAGGCCTGCTAGAAAAATGAAATTATTTATACCATGCTAAAATTTAGCCATATGTCACCAGAGACCTTGAACTGCATAGATAGCAGTACCTAAACAGCACAGAGAGCAGTAACTGTAACCAAGATTAATTTAAAATGCTTATATTCATATACACATATAACTTAAACTGCTCTCAAGTCTCAGATTTAAGCATGTCATCTGCTGGCAGAGCAAGAAGAGAAATTCATCTAGAGCTAGCCCTAAACTTTCCAAACTGGGGCTTTGAAAGCCAGCGATGTCAGGTCTACTAGGTCTAATTAGTACTGTAAAGGGCATTAACCTTGGCCCTGAGACAAACACTATTCTCATCCCAGATGTAGGTCCTCTTATGCCCTGAGAACCTACAATATACACATAATAGGCCAAATGAAATATAGCATACACAGGTAACTGTCTGAGCACTCTGGGCATCAGGTATCAAAGTAAAGCCCCAAACACCACAAGGTTATCTGGAAATGGGTTGAACAATTCGCATAAAGCCTTCTGTGACTGGTAACCATGACTGGTATCTTTGTAAGAGACTGCTGCTAGTTTCAACTAAACTTCTAGTGGATCTAGCAATTCTAGTATGCAGCCGGGAAGTAAGTCTAGCATACACACCAAATGAAGCCNGGCACCTAACCCACACTGTGCTGTTCAAACATTCATTGGTATTCTGCGTCCCATCATGCTTTATTCTGACTGAAAGGTTCTCCTCATTCATGCGTTTGAAAACCGGCATCATCTGCTCTGCAACTTTGGGTGCAATGTATGTATGAGACCTTCGATGACTTTCACCATCGCTGCCTGGTAGAAGCACCAGCTCTCTTCACCTGGAAGACAATAATCATGCTGGGAGTTATTGTGAGTGCTCATGGAGTGATAGAGAATGCCCCATATCGCTCTCCTGACATCATCTGTGCTTGTCAGGTTACTCAAGATGGCATCTTTGTAAAAATTTTGAAGGAATCCGCCTTGTTTGCGGTGAGCCGTCCGACACCTCTCCCACCAAACCGCTTCTCTCGGCTGAATTTGCGAAGGGCCATGTCCATACGCTTGTGGGCGTGATTTACACATTCAAGTTTATCGATGTTGTACAATTTGAGGTCACAAACGGCTTGATAAGCTGTTGAATCGCCATCTGACAACATCCTTGTATACCAGAAGTTATGCTTCTGTATGGACCTAATCCAGATGGCCACTGCTGCTTCTGTCTCCATTGACTTGCTGGAACCTACATGGTTGACACAGCACTCCTCTTTATGGTCTTCTTTCCACTTCAGCCTCTTTCATCTGTAGTTAGTTTGGGCTCTATCAATTCGCATTTGTTGCAGTATTTGCTCAGAACTTCATAATAACGACAAGTCCTGTCATGATGTCAGTTGCAAACCCCGCTCCATACATGGGCGTGAAACCGCGTTTATGCCATGTACCGTCAAAACTAACCGATATGTCTATGGTAGGCTTCTCATTTTGAAAGTAGAAATCTCGATCTAAACATCGATATGAAATACTTATACTGTAAACAACACACAAGATCAGTTGTTACGACCCAAACAAAGAGGAGGGACACAGAAAAACAAATCATCAGGCTGGAAATGACATAGACATGGGTTACAAGAAAGAGAATTACTAACTAAATATATCAATTAGGGATCTAAAAGTACTCAGGATCGATTTATAAATGGTTGAAATGGAGTATTTACCAATAATCTCAATTTTGTCAACAGCATCAAAATTCGACTATTTTTGTGCCATCTAAAAGCAGGGTCTGGCCTTAAACTGCTCTCAAGTCTCAGATTTAAGCATGTCATCTGCTGGCAGAGCAAGAAGAGAAATTCATCTAGAGCTAGCCCTAAACTTTCCAAACTGGGGCTTTGAAAGCCAGCGATGTCAGGTCTACTAGGTCTAATTAGTACTGTAAAGGGCATTAACCTTGGCCCTGAGACAAACACTATTCTCATCCCAGATGTAGGTCCTCTTATGCCCTGAGAACCTACAATATACACATAATAGGCCAAATGAAATATAGCATACACAGGTAACTGTCTGAGCACTCTGGGCATCAGGTATCAAAGTAAAGCCCCAAACACCACAAGGTTATCTGGAAATGGGTTGAACAATTCGCATAAAGCCTTCTGTGACTGGTAACCATGACTGGTATCTTTGTAAGAGACTGCTGCTAGTTTCAACTAAACTTCTAGTGGATCTAGCAATTCTAGTATGCAGCCGGGAAGTAAGTCTAGCATACACACCAAATGAAGCCAGTGAAATTTGAAAGCAAAACTAAGAAACACACGCCAGCATCGATACTGATGTGTACTCTATAGCATAACCGAATGCCAATGTATACTATTCTGTACCCTACGATTTTCAGTCTTTTGTTGTGAGACTCAATCACTTCTTGTACTCATGACCAAAACAATCCATTTTGATGATTTTCAGTACAAGAAAGCTCAAAAAGTGCCTGACTTCATTGCGGAATGCATTCAGGGTATTCTTTTTCATACTGACAATTGATTTTCGTATTTTGAAGAATACAATTCGTTTCATACCGAGGTCATATTTTCCTATGAAATACGTAAATTTCGTACTGGTTGACAGATCTGGAAAATTAACAGGACACTTGGGAGTCATGACCCAAGTGTGGCCCAGCCCCTTTAGAGGATCAGGAAGTTAAATGGCCAAAACACTTGTTAGAGGGGGATCTTCCGCTGAAGATCTGTTGCCTCCCTCTCCAAGTAAGTTAAGAGAGTTTCTATCTTCTTTATGATGGACGTTGTATGTGCAGTTGTCTATGATACTCTATGGCTTGCATACTGGAAAAACAACAAAATAACTAAAAATCAGGAATTGTGCCATTGCTCGATCCAAAGTCGTTGGATGAGAAATTATGAGAAGAAAGACTGAAATATTATTATGCACTGACACTGCCGGAGTCCAATCATCAAAACATCCTATGTTCAAAACTTTAGTTTTGTCTACTTCTAAAGGTACTATTACTAGGCCTATACTGTTCCAACAAACACATGCATAAACATATTATAGAGCTAGAGAGGAAGACAAACCTGCTACAATCATAAAAACAAATTTAAAAATGTTCAGCTCATGAACAACACATTATAATGCACTGTAGTACTAGTAGTGTATGGCACATTCTGTCTCTTCTCCCTCCCCCTTCCTGACTCTCCAAAAAATTTTCTTGATCATGCTTTCAGCAGTAGGGAGTCACAGACACACTGTAGTGTATGGTTTATATTTAATGCGCTTATTACGCTTAATTTTTATTCCTGGCAAACAATTTCTCCAGCCTTGTAATTGTTGAGGCAAGTTGTGGTAGAAAAAACAGTAACACTTTCCTGGTTACTTTTTTTCCTGGATTCCACTACTACCCTATCTTACTCCTAACCTTAAAAAACCAAGTACTAGTCTAGGTGGGAGAGTTCTGGGATACTCAACTGCCTTCAGGCAGTCATGCTAAATTCTCCGGCTATGAGTAAGACTTGGAGTAAGACCTTAAGTCTATCACTAGACCAGTATCATATCACTTAATATCAGACTGCCACACATTCACTGATTCAGTCTGGAACCTTGGTGGGTTGGAATATTCCGAATAAGAATAAGAACAAGAAGTCTTCAAAATCAAATAGGCAAATTCAGGGCAGGATTTCCGCAGGCAACAACCCATTAGGGTTAGGGGTAGGGGTAAGGGTACGGTTAGGGTTAAGGGTAAATAATCCAAATGAAATCCATCCTGTCCTATCAAAATAATCCCTCTTTAGTATTAATAGACCTATTTTGAGGGGTTGTTGCCTGCGGACATCTTTCCAAATTCAATGCCTTCAATCAAGAAGTCATCCCCGCTATTCTATCCTGACATCCTCCACAATGATAAATCTGATGCCAATATTCTAGACTAGACAGTAGACTGGATCGGTAAAAATTAAAGTTCCTCAAAACTTTCTTCATTTACCACATATTATTTCGCGAAGGATTCGACGCGTCTGGGGGATGCAACTAGCGGCAACATGAACAACCTCTAGTTTCCCGACTCAGGCATTTTGATGCCTTTGTTCACCCAGTAGACCCCAATTTACAGATATCAGACGATGTTAGATATCAAGTTCCATACATTGGCTTACCCAAACTAGCCTTGTTGCATAGCTGTGAATGCAGATTTATAAGGAAAACTCGTTCATAAAACTATTAGAACACATCTCCCATTTCCTCATTTTTGCTGGGAAAGATCGCTTGGATGGTATCGATTCCATTTTCTGTATTGCGAATATTGAACTCATACTGTACTAATTATGCGCCCTACGAACCAAAATTATACACACAGAGGCGTCAGAGGAACAGATGCCGAAATTACTGTGTTTGCAGATTGCAGATTTCCGTATGGGGCGGAAGAAACATACCGATCCAAATGTCAGACAAATTTTCAATTTCACTGTCCCTTGCAGAGTAGTCGAGTAGAATAGAACATTCGTCGCAATTAGCCCACGCCTAGCTCAACAAAGAGGACCCATCTTGAGCAATCCCAGCATGCAGTGCTTTATGCCAGAATCTTTGATAAGGCAGGCCTACATTCATATTTATTTTATAAATCAAACCAGAATTTCTGAAGACCAATGATTACTATAAAATAAAGGCACACGGAGGATCTGTGCGAATACTCATGTTCTTGAAATATTTACCTTTAATTTTTCATTAAATCAGTCCGGCACGTAGAGGAATGCCGGTCCTGCCACGGCATGAGAATTAATTCCATGCCCTGTTTGAATGTCAAGCATTAAAACTAATAGAAGAAAGTACATTATATCGCATTATTTCTTTAAAAAAAACCAACAACTCTTTAGAATAGTATCAAATATTACATTTGAGAGAATATATAGATTTATTATGATTATTACAATGAACTATAATTAAAAATATTAGTTACACACAAGATGGACGCGTGCGAGCTTTCACTTCTGCATTTCTTGCAACTTCAAGTACATGATGAATAGATATTTTTATTATTTTAATTGTTATGAAGATGTATTATCTAATCTGTCATCTCTGTCCCGTCATTTGTTACTTGTAATGTTGACCTCCTTCATACCGTCACGCACTGTCTGGGCATGCATTATAAAACCTATTAAAATGTGTTGAATAATAAGTGTGAAGCGAAAAACTTTATTTGGAAATCTAAATGGTTTCACCCTACAATCAGACGATAGAGAGGGCATATATGCAAGCATTTAATAGCATCGTCATGCAAAATCACGAAACACAGAGACCCCCCCCCCCCCNAAAAAAAAAAAAAATTATCACATATTTGCATTAGTTTGTTGCAATCTGGCATATGAACCGAGCACATGGCTGCACACGAGAAAGGGGCGGGGCACTGATAAAGTTTATGGGGCGGGTAAAGTAACGGTATGAAGATGCCTGGCATTTGGTCTGCGATTTTAAATAGTCCATACATAAAATTAGAAAACTGGCCATGGAGAGGGGGGAAATGGTTTGGATTTTAATTTCAAAGGCTTAGAGACAGGTGCAAATACATGTCTAGACTCAGAATAGGTGAGGTTTAGCCACTCAAGTATCAAATTTGTGGTTGTTGCTAGATGGTTAAGGTTACCCTGTTTACTGAGTGAAATGGCCTAAAAAGTAAAATATTAGATAGCCTGCTTCGTTGCCTAAGTTCTCACAAGCTAACTGGTTTTGGGGCATTTTTCTTTGTGTCAAAATTTGTAGGAGAAGCTAAACAACACGTTAGAAAAGTATTTTGGCCTGAGACCCCTGGGTAAGTTAATGAGAGGTGTAAAAATTAATATAGCCAACAGTGAAAAAAAAAACACACAACACAAAAACACTGGCATCTTCATACCTAAAAGGATCAGCGTTTTGCACTACTGCTGTAATTTAGTCTCGTCAGTGGAACAAAACAAAAATTTAAGATTGAATTGTCTTGGTTGGATGGGCTGCGTTTAATAGTATTCCCCGAAATTGATATTCTGTTTAGAGACTTCCATAAACCCAAAAATAAGTCCCCTGTGTGAAGAACATCTTCATGAGATTAGTAACTATGATAATAATAATGCAAATTTGTATCGCCGGCGAACTCTTGAAAATTGCATCGAAATTAAACTGTTTAATGAAGTACAATTCTAGATTTACAGGCTATAGGTCTAGTATAGATATTTAATGAATCTTTGGTTGGAAACTGGTAAAAAATCAAAAGAAAAGAGGAGCTGTTTATAAAAAAAAAATATAAGCTTCATTCAGAGCAGGACTCTCAGTAGAGTGCAAACTTCCACCATACGATATAATAATGGCTACAGGCCTGTAATTCTACTTTCATTATTGGGTCCTGCTACCTAGGGGTTATATTTGACCTCCCTCTTTCCTTCTTTTGGCATGCCCTTCTTCCAGTAATAAGGGCTCCATGGGGGAAAATTTGATTTAATGGTAAACTGTCCATTTTAGTTTATATTGCCAGGCACTATTTAGCCCTGGGCTGGGACTGTCAGGTCAAGGGTGTGCTCAGGCGGAAGGGGNGGGGGGGGGGGTTCGGCCTTGACTAATGAAAAAGGTAGAGTGTGTTTACAAATAGCAACCAATTTCAATGGGCTTGCTGGGGTTAGGTCAGTCTTAAAAGTTGGGCCACACAATGAGCTTCAATCTGATATATAATGTCTGTGTGAAAGCTAAATCTTTGGGTTCAGAGGGTAGCTCCAGAGGCTAATATAGCCCAAATAGTAAAAAAAAGGACCCAACTGCATTACAGGTTCGTAACCGAAAGAAAAGTTACCCTCAGTTAATACTTTATGCGATTACTTCCCTTCTAGCTTGGGTGAGCACCCAAGTGAGCAGTGAAAAGAATTCTTTTTCTATAAAACTTCTGGATATACCCTCTTTATGCTGATGTCACCAAAGTGTAAACCTGTGGTTTCCATTCTTAACCCTGTCCAACCTCGCCATATTTTTCTTAACCAGCCAGTAAGCAGCAAATAAAGAAATTCAGTTTGTCATGTTACCTCCTTTGCAGACGTAAAGTAGGACACGCACATCAAAAAATAATTTTCCGTTTTTTAATACTTTTTCTCTCTAAAAATTATCTATGGTGCCCACCGAGGCAATTTTGCGAAGAAAGAGCATCGTTCTGTTACCGTGCGCGTATGTAATATAACGCAATAAGAAGAGCTAGAGTTCTGGGTTTGGCTCTCGCGTCCAGAATTATTCCCCTTCTCCGATTAGCAGAAGCCTGTGGCAAAAATGCTGACGTCACTTACGTTCCAGCAGCTACAGACACCTCTACCTAACAATGTATTATTCAGCTTGTAAACAAGATTCTTGTATTCCAAATTCAAACGTAAAATTTGATAGTGTAAGCCAGAAAAAGTATTCTGCATTTTTATTGCCTCAGTATGATTTTGTTTAGCATATCTTCTGTTCACAGAGGAATTAAAACATTCATACCAACATGCTATCACCCGTCCGCAGAGCACTGGCTAGACAGCTTGGCCATGTGGCTAGAACGCATTTGACGTAGGTTTATGGCCGCTACGCGCGCAGTGGTTGTAACATTTCGGACTTTGGATAATATAATGTAACCCTGTGGATTGTCTGGGGCCAGCAGAGGCGTTATGTCATTATGACAGACACTTGAAATATTCACAGGGTATCTTATGATTAATATGGTTTGTATGACGGTGCAGTCTTCCTTTAAAGATTATGTGCGGAGGCTGAATCTAATAGCGATGGGAACTGTCTTCCTTGAGGAAGAACATTACTGTTCCGTACTTTGCATTCCCTGAGCTACCCCTCTCTTCTCTATCCCAGAAAGGCAAGTGAGTATCAAAAATAGGCCGCTATCGCTGATGGAGCTGGTCTGGGACACCAACAGGTATCCCCCAGAAGGATCTTTTGGGGACTGATGGGCCTAAGACAGAACAGATGGATGGGTGGGTGGATGGATGGATGGATGGATGGATGGATGGATGGATGGATCTTTTCCTGCTTGACACTCCCAATCAGTAACGAAATGTGTCACTGTTATCGATATCGAGCACAGGCGTTTAAAACATCAGACTTTGGTTATACCTAAGCATGTACGAATATCAGTATAAATATTGATAAGAATGCACTCTCTTCTCTTTTCGTTGATATGAGCTTATAGCTAAGGATTTTTGTAATCAACAATTTAAGTGTTATTATCTGTACTTTAGCACGGTCTTATTTATTGAGGCTGGCGAAACAACACGATAGGCACAAAGCACAAACGTTTAAGGCAGGCTATTCGGCAGGCTGTTCTTGATTTTCTCGTTTTGATATCGTTCCTGTTGACAGATAAGCGTAGGGTCGTATTCAAATGCAAATTCAACGTTTAGTACAGTAGATCTTTAATAACTTTCTGCTAAAACAGACCTTTTTTTGATGGCAGGTAACAAAACTAATCTCAGAACTCATATACCATCTATGGGTGAAAAAGTTGCCTGCGAAACATGTCGTTTCTTGCCAATAAAGGTACTGCAGGCGATCCTGTGGTTACCCAAGCCTCATTTGTATGGAATACGAGGCTAAACTTTAATTACGGACGATTATAGTTTTTAACCTTTGCAGGACATATTGTACTATCAGTATGGAGTCGACTGCGCAAGGCTCCTTCCCGGGGCACAAATTATTCACATTTATGCACTACGGCCTGTATCTTTTTTCGCAGTGCTTTGCACGCTACGTTTCTGACCTTCGTATCACGTGTATCGGCCAGTGTTGGGAACTGTCTGATGTGACACCTGCGCAATCGGAAACAGGGAAAGTAGTGCGGCTAGCAATATTAATTTCGACAACAATCAGTTTTTGTCCTTGTGTGTTGCATCGAGTGTCAGGGTCACGGATGAACACTAGGTGTGCACGTGGGGGGTTAAGCAAAGAGTTCAGCACGTACAGTTAATAATAAGAATATATTATACTGTAGATTTTTAAGAATTAAATTGGTGTGAAGTTAGCTTCCCTGTAGTATAGTGGTAACACGTTCAGACTTGCAAGCTGAGAGACCCTGGGTTCGATTCCCGGTAGGGGCAGGAAATTTTTTAGTGTAGTCTTTTTCGGCATTTTCTCTCAAATTTGATCCTCCACAGTAATTTGGTAAAATCCCAGGTGTCACACTTCCCTAAAATAATAATGTAACATCTGAAAAATAAAATGATCAGACTGAGCTCACATTCCTCCCCCTTAATAATAAAGAATGAGTATATGCTTTGCCACCCGGTTACAGTAGCCAACGGATAGATGTTGAATTTAGATGTCACCTGTATGTTACTTTTAACTGTACTTGACATTTGCAGTGTCTTTGATATGGGTCGCGGTAATTTGTACGAGCCGTCATTGTGTGTATGAGAGATTTTCTATACAAATATTGACTGAGAATTGTTGTCGTTAATTTGTTTCAGATGTGAACAGGCTGACTCAGTGAACAGTTGCTGGGAATTTCTGGAGTGGCGTTCCTTGCTTGGCCGAGTGTGGGACCAAAGAAAGAACTAGCGCACAGGCAAACTTCAAAAACTGATAGCTCCAGTGAGGGCGATATCCTGTTTGGGAATATCTGGTGAAAATATTAACAAACTGAAGAAAGCCAGCTCTTGTTTTTTGTTCGCCTCACCAAGAACTGCACTCATGGACACACCGACCGGAGAAGGAGGAGTCATGGAAATGTCATTCCATCCCATCTGCACTCTGTTCTCCATACCTTATCACCAAACCGCGCGGAAACTAATAATTTTTCTTCGCAAACAGAGCATGATATGCTTCCATGGCATACATAGTCATTTACATGTATCCACCTGAATGTATGAAACGAAGTAAGTCCACTGTAATAACGTCCATGCCGTTCTGCACATAACGCCATATTCTATGTTGAAACGTAACCTCACTTTTTTAGATACTTTCGTCACACCTTTTGTGTTCTTAACTCTGACCATATCCTAGAACGAGAAGTAATAATCTCAGCTCTCACTAGCTGATAATTCATCCGTAGTTGCCCTGAGCCAAATGCACATAAAGTTGACAGTTTAGTTAAAGATTTTATTTTAACTGTTAGTTAGATGTCAAAGTCAAAATAGAGATGGTGTAGGAGAGCGAATGAGCGATCGAACGTGCGAGCGAGAGAGTGAGTGAGTGAGTGAGAGAAAGAGAGAGAGAGAGAGAGAGAGAGAGAGAGAGGGAGAGAGAGAGAGGTGAAATTAGTTGACTGTTTTACGTACATATTATGTAGAGAGAGAAGAGAGAAGGTTGACTCTTTTAGGTATGTCCAGTAAAGTTGTTGAATACTGTAATTCTCAAATACAACAATGAGGAATATAATGTCATTTTCACAGCACCGGTGTGAATGTTGACCTATCGCGAATTTGCTGGAACATGGCTATTGCATGTATCCTACACTACAAACATCTCCCCCTCTCTCCCCAAAACACACACACACACACACACACACACACAC
>JAWQUT010000155.1:758718-799017 GCA_033807755.1 Ellobium chinense
TGTGTGTGTGTGTGTGTGTGTGTGTGTGTGTTTTTGTATGTATGTATGTGTGTGTGCTTGTATGTGTGCACGTGGTGTGTGTGTGTGTGCACACGTGGTGTGTGTGTGTGTGTGTGTGTGTGTGTGTGAGTGAGTGTGTGTGTATGTGTGTGTGTGAGTGTGTGTGTATGTGTGTGTGTGTTTGTATGTGTGCACGTGGTGTGTGTGTGCGTGCGTGAGTGCGGTTTTGTTTTTTTGTAAGGGGGGGGGGAGGAAGTGACCAAGTGACGAACATAAAAAGGAATAAAAACTATTTATTTTGATTTGTTTTGCAAATGAACCTCACATACCATTTTTTTTTATCCCACTGTCATACAAGTGACTACAAATAAGGCGTAGTGTAGTAGTAGTGGATTAGTGTAGTTGTTTTTTTTTTTGTCCCACTCCTTTCTGATTGGCGCCGGCGGTGGTTAGTTGTTTGTTACTTTCATTCAGGGAGTTTACATTCTGTTCTTATTCTAGGATGTTACATTGTTACTCCCTCCCACCGCCTACACAAGTGGGGGTCACCTATATCCCAAATGAAAATAAATCCCCCATTAGTGTTAGAAAGGTTCCTACATCTATAACCCTAGCCCAGCTGGATCCCAAGGGTGGAGTGTTGACCCCATGCCCTGCTCCCCTATCGGAAGCGACCATATCAAGTTTGTTCTCACTGCCGTCATTTAACCCTAACAAAGAAACCGAAAGACTGTGAGAGGGCCTTTTCTATGGCAATATTGTTAGATGTTAAGGTCCTTATGATGAACAAAAATCCTGCAAATATGTCATAATTTATCAGGTTTGCCGAGTTACTGTACGATTTTAAAAAAAAAACATTATTTATCACCCCAGGGTGGACGCGATTTTCAACATTTTATCGTTATAACCAAACCGCTTTATTTCTGAATTGGGATAAGAAGACATGGAAAATAGTCGGAACTTATTCCATCCATATAGATCAGGTAAATAGTTATCGTTTCGTGCTATTGATGCTACATGCATAGCCGCTAATATAACACGTGATAGCTCCTTAAAACGCGAGTTTTTGATTGCTGTTTATAAGGACAGACACATAGGGCAGATGGGTCCCTGTTCTATCTATCCAATGAACAGAGGCAAGCGAAGAAACAAACAATCAAACAAACAAACAAACACACGTGGTAGCTCATAGTAAGGAACATTGAAGAACTGTACGAGATGAATTCACCTATACGTCAGATCACTCTATTCATGGAAAATCTGATACAAGGTTGAGGCATTTAAGCTGTAATAGTCGGATTTTTCGCTCTTACAGTCCCGTTATGAAAGGGCTCTTTTGACAATAACAAGGAAGATGGGGGGCACAGATAGTGAGACTATGACCGTTATAAGTGAGTTCCCGNGTAACAAGTGAGTTCCCGTTACAACCGTGTTCGTTTCAAATGGGATATACTGGATAAACAATTAAGATTGAAAATACGCATGTATTCTTTAAAGAAAGTACATTTTCGCTGTAGAAACAATCCGAGTTATTCAGGTGATGCATCCGGGTTGGTTGCCGAATGTTGACTGAGATAATGAGGCAGTGGCGTCGACAATTAGAATCAGTTTCTCCAAACAGGGTGCCCTTGTCCTAGGAGACATTATATATATAAAGCTAAAATCAGAATCAATTTTATACATGCGAAGCATTGCTCTACTCCACCTCTCTCTTTCCTCTCCTCACACCTCCTACCTCACCCCCCCTCCCTTCTATCTATCTCTCGCGCAAGCCCGACACTTTTAAACACATCTTTTCAGTGGAAAGATTGTTGAACATAAAACCGAATGCCCTGTCATTCTTTTGATGGAATCCCACAGCCCCGCCTTCTAATCTCCAAATAAAAATCTTATCCATATATCTGGAAGATCGGCTGGGTGCTGAATATTGCGGATAAATTCGAACTTTGGAAGTGGCATCGAAACCCGTGGCCATGGTCTTGCACTCTTGTCTGGTGGGTATCAGTAATCCAGAGTCCAGAGTAGTCCAATGTAGAATGTAGTAACGATTGTTTTGTTTCGATCACGGGCCAAACTTTTCATGCAGTCGAATTTTCCATGGCCTGTTTCCAGGACAGGTTGAACTTAGTGCACATTTTGTTCCTTAACAATCCAGTAGATCTACTGATATATGGATGAATTGAGTTTTGGTTTGTTTTTGATCTAAGATCTGGTTATAGCCAGTTATGGGTCGTTTGTCTGTTGTTAGGTTGATTTGGTTCGCCCATGCATATCATTTACCTCTGCGCGTATCTTTGATATAAGGTGTCCACATTACATTTCGCCCTAGGATTATCTAGTAGCCCGGTGTGTAACGCCAATCTGATAACCACCTAGATTGTTAGTACTCCATGGTACCAGTGGTTTCCGTAAGTAGGCTAGAGTGCGTTCACACGAGCCATTTATCTCGCGCATTCAATGACCCTCGCCGGGCTTGCGGCGACGACGAACATTTCATATTGTAGCGTATCACGTTATGAACCGAACATACGCTTTTTTTTTGTTTGCCATAGCATTTAATAAGCCGTTTTGTCGTGAGATGTCTCATGCACCCCATCCTCCCTCTTTGCTCCAGTACATTTAGACCAGCGATTAAACAAGACAAATTAACAAAAAATAAAAAAAAAAATCACGCGCATAATCTGTCACTCAAACATGTTATTTTTTTTTTTGGAACGCACTGTCGCAGTTTGCAGTAGTCTGTCAGTTTGACATGGCAGTCTAAAAACACGTAAATAACCGCTAACTTACTGACTTCGAGCAATGTTTACATATTGATTTTATAATGCAAAAAGAAAAAAACATATTATGATGACCCCTAATGGTTCTGTGTTTCGGCATCTGGTCATCTATTCTGTTCTAAAAAACGACCAGTCTTGTACAAATATGCGTATAAAGACTAGGTGACAAATGCATGATGGGGTGGCTGAATGCTTTGTCGGTCGATGGGTCGGTGGGTTAGTTGGTTGGTTGGTTGGTTGGTTGGTTGGTTGGTTGGTTGGTTCGTTGTTTGATTCCTTGGTGGCTTGGTTATGCTGGCTGACAGTTTCATTGGTCAAATGATTGGATAGTTGATTTGTTAAAATAAACATATTTATTATCATCGACTGGTTTGTTGAGTCATTGGTTAGCAGACTGACTGTTTGCTTATTTACCTGGTGCATAAATGATGGTTCATTCAATATGAACTTCATTGATCGGTTTGAATCATTAGATGATTGATTATTGTACTTACTGTCATTCTGCTTACTTTAGGTGATCGCTTGATACGTATTGATCGTGTTGTTTATATTACATAACTTGCTTAATGAAAGAAAAGTATGTTTAGATTTCAGGGTGGATGGAATGGGTGGATGGATGGATGGATGGATGGATGGATGGATGGATGGATGATGTTTGTAACAATACTTAAGGTCACAGAAGTCTGGGGAGGAAGAAACAAAAAAAAAAAAAGAAGGAAACGAGAGAAGACTCTAAAAAAGAAAGGGGAATTAGGACATTTCGTAAGTGGTTTGTCGGCGGCTGGCACATACTCTGTGTGTGTGTGTGTGTGTGTGCGTGCGTGCGTGCGTGCGTGCGATGTGCGTGTGTGCGTAAGTGCGCTCGCGCGTGTGTATATGTGTGTGTGTGTGTGTGTGTGTGTGTGTGTGTGTGTGTGTGTGTGTGTGTGTGTNGTGTGTGTGTGTGTGTGTGTGTGTGTGTGTGTGTGTGTTTGTTTGTCTGTTTAGGGGGCGGATGGAAAAGTGGGGGATCCGCTTTTTTCCAATGGTTATAAAAATATGATGGGTGTGATGAGAATGATAAAACTTGTTGATGATAATCATAATGGTCATCATTATTGTTGTCGTCGTTTTCTTTATAAGTATCATCTATATCATCATTAAGTGAATATCATCATCATTATCAGCATCACTGCTTTTATCATTGCCGTTATCAATGTTTTCGTCGCTGTCGCTAGCCTTACTCTGTTCCTTTTAAATGTAGTTTATGTTACAACGAAGAAGCTTGCTTCAGTCGCTCTTTTAAGTGAAACACTTTAAGTGTAGCATACAGGTATGAAGATGCCAATAGCACCTGGCATTTTAATATGCAATTTTAAATAGTTCCTATAAAATCAGAATATTGGCCATGGGCAGGGGGAGAAGGGGTTGGATTTTAATTTCAAAGGCTTAGATAGGTGCAAATATACAGTCATTTGCAAAAGTATGGGACCACCCTTGCAAATTAACGAAAATAGTAACTATTTCCTAGTAATGTACCATGCGCTAGGGTATGGTGCATCATCTGCCTAAAATACATATAGTATCTCATTTCTGTAATTTCAACACCCTTTGCTTTTTGTTATTGTGATTTGTGGGCACAATTTTGCCGTTCTTTTGTGATGTTAAATACATAGAAAAATGAGCAAAAAACCATCACAAACAGGAGTTCAACGAGCACAAATAGTGGCATTGAATATGGAAGGCCTTTCAGGGTGTCAAATAGCAGAAAGACTAAGAGTTAGCAAAAATGCTGTTCGTCGTGCAGACGAGAAATTCAGAGTTTATGGAATTTATGGTGACGTGAAAAAAACTGGAAGACCTCGTAAAACTTCATGAAGAGATGACAATGCTATGAAACTGACAGTGGCGCGATCCCTGACTAGTTCATGTCGCAAAATATGGGCTTATCTGCAGAAAAATGCATTAGCATTAGCATAAACACCGTTTTATGGCGTCTAGGCAAAGAAGTTGGTCTTAAATCGTATAAACCAACCGCAAAACCTCGTTCAGCATCAGCTACGAAGAGGAAGAGATTAGCATTTGCTATGAAACATCTTGATTGGACTGTGGAAAAATGGGAAAGAGTGCTATTTTCAGATGAATTAACTTTACAGCAGTTTGTAGTACAGAAGAGACATGTTCAAAGACCCAAAAGGTCACAGATATGGCAAAAAGTACACAATCTCTATAATGAAGCACCTGCCAAGTCAAATGATTTTGGGAGCTATGAGCAAGAATGGGGCTGCTGGACTGTATTTTCCTCCCCCAGGCTCCACTAGAATGGTCAAAAGTATGTTAAATAGCCTCAGAAAAAGCTGACATTGCGTATGGGAGTTCACGACAGATCTATTTTCATGCAAGATGGAGCACCATGTTATAAGTCAAAGATTGTGACAGAGTATCTCAAGAAAAACAAGGTAGAGGTTCTTGACTGGCCTGGGAACAGCCCTGACCTGAATCCAACCGAGAATTTATGGAACTATATGGAGGATAAAGTGGCAGAGAAGCAATCTTCTGGTGCTACAGCATTTGTCACTTCCATAAAAGAAGTATGGTTGAAGCAAATAACTGCTGAGTATTGTGAATGTCTTGTGAACAGTAGACTATGCCTTGTCGCCTCAGTGCAATGGGTCAGAGCAAAGGAGGACATACAAAATACTAAAGAAAGTTATAGTTTTTGCCAATTAGCAATTTTCTCCCCTCACATCACCTATGTCATACATTTTCATAATGTTTCATGTTTAATAGATCTCATTTATCAGAACTTTTAGTGAGTTACATTAGCTTTGTTACCAAAACATCAAAATTTGCAAGGTGGTCTCATACTTTTGCAAATGACTGTATGTGTAGACTCAGAATAGGTGAGGTTTAGTCACTCAATTATAAAATTTGTGATTGTTGCTAGGTGGGTAAGGATACCCTGTTTACTGNCTCCGATAACAATCACAACTTTGCCGTCTGATAGCCTTTGACTGATTTGAACAATTATTGGAGTGGGACTTTTCTTCCATGAGTGACGGTGGGTTCATCTCAGGACACCAGTATCACACGTCATGGCATACGTGGTGTAAGTCTGATGCTTGTGAAGGATGAAATTAAGGAGTCTTATTTTTGTCCAGAATTTCGTCATAGATTAGTGCCAAACGCAACAGCGGCTCGTGTTGAAAACTTGGTCTGTGCAGCGTGACTTGCAAAAAAAAAAATTTTCTTAGCTCAAACTGAACATAACCACCACCACCACCACCACCACCACCACCACCAAAACAACAACAACAACAGCAGCAGCAACAACAGCCACAACAACAGCAGCAGCAGCAGCAGCAGCAAAACAACGGCAAATGGATGAGATGGGTGTTGGAAAATGGATTGGTAATCGAAAGAGGAAGTAATGATTGTTGGAGTTGTGAGAGTGGTTCATAAAAGTAAGCATGAGCATGTGTTGTGCCAGAACCTGAGATGATATAAGACTACAACAGTAATAAAATTGCACAAAGTGTCACTTAGTCACTTATGCCGCGTCGCCGAGGCAGGGCCGGTCAGGGGTGGAAATGCATAGCCTAAACCACACAGTTTTCAAGCCCTACAGTTTCAACAACAACAACAACAACAACAACAACAACAACAACAACAACAACAACAACAGCAGCAGCAGCAGCAACAGCAGCAGCAGCAACAACAGCAGCAGCAGCAGCAGCAGCAACAACAACAACAACAACAACAACAGTAACAATAGCAGCAGCAACAACAACGATAATAGGCCTAAGAGGTTTTGGCTTTTTAATAATTACAGTCAACTCCGCAAGTTGGATAATCGCAACTCCTTTTAATAACAACTTTTTCTGTGCTTACGAGAAGCTGTGGTTAAGGGGAATTGACTGTATTATGACATTTATTGAGTTAATAAGTATAATAAGTCTTTAATTTTGAAACTGTTAATTTATTTACGTTTGCTCCTTTTACAACATAGGGACACAAGTGATCTTCACAATATGAGTGCTCATCAGTTTGTCAGTGGCTCAGTTTGGATGAACATAAATAGTTGACGTCGCACCTTTGCCATTCGTGAGAGGAGTGGTCAGTCTGATGTGGTCTCTTTATGGCGACCATTTGAACAAACGACACCATAATAATAGATATCTGGATTAACGATGGGATCTCTTACCGATTAGTGCATCGCTGCTGAGTGCACACTTAATAGCGTTCAACAGGCAGAGTTAACTAAGAGCTCGCGCAATAACGAATCTTACCATCGCAAGAGTTACAGGCTTTGCATGTTGAACGGCACTAAGGGTGCATTCAGTGCCGATGTACTAATTCAATTCTTCCGATGGTAAGAGTAGGGGGGAATGAGCGGACACAAACAGATGCTCGCACAAAGTAGGATAAAGGGGAAAGTGCTCAGGAAGACAAATGCAGAGAGAAAATGGGAGAAGGAAAAAAAATGATGCAGCAAGAATCGAACCCGCGACCTCTGTGTCCGCACCTATCGCCTCGCCGTCACTTTGGAATCAAGTAGACGTCTATATACAACCACGCCACTACTCCAAAAAAGTATTTAAGTGGCCGGAGTCATTCCCAAAGCTGAACAGAAAACTAGCAGTAATAGCGCTAGGCACGAAACTCACATTCCAATAGTAAGAGATTCCATCGTTAATGCGCAAGTTCTCAATAGATCCACATCGGCTTCGTTAATGAAGGTGCAAAATTTCATAACCGGTCGTGTGTGTGTTCAGACAATTTCTATCCAAATTTTCCAACTGTTACAGGATGATGCCATTTGAAAGACCTGGCCCGCGACGTTTTAAAGTCACGTATTTTACGGCACAATACAGAGCCGTCACTACCTGGTTACCCCCTTCCTCATCCCCATCAAATTCAAAACCATCGCTTGGGGGCAACGCCGACCGCACCCCCTCCCTCTCCCCCCCAAACTTCATGTATCAACCCTGAATAATGGCTCTGAATAATTTATGTTTAATATCAACAAGTTATCAAGCATGTATTTGAATCATACCCAAAGGCAGATTCAGGAATATTGTCAGGGAACAGGCTCTAAATGCGCGGCAGGGGCGTGATCGCAAAGGCGGGTGCATAATCTTGAGGAGGCTCGGTACATGCTCCTCATAAAAAAAACAAACAACTATTTTGAAGGTGGGTTTTCGGGAGAAAAAAACATAAAACCGTTCCGTGGCCCCCATAATTAGTCCAGGGGAATCCGGGGGCATGTTCCATCGGAAAATTGTCGAAACACAAGTAAGCAAAAGTTGCAATTCAGGATCACTTTTGGCTGAAATTAAAGGGATTTCTACGAAAAGCACACACAAAATCGGTTAAATTCCTGAACATTTAAAGTGAATATAGTACCAACCTCTACTACAGTCAGTCGAAGAGGTCAACAAGAATATAGTCACATGCAATGCATTCATATATCTAGCTTTCTTAGCAACCACCACCACCACAACAAAAACAACATGATGACAACAACAACAGTGACGGAATCTCTGGTTCAGTAGGGTCATTTTTTAATTGAAGTAAAGGTGCGTTTTATGTACGAAAGGCAAACACAAAAGATGTTCTAGGACCTTTAAGGGAACATGGCACAATACTCTGCTAAAGTCAGACTAAAGAGAAAATTTGAACCACAAAACACTCACTTGTTTTTCTTTAATCGTCTTGTCAACACTATAAACTCTTCAAATTTAAAAACAAACAAACAAAAAAAAAAAGGTTGTCATGCAACCGATCTTATAGCATGTCAAAATTCATGACCATTTTTTTCCATCACCATCACTATCACCATCATAACCAACAACAACAATTACAGCACCATTCACGATGTACAACAACAATAGCCAGTATCTGCGTCATTTTGTCCTCCATTTTGTCCCTGCTTATTATGAAAGACAACCGTATTTCCTCGTATCAAACCTCTTGTTACATAGGCCCACTGTTCAGCTGTGACATTGTGACACTCTTCAAAAGAAAAGATGCTAATGCAGGGTTGCCACTCTGGATTTGCTCTTCTCTAGATTACGTGAAAAAATTTCTCCAGGTGTCTAAAATCAAATGCGAAAAAAAAATCATAACGAAAATAAGTCACACAGGCAAGGGGNGGGGGGAGGAGAACAAAGCCATTATACCTTAATTTATCATCAAAGTCACAATCTAAAGAAGGATTAATCTGTTTAATGTTCAGTTTATCATCATTATTATTATTGATATTATTATTATAAATGTAAATAATCCTGAGATAGCGTTTGTGCAGTACCTTATGCGACTTTTTCTCATGTGATTTTTTTTTCTATGTATTTTTCTCTCTCATTATCATCTATCCTCCGAGATTCTAAAAATAGGCTTATTTTCTGGTGCCCCAGAAAATCTCTCTCTCTGTGTTGGCGGGAGGGAGAAAGGGGAGGGAGGTGTGAGGTATTTTGTAGAATTACGCTTTTATTTTGATTTTGGCAATGTCTAATGACAGACTGGATAGATATTTTTTTCCCGATCTCCCCACCCCCCCCCCGTCTTAANCCCCCCCGTCTTAACCACTCCTTTTTTTTTCTTCACTAGATTTTCGTAATTTTTTCCCCCCATTTCCTTTAGCAAATCACCAGACTCAGATCGATTTCACCCGATATGCTGAAAAATCACCAGAAGTGGCAACCATTTGTTAATGATCAATTGTATTGGATTGTCGGCATTTACAATATCCGTTGCACTTGACCACCTACACAATGATCGTTATTATCTCTCGATACAAGTACAGGCTCATGTAGAGTATCTCCTTCTGTTCGAGATTACTAGAGTATAATCATTCCAATACCCACTGACAACGAACACCTAGACTAATCGCTTAGATAACGAATGGCGGCGCAGTCGAAAAGTCAGGGTTCATTTAGATGAGATGCTGTAAATCATTGGAAAGTGGTATTTCAATAAAGGACCAACTCGCCTGTATGGCTTATTACTTCGTTTCTATCTGTATATATCTATTTACATCTCCATCACTCATCCCCTCCCCAAAACACCACCACCAACAACAACAAAAGAACACCAACATTCTGGACAGCCAGAAAACCGCTTGGAAAGTATTTTGTCTGTACAGATATTTTTTTCCTCTTCTGTGACACAATATATTTCTATTTTATCTGTTTATATCTTCATCACTCACCCCTTCCCCTTTCCACTCCATCCCAGCCATATGATAGTACACTGACCGCTTGGCAATAAATTAATAAACGGTTTGCAGTACTAAACCGAAATTTAAGAACTGTGCCTACAACATTGTAAAATTGCTTCAATTTGGGGAACATACTGTATCCAGCAAACTAGCTATGCCAGACTCATCTCTAAGCTCGGCAACAGGACCAAGAGATACAGCTAGTCAAATTTTTAAAGTAATTACAGTATCTGATATCTTTTGCTAATTGCGCTAAAAGAAATTGTTTCACCTGAGTGATACTTTGGGCCAGCTTGCGGAGTTAAATCTGAATTAGGTTTGACTAGCAAGCCCAGACCAATACCACCACTCATCGGAGAAGAAGGTGTGACACAGTTCTTCTTCGATGATATACAACATGGCGTGTGCTCATAAACATCAGATCTGGTTACTGTTTTCTGTGTTTGCTATCACCTTACAGTGTGCACGTGAGTAACCTTCACTATTCAATAATTTGATTGTGTATGTGATTGTTTGAAGGCGTATGAATGTTTCCTTGCTTTGATTGCGTTTTTATACCGGGAGCATATTTTTGTCCATCCCATAGATGTAATGATATTCTCAAATAATTATAATATAGTTAACATATTTAAAAAATGAAACCTAGATAGAAAACAACAACAACAAAAAAAAAAACGAACAAAAAATTGGCAAAAATCAGTCAAGAAATTGAGAGGCGGCAAATTATCTATTTTTAGGGAGGCAAAATTATTCTTAAATATTCCTATATTGGAGTGACAGGAACATCAGACTTGAGGGGAGGTAATTTTGTGCATGAAAAACAGCAACACTTCTTAACCTCCTTTGAGGCATTCGTGCGTACCTAACTTAGGTATTTTCAGCTCCATCAAGTGACCTAGGAAATCTTGCTCACACGCTGGTTTGTTTACATGCTCTGCTCATGTATGATTACTCGTCACTTATCAAAATATCCTAGCAATCCCTAGATCACGTGGTGTAACTGACTCGTCTGAAAATACCTCATTATCCATACGCTTCGTTGTGAAGATAGGTGGGCGGCAAACTTTGGATAAATCAATCCCAAATATCAAAATTTAAACAGTAGAAAGATGCTTAACGGATCAGTGTATTCCGAAATGCAAAGCATACTGCAGCAATAGCAATAAAAGTCGACATTATTGCACAGTCCAACCGAAAAATGGATTATGGAACCTTGCATTTGTCAGTCAGAACCACATGAAATGTATATATTATATACCCTTTCTAAATTTATAATTAGTAACCACGTATTTCCTCTAGATATAATCAAACGCAACGACATAATATGTAAAGACAGAATTTATGTGTTATGTAAGACAGACAGAGGCAAAGAATACCAGGATTAAAAGGACTAGGTACAAACGTTTACTGCGCAGTAGATCAAAATTTCCCACGTACAGTAATATTTCGTTATCTCATATATATAATATTGAAAACATTAGGAATATAGCAAGTTCGTGAAAATGTTGTTGAATAAGAAATAAATAGACTATGTAGTGAGATTAACGACATTAAGTGAAATAATTCCGCCATAATCACAGACTTACAAAACATATATTGTCATTAATTTGTATTTCATCGAATACATTACTTTCGAGACGTGTGTCCCCTGACTCCTTGCCTTTTCCCACTCTCTTCACTAACATGTTTGCATGCATTACTCTGATGTAGTTATCTACTAGAGCTGAACTCTTTTGATTGTTATTGGAAATGCCATTTTGGGGAAATATTGTCACTTGACACAAGGCCTGATTCGACAAAAGCAGAAGACAAAACAGCATGAGCATCTTTACAAACTCAAAAAAAAACCCAAACAACAGAAGTCGATAGAAACATCGCCAGGCAGCCAACACGTCCATGACCCTACACGTCCATGACCCTACACGTTCATGACCCTACACGTCCATGATCCTACACGTCCATGGTCCTACACGTCCATGGTCCTACACGTCCATGACCCTAAACGCCCGTGGTCCTACACGTCCATGATCCTACACGTCCATGGTCCTACACGTCCATGGTCCTACACGTCCATGGTCCTACACGTCCACGATCCTACACGTCCATGATCCTACACGTCCATGATCCTACCATGATCCTACACGTCCATGGTAGGACCATGATCCTACGGTCCTACGGTCCTACAGTCCTACGTTCCTACAAGTCCCAGACTGTGGAAAACTTTTAGCAATGGATTAAGTCCCAGACTGTGGAAAGCTTTTAGCAATGGATTGTGGATAGGGACTGTGTTCCAGCAAATAAGTACGCGATGCCCGTATACTATAGAACCAGCATTCAAAACTTGTAAGACCGTGTAGGCCTACTTTCCACATGTCACCCATGCTCTATAACATGATACATTGAGCCTGGAGGTAAATGCAGTAGGGACCTCCTTCTTGTAGCCTGTCTGGGGTCAGTATGTACGAGTAGACCCTAACTTCTCTGGAGGACAGGAAGAATGCAACGTAGGCAATATAGACCAAACAAAAATATTTCGCTTTCATGTCAAGATATCGGCAGGCTCTGGTAATAACCACAGAATAAATAAATGAATGACATAATGATACAATTGGTCCCTGATTCTTGGTCACCTTCTTTAGATGGTCAGAATATCCAGATATCCATTACGGTACCACATTCCATATGTGAGCAGTCAGGAAGTGTGTCAGGGTCATGGGTGAAAATTAGACTCAAGCGTGAAAGTTAGAGACCGATTTAGGCAGTAGGTTTTTAAGAATTAAATTGCTGTGAAGTTAGCGTCCCTGTAGTGTAGTAGTAACACGTTCAGACTTGCAAGCTGAGAGACCCTGGTTCGAACCCCGGCAGGGACAGAAATTTTCTAGTGTAGGTTTTTTTTCGACCTTTCTTCTCAAAATTGATCATTCACAGTGATTAAAATTTGGTAAAATCCCTGGAGACACACTTCCTTAAAAATAATATGTAACATCTGAAAAATGATCAGACTTAGCTCACCTTCCTCCCCGCTTAATACTAAAGAATTAATACTGTGCTATATATACCTTGCCACCCGGTTACATATGCCATCGTCGTATCTGTATTCGTCTTCTTTTCGATCTGTGGACATAATATGCTCTTTTGTATTCTTTTCCAGTGTCCGCATGCCCTTCAGGCTGGGTAACGGTGGGGCCGACCAATGCCCGCACATGTTTCAGGCTCTATTCAGGCCAGAGAAAAGGCTTCGGAGCGGCACACCAGTTCTGCGTGCAGCAAGGGGGTTACCTAGGCAGAATAACAAGGTATCCAATAAGTAGTAAAATACTGTACATGTATTGTGTATGGTAAGCCTACCGTCTGGTTTTTCCATGCTTCACACTTAATCCTTGAAGTTGACCGGCTGCTGGTTTATAATCATTTTTTTATTTGTCATTGACGAGTTTCACGCTGAGCAGTGTGTGTGTGTGTGCGTGTGTCGCACAAGTTTCCACAGCAGACTATAAGCCTAGTAGGCCTATTCTAGTCTTAGGCTCAGTCGGTTAATTAATGTGACGTAGATCGGTGCCATTGTGGGAGATTGCCATTATGCGAAGAGTGAGTAAACAGACTAAAATAAATGGCACTCTCACAGAAGTGTGGCCCTGACAAATAATTTTTCGCTATTTTCCTTATTTTGCTAAATCTGGAAACTAAAATGAACGAGTCTTCCATGAAACTTTTGAAAAGAGTCAGCCTTAGTCTAGTCTAGTCTAGATAGACTAGGCATACTCCGAAAAGAAATGCCAGAAGTGGAGGTGGGTAGCTTACCTGTATTGTTGTTTTCCTCCTCAGCCAAACTATTCACAATCAAATGAAAGCTCGTATCATCGCTGCCAAAAATTCTAATTCTCACCCAGATTCCTTTTGGATAGGCCTCAATGGTAAGTGGAGTTCTTTTCTTCAGTTACAACGTTGAATATTTGGGCTCTATCAAATGAAGGAAGGGACTTAGCCTAGACTAGACCTAGTCTAGATATTATGTGTAACTTGTGTTAATGCATGTGCCAGCATATGCTATCCCCTCTAGTCTCAGCTGTTGGAGGTGAAATATTTTGATGTGCAGAATAGTAAAGTAGTGAAGGAGTGTGGAAGAGAAGTTTTTAAATTTAATATTAACTGTTAAATTGTCATGAATGGCTGAACATAATACAAGATTTTGTTTAATCATTGAATAGAATATGTTTATCAATTTATTATTGAATACAAGGCCTACATCTAGTCGTGCAGCCAGTCAGAATGAGGCTTATCGCTTGACAAGGAACTGAGATATCAAGCTGAGAAGATGATATGAACTTTCTGATCTGGAATTCTTGTTGGTTGCCAAAGTTGCTATTACAGATATAGACTATATCTGACTATAAAAATATTAATATACCGGTAATGGGTATAAGTATTTGTGGATAAATCTTGAGTTTTTGTTAGGAAAACCATATATGTAAAATTGTTCTTTAATCTCAGTTTTCTCCCAGAATTTTTTTACCACTTCTGAGGGATCACCCCTCCCAATTTCATGGCCAGAAAACATTTCTCCACCTTTAAAAGTCGATGAAACTTAAACTATGCTTTAGGTCCTGCCTATATCTTGAATAGCTGCAAGACATCACTGAATTAATAGGAAAATTCTGTGGTTCATTCAGTAATAATAATAGCTCAGAGATGATATAGTGACTGACACAGCAGAGACTTAAAAGCGAAACAAGCTACACAGCTTAGGGCCTTAGAATCAACAGGAGAGCCTTGCAAAATTTCAGACCTTGTTTTTATGGATTTTAAAACTTTACTTATTTCTGTTATACTGTTATTCATTTTACTTAAAAAAACTTGCTATTAAATAATGTGCAAGCAGTGTGTTTGTTTTAGAGTTTCTTTTTGTGGCGATCCAAGGTTTTGTTTAGTGCACATATTTGTGAGACCTTCCAGTGTAACTTTTATCAAACAAGGGAGATCCAAGCTATGCATTTCTTATAATCAGTCAAAATGAGGTTGAAGTCTGTTTTTGGCTAGATCAAGAATACTGGCATGACATGATAGCTTAAGATTTTAATTAGCTGTAAAACAAATTTGACTCAGCATTTTTCTGGCCTGAGATATAATTGTTTGAAGTGGCAGGGGTCACCCCATGTAGTAGCAAAAAAAAAGAAATGTATGAGAAAACTGCAATTGAAGAACAATTCAATACTACATATGTATATATTTCATCAAATATACCTCACAAAAACTCAGCTTTCTTCACAATTATTGACCATTTGCCAATATCAGTGTGTATTGGTTTAGAAATGATTACACTCAATTTCTGCAGCAAGCAAAACTTTGATACCCGACAGCTAAGCTTACCTTCAGAGTCTGCTGTCTTAGTTCCTATTATAGAGACTTCCTTATTTTGATTGGCTGCACATCCTACTGCTTAGGGCTTCAAGAGGCCTCCAAACTTTACATAGCTTAGGACCTCACTTCTTTTACCGTGAAAGGAACTGTAGCACTGAATTTTTCTACTAGAATACTACTGCTGGCCAACTTTCTTTATGCACATGTTGTGTTTTCAGATCAAAACAGGAATAATGGGCCATGGCAATGGGTTGGAGGGCCTAATCTCGGGTCATGGACAAACTTCCAAGATGCCAATCCTACTAACACTCCAGGCTCTCGAGACTGTTTTTTTGTAAATACCGGTATGTAAAGGCATTGCATATGAAAAAAGTGGATTGTCATATATCTGCTAATCAGGATGTGTTTGGTTCAGACTAGGCTAGTGGAGTAACCATATTTCACATTTAAGCAACTCTACTACACCTCTGTTTACTCACATCATCTTTCATTAGTCCCTCAAGAAGAAGAAGAAAGAGGAAAAGAAGTACTTTATTAATTCATAATAGAAAATTTGGATCTTGGCTGGTTAAAGCACTGCAAATGTCCTGACAGTATTTTGCAGATCCTTAATGAATATTCTCTGCGGCTACCCCTTGGGTGACTGTCAACATCTGAGCTTGTGCGGTCTTTGATGTTACCTTCCTATCGTTTCCTCTGCCAAACCTTCATATCCAAAGTAAATAAGAATGACCCATGATGTGGGACAGAAAAATGAGAATGGATGATTAGTGGAGAGAAGGATAGAGATGGAATAAATGTAAGAATAAGGGATTCAAATGACAGGGAAAAAGTAGTATATTTTACAACTTTAGACATATGAGATAAGATTTTATGTCTTTACACTTGGAGGTGGTTGTAAATGTGGGGAGGAAATAACAGACCACGGAACCACGTGTTTTATTGGTAGGCTTTTGAATATGTGTGCCTAATTCATTTAAAATGAACATTTTGTTTACTTTGTTTTCCTGAACTGGAATGGAAGTAGGAGGGAAAAAAGCAACATGAACCACAAAGACAAGGTTGTGGTAGTAGGTTGTTAAGTATGTTCCTCTCATCTCATGTGTGCTGCCCATTTCTCCTTTTTGCTGTAATAGACACCTGTTTTTATTTTTGACATTACAGATAAAATGTAATTTTTGTCTTAAGTTGTGTAAAAAGAAATAGATCATTCTTCAAAGGTTTAAGGAGCTGAATGAAAATCTGATAACTACTCTTGTCCTTGTGGTGAATGTCGACTTTACAAAGATCTTTGAGATCATAATATTTTGCCAACTTTATATTTAGTGACAAACATTTTTTTTTTCATGTGACATTTTATAATAAAATCTTGACAGTTGGAGAGAAAACATCGTAAATAATCCTGTGCATGTCTTTCTAAATTTGTCACCAAAGCACTTTTTTGACTAGATTAGTCCACAACATCCTTTCACATTTTAAAGATGAAAAACTAATATTAATCGAGACAAAGATCACAATTGATCTGTAAAATGAAATTAAATGGCTTACAGGTTTCTGTTACAACAAAAACACAAAAGATATAGCTGCGATGATAGGACAAAATCAACAGTCTTCTGGCACAGCTTCATACATTTGACGTGATACACTTGGTGAAGCTGTCATAAATGTGTGCAAATCTTTTGTTGAAGGAATTCCAACAGCTACAGTTTACAGGCCGACAGAATACTGTTTCTCAGTTGTAGTGATGTCTTTGTATTTCAGCTGAATAAAATACTGATTTTCAGTTGTACTGATGTTTTTGTATTTCAGCTGAAACTGATTTGAAATGGCATGTCACCAGTACTTGCTCTACCACCAAAGCTGTTGTGTGCCAAAGAGATTTCAATGCATCGGCTGCAACAACTACCACACAGCGTGAGTACCAGGCATAGTGATGAGTTAAAACTACTGGTCATTGAATCATCACATGGGGTCAACTAGTCTTAGAGTTACTTATAAAATCTTGGAACCATTATCTTAACAACAAGAAAGATACAAGGAAGCTTTTGAATTGGCTGATTTTGCCACCTGTTTACTCAGTAACCATCCGCCTATCCATTCATGTGCCCACATTAAGATGGGCCCTATCCAGTCAATCCACCCAGTCCATCCCAACCAACTGGCAGATCAACAACCTGCCAGCCCACTCAGCCAGCTAACTAACTGATCAACCTATCAACTATATCCTTTAACTCCGCCATACATTATCTTGAAACAGCTCCTTAATGTACAATGAAAACTTACTTTTCTGCATTTAATAAGTCTCTATACATGCATTTTTAAGAGAAAAGGTATATGTGTGTGGCATGTGCAATTGGAATGTATGTGTATGAGTGAAAGAAAACAGTTTAATTGTCAGGTGTGCACACCCTGCGTTACGAACAAAAATATTAAGTAGTAATTGAAGTATTTTCTGTGCTCAATACAAGGAGTAATCTTCATTAAAGTAAAGGCTGTTTGCTATAATCTGAGGGGAAAAAAACAACAACTAATCAACCAGCCAACCACCCACTAACCCACTCTCTCAATCAACTAATTAACAAACTCTCAATGCAGCCACTATAACCTGTCCTGCTGGCTGGAATCCCTACCCGCTTCTGCAGATTTGTATCAGGCTGTATGATGATCCCATAACATGGACAGCAGCTCAGTCATTCTGCCGGTCAACTGGAGGCGACCTGGTGAAGATTAACGATTCTCCCACAAATGATGTCATAGTTGGTATGTGCCTTGTCATTGTGGTATTTGATGTTCTGGGGTAAATGGATAGATATCTCAGAAGTCATATAATGTGACAAGTTAAAACCCCCACAAAAGTTTATGAGAACATTATCTCGAACAACCACACATCCACACGGCACACCATAATCTACAACAACATATCACACCTTAGTCCTACACACTGTGAATCCTTCACCACCATCTGACAACAAATGGCTTTCCCAGGGCTGGCTCAGTAATCAGAACATGACTTGACTGACCTCCTGTTTGACTCAAAAACTTAACTGCGGTGGACAATAAGTGCTATCCAAAATAATAAAATGCTAACAAAATCACAGAGAACACAGTTTGTCCATTTTGTATGACCAAAAACTGGACAGGATTGTATCTTGATCACTCTTAAAGTTTGGTCACCTTATGGCCTGTGGTAGGTGTGGAGTAAAGAAGGTAGACTGCTAAGTTTTATCTTTGTATATATATAGATAATAATATACAGTTTCTTAGAGATGAAAATTGGAGCTGGCTCTTCATTTTATTAAAACTTCCACCAATACAATTACCAAAAGGGATGTCATTCTCTTTGGGGATATCAGTTTTAAGCTTTTTGATCTGCATGGGATGCTTCTACAGAAGTCTCAGACAATGGTTCACTGAGTTAGCCTGCCTATACTCATTTTCTCATCTAATTATAATGAAAATAGAGAAGCATGTAATGACCCCAATAGTCATCATGCCATCAGTTATGAGGATAATATTTCAAAATAAACGGGCATAAATTTAAAAAAAAAAATCCGAAATAAACATGTCACTTCTGTTCATGAGATTTGCATTTTTGTTTGGTATTTGTAATTTCTGTAACCTGTTCTGTGTTTCCTTTTTCTTTCAGCTGAGATCGCTGCTCAGAAGAGTGTGTACTGGATTGGCCTGCATGACCGTGAAACAGAAAAAACGTTTAAATGGAATGATGACACCGACGCGGTAATATTGTGATCTTGTTCACCAATGGGTTTGAAGCTGGGCCCATCTTACGTTTACCGGCTACACCAGTTGTGTTAAGAAAAACTACCATTGGGGGCGGGGTGGCAGGGGGAGGTCCTCCCTTGACACAAGCAGTTGGGAAGGGGCTATGACAGAGAAGAGCTGTGGCAGTTCTGGTACCAGTACTTCCTCTTTAGTTTGTACGGGTGCAGCCACTTCCAGTGCAGCTAATGGGATGTGAAATTGCACTCAAGTCATGTTCATTATAAAAACCCTTTAATACAAACTTACCTGCATTATTCCGAAGCACTTTGCCAAATTGGTCCCATGCTTACCATGAAATTTGCCTAATACAAAACAGTTTAGAAAATCCTGCGTCTATCATAACTTTATTTGAGGGGATGGTCATGTGATGAATTTACCTTTTATTTTTCAAACCCTTTAAAATGAAATTTATTCCTTTGCATGGCTCTTGGAGGTTTTTTTCATATATGATCCCGTCTAACTAATAGTTGACTCAAGCTACAAATTATCTTTCTAACTTATCAGACTATCAGTGCGCAAATTCATCTTTGTCCCACACATCCTTTAGACCTCTTGACTTCCAGATATAATACATTCCCATATAGGAATGGTTGGTCTATAGAGTCCAGATTCATGTTGTAAAATCTGAAAAGGATTCACTTTCACAAACTGTCAGACCCACTCTTTTTATTCTGCAAAGTTTGTGAAAGTGAATCCACAGTTTAGAAAATCCTGTGCTGCACATCTATTTCAGTATTCCTGAGGTATGAGCCAAAAGAGTGTTTTTGCCTTGTTGTAGTCATCTTGGGCACTAGCTGCAAGTGTATGTGCCAATAAAGCACATGTCCATACTGTTGTTGTTGACACACATCTTCTTTTGATCACTGTACTTTGAAAATAGCAAAGGCAGACTTAGGTTATCGTTGAATAAGGGTACCATGTTGTTTATGAGATCAAAGCCCATGTTGGCATTTTGGAAAAATTAAAATGCTCTGGTATTTTCTCATCAAAATTACAGTTGCATAGATACACACTGACTCTTTTTTTGCCTTGCCATAAAAATGTTTCCGCCATTTTCTCTCAGAGATGTGAAAAATTACAGAGGCCATATTTGAAGCACAGTGATGAATTATTTGCATGCATTCCAATGCTAACACAGGAATGGGGCACCTTTATGAAAAGGTCAAACCTCTAGTACTACTTGCTTCTCTTGCTGTCACCATGGAGGATAATATTTATCCATACACTTTTGCTAATTTTTGATTTCACATTTCAGACCAATTTCACAAACTGGGCAAGCCGTGAACCTAACACTGGTGGCAGTGGCAGCAATGAGAACTGTGTCTATGCTGATGGCAACAAGAATTCACAATGGGTAAATGACCCTTGCTCGAATGCACGGAGATATATTTGCCAGCATCCGGGATGTAAGTTAACTTCCAGTTCTTTTTTCAACAATCTTCTAGCCAATAGTATGCTCAGAACAATTTGGGTATATTAAATCAGTCCTGATTTGGCAACAGTATATGTTTTGTTTCTTTTTATCTGTGTTAAAGATTTCTGTTTTCAGTTTCTCTGCCTACCAAACATTTACCATCCATGTTGATGAATAAGGTCAGGTAGCATTCATTAAATCATGTTATTTGACCTGCTACATCAAGCACTGACGAGTTGTTGGTGACCGGCGCATCATTTTCAGTCTCTGTCACTATGAGAGCCTGCTTCTCTGTCCAGGTTAAGTAAATACTCCTCACGACAAAAAACCTGAAACATGGTGTATCAAGTAGCATAGTCTACTTGGATACTTTATATATAGTACCTATTTGCATTTTACTTCACTTTACTTTATTTTTCTGATCCAGCTGTGATGTGATGCCATGGTATAATAGATACTGTGATTTGGAGTTGTGTTTTGTCTCCATAGAGTAGTGCCTATTTGTAAAACTTCCTTTTACCAACAAACATGGTCGGACCAGTTTTGTGTTGCTGAGACACAATTTGTTTCCGCTCCCCTCCTTCTTTTGCAATGATTTATAATCATGTTATTATACACATGATAATGTGTTGCTGGAGTTCTTCAGAATATGCATGATAAGTTGTCATCCTTAATGGGAAACTTGCCTTCACATTGATTTAAAGTACAATGCATGAACAGATGTGCATAGGGTAATAGATCTGAACAACTGTGGATCATATAAACAAATTACAGATTCCTTCCTACCATGGCCTCCCCTTCCATATGTCCCCCTTCCCCCCACATGCTCACACATATTATGTGCATAAGTGGTATAAATGATCATTACAACTTTATGACACAGTGCTGTGACTGGAGAGTCGCTTAACTGATGGTAAAAAAAAATATGAACATTTGTTGGTTTTTGGTATAAAACCATTAAAATGTTTTCTTTTCTCTCCTCCAGTGGGGGTGACATTGCCAAGCACTACTCCAACCAGTAAGTGAAATGGCTATTGCTGTGTGTTATTTTTGCCTATAAACTATAAGGCCTGCCTAGGGACAATTTGTTACATATAAATCTGTTTTCTTAGTTGACAGGGATAACACTGATAGCAAAATCTTGTAATGATGATAATAATCCTAGTTAAATGTACACCACAGTAATGCACTATAATTTATGAGGGAAGAGGAATGGTTTCTGTTAATTCTAAAGAATTCCTTCTGTTGTGCACTTCTGCAATTGTTTACCACATTTTTAGCATTGATGACATTACCTAAGATTGTGAAATTAATCCAGAGACTTAATTTTTTCCTTTGCTTCTTTTACATGTGATAATGAAAGTAATGATAATAATAATGAAGTTTCTGATCTAAGTCTTATAATTCTATTCAGGCATTGCCTGCACACTTTACTGCACATAATTATTACCCCAGCTGGCCAGACTACTCGTTAACTTTCTGAACTCCTTGGGGGGCATACAGAGTCAGTGCATTTTAAGACAGAGATCACCAGTATTCTGACAACATCTTTCACTGCTTATAATCTAGTTCATCTGTTTTACAGATGGGAGGGCTGATTGAGGAAATGTGTGCGACATGACTATGTTGGAAACCAAACTTATGATCTCATTATCTTGAGCCCAATCCCATAATCATTTGGCCTCAGTATCCACAGTCTGGTGGCTCGATTTCACCTCTCTCTCTCTGGTTGTATGATGCATTTCAAACTTATCTGATTTGTTAGTGAGACAGATTATTGCATTTAAGAGGAGAAAATGTGAATTTGAACTATTAGTATCTGGAAAGTGTACCACGATTTTTTTGTATAATTCATAATCGCTGTGAAAGGTTAGTTTGGAGAAGAAAATGCAAAAAAAACCATATAATAAAGAAAATAGTCTTTCCCTCCTGGGAGGCAAACCCTGGGCCCTCAGCTCACAAACTGAGGGTGCTACCACTGCATCACAGAGATGCTGGCTTCACAGCAATTTAATCTTTATATTCTTACTGCCTGAATGTTGGTCCCTAACTTCCATGTATGAGCCTAGTGTTTACCCACGACTCTGAAACTCTTCCCAACTGCTCACATTTGTTCATCATCAGTGCTGATAAGTACCAGTTGTAGTGCTGGATGGGAGGATGACTTAACACTGAAACGCTAGCTTCACCACAATTTAATCTTTATATTGTCACTGCCTGAATGTTGTTTCCTAACTTCCATGTGTAAACCTAGTGCTTGCCTTTGTCCTTTTGTCCCTGAAAAAAACTTCTGAATGGCTTACACTTGTTCATCATCAGCACCGATAAGTACCAACTGTGGTGCTGGATGGGAGGATGACCCTAACACTGACAACTGCTACAAGTTCAGCACTGACATGTTGACTTGGCTGGATGCTCGTGATATGTGCCAGAATCTTGGTGGGGATCTTGCATCCATTCAGACTGTCCAGGAGAACTTCTATCTCTCAGGTGATTCACTCTTCACAATGAAAGATAGGATCTCCCATTCTAGTGGTGCTGTGAATAGTAAATAACCTTTCTGTCCCACAGTAGCAGCTAGTTCTCAGTTATTGCTGCAGTTCAACATTTTTTACTGTAATTTGAAGTCAGCCTACAAAATTGGCATCTTTTTTTTTTTTTTACGTGTCACATGTTTTGCATCAAGAACATCTTTTAAATATTGAAGTAATGAAGAAAGATGTTTGATTTTGAGCAGATACCTGTGCCACATATAATACCAAATGGACTAAGGAAGTAAATTGATGCTTGCATGCTTGTCTGTTGAAAAATTAAGTGGTTTTGATTGATTAGTTGGTTGGTTGATTGATCAAGTGATTTATTCACTGATGCCATTTTGTTTGTTGTTTGTAAATGTGTTCATCGTGGATTTGGGCCTTTTCTCAATAAACCTTTTTAAGCCATGTTGTTAGCAAAACTGTAGCTGCAGATGTCTTGTTTTCTTGAACAGCACGGTCCTTGTCTTTCTCCTCTGACTTTTTTTGGATTGGGGCCAACGACAGAGCAACAGAGAAGGGCTGGTTATGGAGTGATGGCACACCTTTTGCTTTTCTCAACTGGGATGACAGTGAGTAGTATTACTTAGGTATTTGGAGAACAAAATTAAAAAAAACCCGAAACAACAGTAGATGAGACAACCCTGAGTAATGAGTGTGCTAAAAAATAAACAAACCAAGTCTTTGAGTAATCTTACCTCATTTTCACACAAACCTGCAAACCTCCTGAATTTATTGGGAATTTTACTAATTTTGTTTTTGTGGAGCATTTCCCGACATCCCAATCTTGCATACTGAATCCTTACTTTATCTTTCCTGAGAAAAACTGATTTGAGATTTTTGAACAATTGATAGCTTTAGGCAAAAACAGAGGATGTGTATAGTGTGTCATATATTGTAAGGTAAGCTGGACATATTTTTTATTCATATTTAGCCAATTTAGAAATTTTACATTATCATACATAATGCTGATGTTAAGCATCAAATCCTGATTTTCTGTTGATCATTTCCAGATTTTTATATTTTAAGTGTTGACAGGCCAGTGATTTTAAGGCAGGACTACCTGGTATTGCCTCATGGAATCAAAGGGTACGCTAATGAAGAAAAGTTTGGGATTCTTAGCCCAGATGAAGTGAAACGTTAAAGGAATCATTTACTTATCCATACTTATTTACAATGAAATCTCGTGATGTCCACTGCTGTTTTCTGATTTGGTACAATTTCATTCCTCACCAAAGTGCTAAATAGTGCATTTTTAACCTATTTAGGAGGATAATCTTAGGAAAAATGAAAAATTTATCACAAAATGTAGTCATTACTTCACCACCAGATTTTACACTTATTATGTTTTTAGTTTTACATTTCATTATGCCATTTTGATAGACTCCCCTTTTCCTTAATTCCACATAACTTATTCTTGACCCATATATACTGAATACCCCTCTGTAATGATATTCATTAATGTGTCTTAGATCCGTGTGTGAAATCTGGTGGTAAACTAAGGACTTTATTTTGAGATAAAGTTTTTATCAGATCACCACCCACACCAGGAAAAATACACTATACCACATAGGTGTACAAGTTTGTATGCAAAATGTACTGAATCAGAAAATGGCAGTGTGTGCCACAGTGCATGTAGTGCAATATAATCTACAGGATAGGAGTTCAGGATCCCTTTAACAAAAAATCCTTACTGTCATCCACAGAGCAGCCTGACAACGCACACAACTCAGACTGTGTGGTAATGGTCCAGCGCAGCGGGCTTTGGGATGATGTGCAGTGTGAATTAAGATACATGTATATTTGTGAGAAGAAAGGTGAGTTCTTGTATTTTTTTTGTTTAGTTCTGGAGGAAAAGGGTTGTTTTGGGAGGGGTGGGGTGGGGNGGGTGGGGAAGTGGAGGGTCGAACATTGAAGGTTAATATATTGCATTTAGTCTTTTGTTTGTGGCATATTGTTGCACTGATCTATGTTGTGAACTGTTAAAGATTGTAACAGTAACTTTAATGGACAAGTAAATATGATACATAATTAATAAATGTAAAACAGTTACAAGCAGATGGATGTTTATTGTGACTTATTCAGGCTTTTATCTGTCTTTTTTCCCACAGGAAAAACTACATTCACACCTATTCCCACAACCACTCCTCCTGTTCACATACCTGGTGAGTAAAACAGTTTGGATTCTGATTACATCACCAGTAAAATACTACTCAGAAACTCTAAAGTATAGTAACAGAGCTGACATAGACATTTAGAGTTCATGTCTAGATATCAGTTGTGTTGATGTACGTATACTTTACTTTAGTTTCCTGATCTAATGGTCATCTAGGCTTGAGCCCTTTGATGGTAGACCATGGTGTAGTGAACGGTACAGGTCTTTTCCAGTTATTGGGGATCAAAGTGCATGGTATTTCCAAGTTCTGGGTTGGAAGGACGAAACTTCTGATTATTCAGAGATGGCCGTTGAAAAGAAAATGCTTCACGGTATTATATGGGCAGTCACATAGAGGAGACAGTAGAGGAATTTGTGGTTGAATTTCGTTCAGCATGTAAGGTGTGCCGAATGTGTAGGTGGAAGACAGTGGCTTGATTTTGCCTTTTATAGAAGTTTATTGGATTATCAATGTTTGGTTTTATCATAAATGGAAAGACTGACCCACCATTTTTGCCCAATGCCTGTTCATTCATCCATCTTGCCGTCATATGTGTTGATGTAAAATTTAGGTTCCATATGATTTAAAGTGAAATATAAATCTGTCTTGGCTGATATCATGAGGCCCACCCAAAATCTTCACATTTAGAATGCTTGTTTGTGACTCATAATGGTGACAACAGGATAACAGCTTAACTTTAGCTGTCAGTAAAAACACTTTACCTTTACAGAGTTATTGACAGTAGCAGTTTCCTCAACAAGGACTGCAGTATTTTATCTGAGCTATCAGTGAACTGAGTAGAGGTTGAATAAATAAAATTCTTGGGGTTGGTTTGTTTTGTAATGGGGTTAATTTGTTTCAGAAATGAAGAGTGACATGTCTCTAATGACTACATAATCAAATTATACGTCTGAAGACATACTCATTATGTCATATTTATTTAATATCTGAAAATTTAATCACAAATTCATATTTCTTTATATGCATCACCTGTCATTTGTTATTTGGCTATTATGATTACATCACTGTGCCATGTCATTGGAGGCCTATGGCCTATTATTGATGAAATAAACTGCTGAACTATTATATGCATCACACTTTCTGTTTTCTTAAGTGATTACAAAAAGCAGCTTAAGCTGAATAATACATTGTCAGATAGAGGTATCTGGAGTTACTGGAACTTCACTGACGTCTTCATATTTGCCGCAAGCCCCCGCTGTTCAGGGAAGGAAAATAACTCTAGACACAAGAGCAGCTCCCAGTCTCTCTAGTTGCTTCTATTGCGTCATATTACACATGTATGCGGTAACAAAATGATGCTCTTTCCTCACCAGATTGTCTCGGTATGCTCAGAGAGAAAAAGTACTGGAAAACAGAAAATTATTTTTGGTGTACGTGTCCATGTTTAATATTAATCATGGAAAAGTGGCATGCACCCTGACTATGGATTTTGCTAGTCCTACCTGCTTCCAGTGTGATCAAAATCTTTCTCAGTGACTTTTGTATATGTGTCGTTTTCAGTTGGGCAGTTATGGGGCTGTCCATCTGGTTGGGACAACTACCGTGGCTCCTGCTATAAGGCCGTAGAAAATGCCATTGGAATTGACCAGGCCAGTGCTAATTCTATTTGCTCCAATGCTGCTAATCAAGGTGCACTTGTGGCCATTATCGATGATGATGAGAACAACTATGTGAAAGCCATGTTCCCTCAGGGTGAGTCATACAGTGGTTCAGTCAGTCTGACCTGCTTGTGTTTGTTTCCTTCGTGGGATGGGGTAAAAATTGATTAAAACAAGCATTTCATATAGGCTATGGAATATGTTTTCAGAATGCTAGTGATCAGTGCCTGTAAATGACAATGGCACTTTTTGCTTCCCAGGGTGTGTGGGGAGTCCTAGAGTGATCTGGCCTGGTGGGGTAATAAGAAAGTGAATTTGCATGAGTGGGCATTAGCTTGGGTACCAGACTTATAAATCACATTATTATTATAATTTATGACATAATAAGGCAGACAGATAGGCTGAAGAAGTAAAGATGGGCCATCCATTCTTTTAGTTTACATTGCTGATTGAAAAGGTAATTGAGGAAAAAGATGAAATCAGTGAAAGGTTGCAGGGACCGACCAGAGGAATGAGAAGGAAGTCTACAAAGAAAAGTGGAGTGGGAGTCGGAGGGGAGACCAGGACATTGACCATTAATGAAAAGAACCATTTTGTCAGAATGTCCTTTTCTTCGCTGGTGTTGATTGGAGTTTTAGGACTTTTTGGGACTTTTAGTTTTATTTATCCTTAGGGTAAATGTTTTACAGCGCCATACAGTATTTACATATCAGTCATAATGCAGCAAAACATAGAATAATATTCAGTATATATGTATAAATATTTGATATAGCCAATGAAATCCATAACAAAATCATTGCTAGTTGCCGTGGAGCAGCATCCTGGTCTGCTCAGTTCTAAAACGAAAAACTCATTCACACCTGAGTCAGGTGGTAAGAGCAAGGTGTCTTTGGAAAAGACATCATAATGTAAATCACCTAGCTTTAGAGTCAGATCCACAAATCCAGACTTGATTGTTTTCATTTTATGAGAACTAATCCATGCTGTCTCTCCAGAGGAGAAAAAAAACAAAATTCAATTTTGAACAGAGACGTGTGTTCATTACGGTGTCAGAAAATTTTGCCATTGGCTGCTGCCATCCCTGAAGTTAGTATCACTCTCCCCACATTAGCGTAGTTTCACACTGGCCGGAAACCTAGCTTGCCTCTGGAATCCTCGGAGCTCTACTGGAGAGAGTTTACTCCTGGGGGGTCAACCAAGCAGGGCAGATCTAGGATGATGAGTGAGACTAAAGGGCGAGGAGTAGTTGTGACCTTCCAGGTGTTATGTGCAATACCCACTGGCAAATGGACATTGCACTGGCTTGCACCATCCTGCTCCATTTATGAGTCAAAATGCTGCATAGATAGGACTAGTCAGCTGGAGACAGTTTCTTTTCTAGTTGAGCAAACTCTTATTAATATCTGGATGGAAGGGGTTTGTTAGTCCAGGCCGATAATCCTTGAGAGGAGAAGGGATCCTAAGAAAAGTACTCTTAAGTCCACCAAAAAAAGAGAACATCATCAGCCTTGTGGACCACAAGTAATCGAATGTACAGTGTACATGCATTACCCAGTTACTGTCAGTGCTCATTGTTTTTCTCCAGGATATTCTGGGCAGTATGGATGGACTGGGTTTCAGGATCCAGTAGAGAACACCTTCGGCTGGATTGATGGCACACCTGTCACCTACACCAACTGGAACCCTGGAGAACCCAACAACCAGAATAACGAAGACTGTGTTGGCATGGCCACTGTAAGTTGTTGGCTGACTGAAGAATCATATCAAAATTAAGAGTTTTTTTGTTTCATGCCTCGAGAGTTGATTTCTCCATTGATTTCACTCAGATTTTCTATGTGTCACAGATTCAGTGTAGATGGTCCTTTTTTGGTCAGTGGCTGTAAACTTCCTATCTCCAGATTTATAGAAAAAGGATTTTTCCATGTCCAGATGACCTGCTTCATATTTTAAACTGGTATCCATGCTCATTATGTTACTACTAATGTGATTTCTGCACCAAGTACTTCTTCAAATTTGGTGGTTTCTAAAAGAGGTTGGTGTCACGAGAAACTTATTGGCATTTTGTATTTTTTTTAATCGGCTTAACATTTATGTACATACATTGTATAGTTTGAGCATAATGATTACTGAAAAAGGAGTTATTTAAATGTGTGTGGAATTGGTTTGGTCGTTTGCTTCAGACAGATATTTCTGCAAACTTGTGGATTCTTTGACTAGTATATATATATATATATATATATATATATATATATATATATCAGTCTAAATATAAATGTTAATGTAAATGTTAAAGCATTTTAATACGCAAACACCACCACCACAGATAAAATCCAGTAGTTAGATACAAATTTCCATATAAGAATACTTAACCAAATTTTCAAACATCTGAAGTTCTTCCAAAGTTGTTAGCTAGTTTGGAAGAGATTTGGAATTTTGAACGTTTGGTCACATGTCTGTACATCTCATTTCCTTGCCATGTAATAATAATAATAGAGTACTTATCAGTAGCATCCACTTCCCCATGGAGTGAGCCCAGAGCGCTTAACAAAATCATATGAAGTTAAGTATTCATTCGCTGTCGTTCCCTCTTTCTTGCTTTTGTTGCTGCCCTTGCCCTTTCATGAAACCACAACATGACATTCCACAATGGCTAGGTTTTATACATTGTAACATTCAACATTTTACATACTGAGTGCAGTTATTGCTAGAAAAGTCATAGTTATGTGAGTGGCACAGGCTCAGATAACTCGGTGAACCTTAGCCTGGAAATTTCAGGAGCGGCGTCCCTTGCTGTGTTGAAGTCAAGCTTATAAGCATGTGAACTTCAAACTGATAGTCCTAGAGAGGGTGAGGTTGTATTGTGATATTGGTTGGTTAAATTACTAGAAAATTGTAGAGTGAAGAGAACCAGCTCCTTTTTTTTGCCTCGCCAAGAATGGCATCTTGTTCAGCCTGTGTGGGCTCACCAACTGGAGTTTTCATCCATAGTCACCCTACCATGTCAGCACTCCTTTTCCACCCTTCTATACAAACTCCTTGGGCTGTAGGGACTATTTCCCACTTTGATAGTTGTCACAAATAAGGATACAATTCATTATATATTTATGCCAGTTTTTCTCATTTTTTTTGTTTGTTTTGATTTGCAGAATGGAAAATGGGTTGATATTGCATGTGATAGACTGCTCAATTTGTTCATCTGTAAGAGGCCCAAGAGTCTGCAGACCATTACTCTAGATACAGGATGCTACAACGTAAGATGTTCCAATATTTACCAGGGATGCCACTTTTCAGAGGATTCTCAGAGTCAGAGAATTTTGTCTCGCTACAGAGAAAACTATACTATAAGACATCAGTCCAAGTAACTGCCCGGGTAGAGTAACATAATCCAAAGACTTTTTAATTCTTGTCTCCTTGTTTTCAATTGTAATTGCTAGCCTTGGACACTCTTTTTCTTTATTTAATCTTTTTGTGTCATGTCAGCTGTGACCATATAGTCTACCAAACCCCATAGAAATTCAGAGAATTTGAAGAAAAGTGAGCGTCATCCCTGGTTAATGTACTTTACCTTAATTATAAACTATTCTTGAATTCCTGTGTTAACTTTCATTCACACATATTTGAACATCTAACTTAGAGATGTAACACCTGTCCAATTTTACAGGAAGGCACTTCAAAGCTTTAAGACATTTTAATCATTCTTCAGGGCTCAGATTACTCCAGGTTGAAATGAAATCTTACATATCTGAATATATGTACATTACCTTCATTAAATTATTATAATGTGGTGTAATGTATCTGTAATGTTTGCTTGGATGTATTTATAATACTTCAGCTAATAAAATCATGGTATCAACCTGGTATCACCATAGCCATGCTTTATTGAAAATATTCTGCAGGCCTTTGTTTGCCATCAGAGTATTATGTTTCTTGCAGGGTTCAATTGGCTATGGAGCGCAGTGCTATACATTCATACAAGATCTGTTGAATTTTAATGATGCCGATAATGATTGCAGAAAGAGAAGTGGCTATAAAGGACATCTGGCTACTATTGACAACAGGTAAGAGAACCTGTCCATTAGTGATGCCATTTTTGAAACTATAGTTTATATCATCATAACCTCTACTATCATCCAATCCCAAGCAGTGGATCTAAGATTTATGTCCTCACTAGCAAAATGTCGTACACCATTTGCATACTGTTTGTTCACAGTATCTTACTAAATTTTTGAGATGAGGGTGACAGCCATTGGTCTGTTATTTGGGAGACAGTGTGTGAACTGAAAGAAAATTATGTTTTTTACAGGAAATAGTGAAAACATTTACACAATGGTAAAAATAATGCGGTTTATAAGTCTTGTATCCAGGCTGATGCCTCTTCACGCAACTTCACACTATGATGATCATTGAACACTCAGCCTTAATCAAATGTTCTCATACTGAGATTGATTTCTGAAGATGGGATGGCTCTGATAATCTTCATAATATGATTTTTTTAACTTGCATTCACAAGGATAAGTTAGATAGGATGCTCACTTAAAAGTAAGCAAACTTCAAATTCTTTTGCAGATATGTTTTTTCTGTCTACATACAAAAATGCTACTTATGTTTGGTGTGCATTTCTCTTAAGCTTAGGACAGTAAATTAGAGGTTGAGAATTTACACTTCACTTTTCTGTGTCGATCCAAGACTACAAAAATTTTCATTGTGTATCTCAGCAGTACCCTATTTAATTTGTTTAACTGTTAAAGTAGATCTGTATGCATCACACATCTGACATAATGTATTCTCATGTCTTCTGACGAAAGAACTCATCTTTGGAACAACTATTTCTGGATAAAATGGAGTAGTTCTATTTGAATGTAGCTCTTTGCTTTAGGAAATTCTTGCCTATTATCTGTTTCAAAAACCAGGGAATTCACAGCTTTACATAAATATTTTGTTTGATATGAGTATTGACATACAGAAAAGTGATTTTGGTGGGAAAACCAACATAAGCCCTTGTGCTGGAGAAAGTTAGAATAGAGCTTAGTGACCTCTTTATCATGTTCACAGATTTTTCTGTAATAATTTTTCATTACCTGGGCAGCAGGT
Organism: Ellobium chinense; assembly: GCA_033807755.1. NCBI lineage: Eukaryota > Metazoa > Mollusca > Gastropoda > Ellobiida > Ellobiidae > Ellobium > Ellobium chinense. The sequence continues at coordinate 790,652 of JAWQUT010000155.1, forward strand.
AATTTGAATGGTGAACAACTGAACACACAGTAACACTCTTGCTTGGACAAGGGTGCAGTTTTGTTGGGGTCTTTCCATACTTGCGCATTTCTAGACTGTGCACACATCATTTGTGTTAAAACACTTAGGGTTGTATATCACTAATGAGGTTTTATGGTATCCAACTGTAATAGTCATCTGGATAACTAGACTATCCTACCTGACATTTTCCTGTGTACTTAATTGTCAGCCAACTGCAAGGCTGGTTATCTGCTGAGCTTGACCTTCGGCCCGGCCCCACATACTGGATTGGTGCAAGGCAGAGTAACTATATCTATGGCTGGAGGTCTGGGGCACCTTTCTCCTTTTCATTTTTTGGCCAAAACCACACAGGTGAGCATATTATAAAAGGAGAGTAAGGTAGTGATAACAGACAGTGGTGAATGTGCAGAATGCTCCAGCAGAGCAAAAGACAAGATCCTAGAATCAGTGGAGCCTGTGTTGATATTATTAGTAAAGTCACCAAATTAGAAAGAGTGTTGATGTTTCTGCATGGAGCCTTAAAAGTGTAACTGTATACCTTTTGAAGGATCCACCCCTGCACCACCTTAGCAGCATGGATGCAAATATTCTGCAAGAATTTCTAGATTTATGAGACTTGTTGAACATAAATATTACATGTGTATTACTATGGTTTCACAATTCAGTGCCACCAGTCACTTGCACCCATGCTGGACAGAAAAAGATGGTGTTCTTTCTTACACTTTACTTTTCTTGACTCTGCCCTGCTTTGTCAATCCAGCGGCCATTTAAGCTTGAGCCCTGTGGCCTGATGATGTGGTGAAATAAGTGCAGGTCTTTTATAGTTGTACACCATCAGCATACCAAGTGTTCCTGATGTTTGGCTCTCTGGGAGGTAATGTGTCATTAAATCTCTCAGAGCTGGACAGTCAAACCAGTGGTGTGCTGTTGTGTCATAGGTATAGACAGCCTGGTCATGCTGACAATATCAGCAGCTAAATTTTATTCAGGTGTATGTTCAGTGGTACTTGATTTGTTCTCAAGCAAGAAATGGTCACTTGGTCATGCCGCTTGAGAAAGTTTATGCTATCCTTTGATTGTGAGTCTGACAAAAAAAAATCAGTTTAAAAAAAAAATGAAATTTTCTAGGGTAGGTTTTCTTGGCCTATTTTCTCAGAATTGATCCTTCATACCAATTTGATAAAATCCCTGGTGACACATTTCCTTGGTGAATGTGTAACATCCAAAAAATTATCAGACTGGACTCACATTCCTCCCCCTTAAATAATATTGGAATACTATATGCTTAAAATCTCTGAAGTCAAAATAAAGAATTAAGATAACAGTAGTCTTTTTTTTTTGTTTGTTCAATAACTGCAGGTGTGGAAAGATACACATGTGTGGCTGTGCAGAAACAGCTCCCAGTGGGAATGTGGGCAAATGAGAACTGTAATGATCTGAGGCCCTACCTCTGTGAGGCACCTCGCCCAGGCTACAGCACCCCAACAACAATATCCACCCCGGCCAACCTGGGTGGCTGTCCCAGCCCTTGGCAGACACGCAATACCATGTGTTATCAGGTGAGGTTTTTGCATATTTTTGTATATGTAGGTGAGTGAGACTATAGAGTTTAAACCATCGCATGGGAATTTCTGGAATGGTGTCCTTTGCTGAGCTGAACAACGAGATGAAGAAGGGAGTTTGTAAGCATGATTGCCTCAGAGAGGATGATATCCTTCTTTTGAATATTGTCTGAAGGATTAGCAAAGTGTAGAGATGAGAGCTAGCTTCTTTTACTGCCTCACCAAGAACTGCGCCATGTTTGGCCTGCTTGGAATTGCCTACCGCAGTTCTTGGACAAATGAAGAAGTCATGCCGCCTCATCTACACCCGCCCTACCGTTCCACCAGACTACATATACAAGACCGGCGAATGTGTTTTGTTCCTGTGCAGGATCATTTCCACAAATGCAAACCAGGTGGCAGCCAGCAGGCAACTGGCTGGAGCTTAGGGTCTACATGTGCTTTAAGTGAAGATTTAGATTTGTGCATGATATTAGGGCAAGCTCTTGAGATTTTCCCAAGGGCCTGTGCTAATGGATAGAGATGGCGATTGAATTCTGTGATAAACCCCTGAATTAACACATCCTAACTGGCAGAATGGATAGTGTGTCATGAGCATATATGCAACCTTCTATTACTGTTTTATTACTTACTGTAGTTTGGCCTTTCTGCTCCCTGGGTAACAGACCATATTTCATGAATTGTTCATGTTTCTTATTTTGAGATTTTATCTGAAGTCAATGGTGGAAGGAAGCTAGAGGGTGGACAAGTTTAACTTGCAGTCCTCCTCTATGAGTTGATAGGAAAAGATGACGCACTTGTCTTGGCTCTGCCTACTTGCAAATTCATAAGAGCCACAAAAAAAAAAACAGGTCCTGATTGAGCAGAGGATACAGTTTTACAGTACTGTTGTTTTCAACTTCCTTTTGAGAAAAATAAATGCTCTTTTCCTCCATGATACAAAAAGTGTATTTAGGGAGAACTGACCATATGTGTAACTGTCCAACAAAATGAGGCACGTCTCACATACTGGTAGTACTTATATAATGATATTACCAAACATGTTGGCCAAAGCCCTTTCCTACAGTACGAAAAAAGTTCCTGCTGTGATGTAATTAGTAGAAAAGATACGGTCTTTCAAAGACAGGAAGTGACCCAACCACAGTTTTGAGCAAAACACAATTAAAGTTTCAGCTTAGATTTAGGCCAAAACTGCTTAGCAACTTAGATAGTGTATTAACACAGTACTATACTTTTCAGACAGACTGGTCATATCTCCTTGAGAAAATGACATGGGAAATATTCTAACCTAAGTGCTGAGAATTCATTGAAAATGTTAAGACCATACTATAAAAAGTGGTCAAAATCTTGTTGTTATCAAAATTATCCACAGTGACTCGGTTCAAAGTCAACTTTTAGGGTTTTTTCCCATCTTGTACAACATTTTTAGCTTTAAACATTTTTAAATAAGGGCAGTAATTAGAACAGTCTTTTCAAATATACTCAAAACTTAAATCCGATAAGACCCGATGATGCCTTTTGACTACTTGTATCGATTTGAATAGTTCTGAAAAGGGCTTCATTTTATTGGATGGCTACACATATATCTGTTCTGACACTCTTTTTTAATGGTGTATTCTATGTATTCTTCACTGCAGGCCTTCACAGTCAATATTAGTGATGCCCTGTCCTGGCCAGATGCCAGGGCATTCTGCAAGGCACAGACTGATGGCGCAAATGGTTATGGAACACTCGTCACCATTACAGACCAGGCCACAGAGCAGTGGATAATAGACAAACTTCTAGGGTAAGGACACTGGTCACCATTACAGACCAGGCAACAGAACAGTGCATATTAGACAAGATGTTAGGATTTGGGCTGAGATGATAGTCAGTATGCTTACAGTAGGTGACAGAGGTCCTTTTTAAGCCTTTAAATGATATCTTAATTTTCACAAAATTTTCAAACTCCTTAATTTTTTCATAGAAAGGGTCCTCAAGCCCTGTCTGTATCAGTAAAGGGCATGCATAAGTCACAGATATTTTGCACTGGTATGTTGTAAAATGAAAAAAAAATTGGGCAGATGAAAATGGTGTCATATCATAATATCCAGTTTACAGCAATTAGCAGTTTTATCTTATTCTTTCACACTGTGACTCAGTGTGACTGAACGACATGTAGATTAGTTGAAAAAGATCCTGGAAAAGGTCCTTGATTGTTTTCATGGAAAAGGAGCAGAAGTTGTCGACAGATAATTGGTTCTAAAAGTGAAACACAGAGGCTCATGAGGTCAGCGTGTAGTGTTGCAGAGCTTTTTCTTCTCTCCTCTGTCTCATGTTTTGAGAAATTAGTAAAAGGAGTGAAAAAATGTCAGTTGATTATATACAAGCTGCAAGACAGAAGGACAGAGGTAAAAGAATGAGTTGGATGGGGTAATACAGTAGTAGATAAAGTGTTTAGATATGGGGAATCCTCATCAGTTTTTTCGTTTGATGGACTGATCCCAGTGAAGATCTAGACTCAGGCACTCTTCTTGGGGCTCCACTTAACAGTGAGTGCTTCGATCTTTACTAAGACTGAATAATTGATGAGCATTCTTTTTCGTATTTATTAGCATATGACTAAAGCACAATTTTGAATCATTATTAAAGATTTTATGAGCTCTTCACATCTTTTTAACGCTGGGAGTCATTTATAATGCCCATGAATACTATTGCACCCTTTATCTATATCAGTGTAAAGACAGAGGGATAATCTCCCATCACGACTTTAATGTGACTCCATAAGAATGTAGTGCCATTGGTGATGTGTGTACAAAATACATGCAGTGAAGTGAAGTTGTATTTCACATGAAATGGTTTATCTCGATGTCACCACTCGTTGAGACAATTACATTGAGCTTTTTCAAGAAAGAGCTTGCTGAGAGGAGAAAAATGGTTCTGTAGAGAAAACTCAAAAGCATTAGGAGTTGGCAAAGTTTTCAGGGCTTTTTCTCATCCCGTGCTCTCCTCTTCAATAATTTTTTTTCATAAATGTGTTAAGGAGAAAGGTAAATATCAGGTATTGTTGATCCTTGCTATGTCCTCAGAGGTGTGAATGCTTCTGGTACCTATTGGATTGGTCTGAATGACAGAGACACTGAAGCAGGTATGTCTTTTACAAAGTACAAAAGTTTAAAGTAAAAAAAAAAGTTAAAATTTTTGTTGTTAAAAATGTCTTTTAAAAGTGCAAGTTTCTAGTTGAATATGTCTATTGTTTAGAAAAGTCACTATATATCTACAGTGGTAACACATTGTTAGGCCTGTAAGGGACATATATGCACTGTGCTTTAAATACCTGTGTCGGTATTTGGTTGTGGAGTAATGGCTGTATTTTGAGATAATGATTTCCTAAGATTACCGCCCACAACAGAAAATAAGTTGCACTTTTCACTACCTTGGTGTGCAAATTTGCAAGCAAAATGTCGTGAATTAGAAAAGTACAATACACACTACAGTACTGCACAAAAATCTGCAAGGGAAGAGTAGTGGATCACCTTAACCAACTTTCAGTGTATTAAATACATGATGCAACTGTGTTTGCTGTGTTTATATCATCAGGCTATGAATGGCAGGATGGAGCGGGACTGATGTATGCACACTGGGCCCCTGGGGAGCCAAATGACATGTTACACAAGTCAGTAACTTCTTCTTGACGTGTAAATTATGTAATTTCATTTCCAGTGAGGTAATCCTCCTAATTGCAACTCCTTGGAAGTGTGGAAAGAGTTGTGAAATGCATACAGTTAGGCCGAGCTCTTTGCTTATATGAAAAATCACCCTGTGTCGTGGGGGAGTGTTGCAACAAGGTGAAAAATGTGCTTAAACAGTTTGTAATTAAGTGGAGCTGATTACTTTCAGAGACATGTGAGGATTACCTTACTTTGTATAAATTTAAGATTAACATCAGCAGAGACTCTGGGTAAAGTGATGTGGTATTTTTGGCTGTGCAGATGCATTGAGCTGTAGATAGATTTGTCAACTTTGATGAGCTGCACAAATCATTCATATTTACAGTTTACAATCTGAAGTCTGAGCAGTTATTTTTTGTAGATTAGTGCAAAAGTGGACAAGTATTAGTGGAAGAAAGATCAGCTGTTGTTGGTGGATGACAGTAAATCACTGGTGATTTGATACAATGGCCTAAGGTCACTGTATCCCTGACGACCGAAGGTGTTTTATTTAGTGAAAACAAAGAAATTGCAACTAAGAACCTTCACTCTCATAGTGCAAGGTGCCTCGGGTCCAGCTTTCTGCTGGCTGTGTGGCCACAGTTAAAGATAATGATGGTTGTTGCAAGTATGGTCTGCTGATCGGTCAGCTGACACTGGGCTGCCAAATTCTACTGTCATGTCCAGCGCTCCGCAAAGAGATGCATATATATTCTATTGCCACATGCAAGTGTAGCAAGCGCACAGTAAAATAAATTCTGTCACGGCATCCCAAGGGTTAACTTCAGGGGTCTCCGCCCCTGTATAAGAGACACAACAGAAAGAAATATCAAGCATAAATGGTAATGACCGAATTGCAATTATACATTAGCTTCTGTTGTCCCCTTCCCTGCATTTCAATGTAACAGCACAACGTAACCAACAAGTAAGGTCATGACATAAGCACGGTTAACCACCATACCTTCTGGGATCTCAGCCCTTCTGTATGAAACATAATAGCACAGTATATCAGATAAGAATGCCTGCAGTGTTGTGTTGATATTGAAATCAGCATTTAACATCCTTTGTCAATGCTGTGTTTAGGATGGCTGGATTGGGTATGGATGATATTGAAATTTATAGTCTACAAAAGCAACAGACAGAGAAATAATCTCTCCCATCAATGGGTGAAAGGGACTGAGTGAAATCTGGCAGAAAAACCCCCAGTTAATCAGAACTGCAGCCATACAAGTGATAAATACCTTTATGCCACTATGACTGAAATCCAGCAAGTATTTGGGAAAGAAAGAGTAAGTTCTGCTCTACATTTTAGCTGAGGGTAAATTTGATGAAGTTTATCTCTTACTGGATTAATTTCCCTTCCTATGAATGGGATTGCCATCGGGGGTGTGCAGTGGAGAATGACCATCCTGAATATAGCTGAAGTCTGTTTGATAATGACAACATTAGAGAGCTATATACAGTAGTATTATGAGCTGAACTCACACCTAGCTGCACTGCAAATGAATGCCCAGGGAGCCGTTGAAAAGTTATGTTGGTTCTTAGTGGAATTCCAAACTTACTGATGTGAAAAAAACATTCTGTAATTTCTTTGGTATAATTTATGCCATGGCGTTGAAGAGACAATCATTAGCAAACTGTACATGAAATCTGAGGGCCACACAATCAGTAACAATGGAGGATTAGAGAAAGGTGCATGGCATTGTCATAAAGTTTCCCATTCATTAATATAGATGCCTTTATGTTTACCTCTGTTCTTCTGGGTTCTAGAGAGGACTGTGTAACATGGAATCTTCCAGCCAACTCCTGGAATGACGACTACTGCTATATTGCTTACAACTGGATCTGTCAGATACCAAGAGGTGGGCAGTGTGACTTATTTGCACACAATCTCTGTTAATACTGTTTTAAAATTTAAAAATGTTAGTGACTTTTCTTTCAGATATTTGATCATGGATTTTTCATGTGGTATAATTGAACCTACTCATGATGACCATCAATTGTTTCTCATGTAAGTGGTTACCTTAAACATGTTAGTATTTCGGGTCAGTTTATGAAGAATACCTTATCCCATTGATTTTCAAGTAAATGTAGCTGGTAGAAAGGTAGGGAGGATGCAGAGGAGGCGGGGTGACTTCCTCCACGTGCCAGTGAACTCTGGTAGTAGTAGGCGATCCCACACAGGCCAAACAAAGTACAGTTCTTGGTGAGGCGAAGAAAATAGTTGGCTCTCTTGACAACAGTTTGCTGAACCTTCCAACGATAGTCACTAGAAAAGGATGTCGTCCTCCTTGGAGCTATCGATTTTGAGGTTTATATGCTTACTCCCTTCTTCGTCTTGTTGTTCACCCCAGCAAGGGACACCGCTCCAGAAATTCCCCGGCACTGGTTCAACTTAGTCATTTTTCACCATCCCTTTTTACCTGAGTCATAGGCTTTGAACTGCCATGTGTGGCACATTCATAGATCTTATCAAACTAGAAAGAAAACTTAGAAAATAAGCCTATGTTGGCTGAGAAACTAAGTGTCCTCCATGAGTTTGCAGATTAACTACTTGGTCACCTTATCATACTTTTCCTTATATTTTATGATATTACGTATATGAGAAAGTGGGTATGCAGTTGTGTTAGACAAGGGCTTGGGATAAAGCGGGTAAATATATAGGAGATACGAATGATTGTCCATGAAACCTGGTCGTGTTGGCAAGGGGCCAAGATATGCAGATAATCTCCAGGTCAGATCTGACTATAATGTACAAAGGATACACAATATGTATGAATGTATAGTATCTACTGTTTTCTTGTTCTTGGCTTCACAGGTTCACGACTGGCAACAACTAAAGCCCCTGTTACCGGCGCTACTGGTAAGTATGTAAATAAGTGCTTAAATATAAGTGCGGCTTCATAAATGTTTCATAAAGAATAACATGCAAATCAGTTGCTAGGATGGTAATGACAGCAGATTATATAAGAGAAAAACAAGCGGAATAGAAATGAGGGGAGGAAGGTGGGGGAGGAAAGGGGAGAGGAAATCTTATTGATACCATCTTAGATATTGTCAGATAATGTGATTGATCTTTGTGAAATCAGTGACA